>JAJHZJ010000204.1:2911769-3469269 GCA_023548195.1 Bettongia penicillata ogilbyi | reverse complement strand
AGAACGGTATGGTTCTGCTTTACAGAATGTGTTAAATGTGGGTTGAAAATAGGGATGGCTCAAAACACAGTTGAGATGTGTGTTCATGACATATTTTTTTTACCCTCTCAGTGAACATGAACATTGATTGGAAGGGAACTATAGCAGAATTCTAAGTATCTTTCTAGATGTGTCTGAGTAGGCTCTTTTAAGGTTGTTAATGATGAGACCATGATGACTTATTGAACTATTTCACTGTTAACTTCCTCTGGCTTATTCAATTGTCCTTTCTGTCTTGCTGTTCTAGTTTGCTAGTCTTTATTTAAGCACAATTTCATCTGCAAACTGATGGAAATGATTGTTAAAATAAAGAACCTTTTCTAATGGGAACTAATAAAACATTTTCTTAAGCAAATACACAACAAATAGATTCCCTACATGTTGAATTGCATCCATAAAACTCTACAGGTACTGTACATTGATAGAATAAATAAGACAAAGGAAAGCAAAAATTGTTAGGCTAAATAGCTAGCTTAATTGTATGATGAAATTGAGAATATTAGTATTCAGTACTTTTTAACAAAGTATTTTCTTGGTAATAAAATCTCTATTTGATACATTTTCTACTTAGATGTGGTATTAATCTTCTTGGAAGATCATATGAGAGCATCTAGCATGCCCAATGACCTTCAACCTGTCAGTTCCAGCTGAACAGCATGTTTTGTAACCTGACTCCATGTGTGTAACAAATACACAATACAAATAAAAAGTTTTCAGAATGACAACTCAAACATATTGCTATGACTACTTTGTTTTTAACTCCTGTACATAGAATATTGCAATTCTTTTCACTTTCATCTGGGTTGGTCTTTAATCTGTTCTTCCTATCGTGTGGCCCCTTCTTGATGGTCATAATTAGAATTACTCAACCTAACTTGACAATTAATAAAGAGATGCCAAATATGAAATTCTCATGCTTTCCAAAATTGGTTTGATATGCTTTATTTTTAACATCTGTTATTACCAATAGCACACAGTGAGAGGTGTTTAGGCAAGATATAATTTTGTTGCCCACATATCTGAGTTTCATTTTGTATTTATGGATTTTTTTTCAGGAGAAGAATAAATAGGTGAAAATAGTTCACCACCATATGATTTGTTTTATCCTTAGGCATTGCCTGAGGTTACTGGTACATCCCTGGCTTTCAGTATCGAAAAGTGAAATGCACAACAATGAAAATTTTATTAAAATGTATGTTAACCCATTACAGTATGTTCATTTTCAATTCTTTGTAAGAAAGCATGATGTATCATTTTGTGTGTGTCATTTTTTAAAAAAGAGATGAGTCAAGTAAGGGAGCAAATTTAATGGGGGAATTTTATGGGAAACATTATACAAATGGCAGTATGTGCGAGTCCCATTATTAAAATAATTTGTCATTGTATGAAAAAATGGTATAAATTTCCAGAAAGAGTCTTCTTCAGTTATCTGTCCTCCTCCTTTTTTTTTTAAATGACAGTGGCTTTTGTGCAGTAAAGACAGACACGTTCTCAGGCAAAGCCCATTTCAGGCCAGAATTTCTGAAAGCCCTATTAATGTTTCATGCTAATCAAGGAGAGTGGGAAATAGAGCTGACAGGTGCTTTCTACTCTGCTTATTCCTGTCTTCCTGCATTAGACATTACTAGCTAAAAAAGAGCCAATATGGTTCTTTTCCAATGCATATAGTGACAAGGGCAGAAATAAAATGATTCTTGGCTTAAGTTTCCAGTTGTTTTCCATCTTGGATTAGCTGATAACATCCATGGCTATATGAGTCCATTGATTATTAATAAAATTGTTTTACTCTGAACTGTAACCTCAACAGGACTAAGCCATTTGGGTCCAGTACTCTGCATAAGTAAAAATGACAATATTATTCATGAGCACCACAAAGTTACCATTTGACTTTTCATATTCAAACTAGTTTTGTATAAGTGACTTGGGTTTGTCATCTATTTGAAATTTTCCTAAATGTAAATTTCAGAGAAAAAGATAACAACTTATTTCCATCTGCTATCCAGAGGCATCATTTGGATTAGAATGATGTGTTTTTGTGTCCTTGCTAAAATACACCCACATATCCGAATATATCCACATGTGCCAAGATAGCTACATGCCATCACATCTCAACCAAGGGGTTGGGGGGAGGTGTGGGGAGATATACCAATCTGTTGGTTCAAGGCTTTTCTTTCTCTGTTTAAATTTTTAATCTGATTGAAATCCTTAAACTGTATGATGATATCTCTTATTAAATAAAGTCAAAATACTTTACCCCTCTAGGCAAATTTTCATTTATCCCAACCATTATGTGTTTAAAAATTATTTCTTAGCATGGCTGACTTTTCCACATCTTTTATTCATAGAAAAACTTTTTTTTTCATAAAGTACATTTAGACATGCCAGGGAATGTTACCTTCAACTTCAGTTACTGAGGGCCTGCCGTATCCTGACAGCCTCTCCATGCTTGGTGTCTATCTTAGGGCTGTGAAAGGTGACATATGGTGCCTTTGGGATAAAATGAAACATTATTGTGCTTAGGTTTCCAGTAGCAAAGGTTAGGCCTCAAAAATGTCCCAATATAAGAACAAACACAGTTACAGTTAGATGGGAAATATATTGCAATGTGGGCACAATGCTCCCCTCTAATTATAGCTGAAGTGTTGTCAATATTAACTGTTCTTTAGCTAATAATGTAAAAATGTCTATTCAATAGAGAAATCAAAGAAAGGTGTTTAAAGTCATTTATTTCAGAGTAAGAATGTGCCTAACATGACAAAAAATAAATTTAAATTCTTTGTTGTTCTCCCAGTGGATGGTATATTTTTCACTTTTTTTTTTAAATCATAGGTTATAGGATTATAGATTTAGGTCTGGGATGAGCCTTAGAGATTTTTGAGCTCACCTGTTTCATTGTACAAAAAAGTAAATAGAGAGTCAGGGAAGTAAAGGGACTTACCCAAAGTTAGACAGGTAGGAATTATCAGAACTAGAATCTGATCTCAGGTCTTCTGACTCCACTTTTATCATTCAATGGAAAAATAGTGTGACTATGTCCAACATGTCCAAAATTAAATTAAATTGGAAATTAATTTGAGTAATGAGTAGTGATGAAGATTAGCTTTATCTCATTAATGTTCAGTCAGCAAACATTTATTATGCACCTACTATGTGCTAATTGCTTTGCTAATTATTGTAGTGTGGTGCAAATAGCATCAGTATTGCAGTTAACACCTGGATTCAAATCATGCCTCTGATCCTCTGTGACCTTGAAAAAGTTCCTCAATCTCTCTGGGCTTCAATTTTTTTCATTTATAAAAAAGAGTATTGTATTGGACTGGATAGCTATTGAGGTCACTTACAATTCAAAATATATGATGTTATGATTTATATACCAGCCCACTACTCAGTTCTGGGTTCTATCTTGCACAGGTAATTCAGACTCCAAGGTTTAACCCAAGTGTGCATACTGTAGGTCATTTTGTTGTTACTCAGTCACTTTTTCAGTCATGTCTGACTCTTTGTGACCTCATTTGGGGTTTTCTTGGCAAAGATACTGGAGTGGCTTGACATTTCCTTTTCCATTTCAATTTGCAGATGTGGAAACTGAGGTAAACAAGACTAAAATACTTGTCTAGAGCACACAACTAATAAGTATTTGATACCGGATTTGAATTCAAGAAGATGAGTCTTCCTGACTCCAAGCCCAGGTCTCCACTGTTCCATCTTAGGTACCCCAGTAGATCCTTAAAACATTTTTACTGAATTGAGAAAGCAAGTCCATAAAAAAAAGCTAAAGCTTTCAGAATTCAGAAATGCACAGTCATATGTCTGTGCAAAATAATTGTCTTGTGGATCCAATCAATCAGTAAGAATTTAGCAAGCACCTGCTATGTGCCAGGGGCTCTCTTAATAACTCCAATGGCAAGCATCTAACTGTCTGAATTAATGCTTTTTTAAACTAAAATTTATTAAACAGTTATTTTGTGCAGAGTACCGAATTAATTCCTGGTGACAAAAAGTTAGAGAAATGACCACTGTCCTTATGAACTTTACAGTTTAACAAAATAAATGAATAAATAATTAGTTAAAAAGAAACACTGAAATTTATATAGAACTTTAAGATTTACTAAATTCTTTTCTTATTTAAAAATCCTGTAAATAGTGTAAGCATTATTCTTATGAATTTACAGATGGAAAAGCTGAGACTATAAAGGTCCAGTACATCTGTTCTATTTGTCCATTGAACTGGGAGTTATATGCTATGGAGAGATGGAGAACCATGATTCTTGTGGTCTAGAAATTATCCTGATTACAGGAAATATGAAAATTAAAACTATGGCACCAGAAAATTTCTTTCAGCAACCAGGTCACTTTGGAGATGAAAATGAGTCAGAATGTCTACTATCATCACCAATATGGGATAATATCTCTAGCATGGAGGAAGGACCATTGGTGGGAGTGGGGAAAGAACAGTATTATCATGCTGTAAGACAGAAGTGGGTTGGCATGGGTTACAACAACCTTTCTGGTTTCCTGGTGGGAGCTTTTGCTCAAGCATATACTTATCTATCCTGATAGATGTCAGGTTCCATATATAGTCCCCTAAACTTCCAGGCATATAAAGTTCTGAGTATGTTGACATGAACCACATTCCAGGTTGTCACAACAAAATCAGAAAAAAAACCTATTGGACCTCTCTTGGGATCTATACATGGGAGAAGTGCAGGATCACATGCAGAAGTCCTAAGATCAAGGGATGTATGCATGGAAAGATTCTTAGAGATCCAAATTTTACAGATGAGGAAACTGAGACGCAGAGCATCATCTTTATCTCGCTCCTCTACCTTACCTCCTAAAGTTTGTAACTAGTGAAGCACTTCAGATTCTATATTCACAAAGCATTTCTCATCTATTCCTTATCTCCACTCATACAACCATCAAACCAGCTGCAACCCTAGCCACCTCTTGCCTAGACGATTGTGACAGCTGCCTAATTGGCCTCCTTTCCACCAAACCCTCCCTTCTCCAATCCAACCACCTCCCCCGCCCCCAGCTGTCAAAATAATGTTCCCAAGGCACAAGTTTTCACAGCATCACTTCATGTAAAACTCTTCAGCGGTCCCTTATTGTCTGTGAATGGATAAAATGTAAATTCCTCAGAATGACATTCAACAATTTGGCTATAACTGACCTCACACAGGTTTATTTCACATAGTTCCCTTTACATACTCTCTGTTCCAAGAACACTGGACTTGGCAATCTGCTCCCTAAGTACAGTCACATAAGCTGTCTTCCATTCATAGAGTTAAGCCTCATATTTCTTAATTCTCAGTTTCAATACCACTCCCTCCATGAAGACTTTTCTGATTCTCCAAAGTGTCAAGAGAACATTGAGAGGTTTTTTTTTACTTCTCCGATGGACTTTTCAATCATTTTATTTGATTTAAGGGGAGAGATTATGAGTATATTCTTATATAAAAGAGAAAAATTCTAGATATGTAACTATGAAAATGATCTATAATTTTCTTGAGGTGGGGAAAGTCTCTTGTGGGAACCCCTTCTACTGAGTAGTTCACAGCCCTTCTATGGTTGAGTAGATAAGCACACAGATGAGGTGTTTTGCCAAGGGTCCCATTGTTAGTAAATATGGGAGGTGGGGGTGGAAAAGGCAGGAATTTACAATCATGCTTTCCTTACTTTAAAAGCTATTACTCTATGCAGTATACTACACTGCCTCTAAAATTGTATGTGCATATGTGTACATATATGCATGTACATATGTACCTAAAGGAGTATGTATCTATAAATATATTCGCACATATATCTAGGTATCTACTGATATCTACACACATACTGTCTGGGCTTGACTCCTTTCAAAGAGTAGGGGCCAGCATCTTGTTTCCAGAGTCCATTGCTAGACCTGGCACTCCTCCATATTGTTTCTTTTAGGTAGTAGTGAGGAATCTGTTTAACCTTATCTTCTCCACTCAATTTTCATTCTCTTCCACTCTTGTCTTGATTTCTTCTGTCTTTCTTTTTGGTTCTGTCCTCCACCCTGCCTTGAAACAGGAGCTCTTTCTGTGAAGTGACTCATCTCTATCTTAGAGCAGGAAACCAAAATCCCATTTCTGTCAGACACACTATAAATAGAAAATGCACATTTATCTTATAATCACCAAAAATTAGTTTCAGGAATCAAACGCAAAGTCATCATAACAAGCATGTGTAAATTAGGTGCTGAAAACAAGTCACTGGCTCTCTTTGTCTTCCGGAGCCACTTTTTCTCTGAGAGTCCTCGAGGATACATCTGTGTTTCTCCTCAAGTAATATTCTCTGAACTGCTTTGTTAAAAGTTCTTTCAGAAATGCCTGTGTTTCTGCCCCTTTCCAAAAATAAAAATTTCCAAATTTTAAAGTAGAAGCACCTTACTTAAACTCTTATGGGAATGAAAAGAATATGACAACCTCAAGGTCATCCCTAATGCCTTAAATCTCTCCTCTCCTCATCACCCCTTGTGTCATCAATTGCAAAATCATGTTCATTCTACCTTCACAACTTCTATATCCATTGCCTTCTCTCCACTCCCATCGCCACAGTCATGGTTCAGAACTATATCACCTTTCCCGGACCATTCGATAGGCTACTCTTTGTTCTCCCAGACTTGTATCTCCCCCCCTTTCCAGTTCATCCTCCACACAGCTGTCAAATGGATATTCCTAAATAACAGTTTTGTGCATGTCACTCCTTTGCTCAAGGAACTCCAGCTGCTCCCTTGCCTCTAGGGTAAAATGCAAACTACTCTGTTTGACATTTAAAGCCCTTCACAATCTGGCTTGAGCTTACCTTTCCAATCGTACTGAACGCTGATCTCCTCTGTGCACTTTCTGTGTTGTAGACAAAATGGCCCACTTGCTTTTCCATTACGTGACAATTCATTTCCCTTCTTAGAAGGTTCCTCATTCTCGTAGAATCCTAAGTTTTCTTCAAGTTCGGCTCATAATGTCTATACCAGTGCTCTCAGTACTTGTGCCTTCCCTCTTGGAAATTACTTTGTTTGTATGTTGTGTTTTCTAATTGTTTTTTTAGTTGTTTTCCCTTGTAGAATATAACTCCTTAGAGAATTTCTTTCCAATAGAATACAGCAGGGATAGGCTTCACTGTTTTCTCTGGGCCCCAATGTCTGAAATATCTTAAGTACTTAATAAATGTTTACCAAATGAAATAAAAATAGTAGCAGCAGTAATAGTAGTAGTATCCATGATGGTAATAGGAGTGGTAGCAGTAGTAACAATTGATAGAGCACTTTAGAATATAGGGTGTCCCCGAAATCTTCATGTAGTTTCAAACTTTAATAACTTTAAAATTTAGTAATTTTAAATTGCACAAACACTTTTGGGCCATTGCATAGAAAGCAGAAAAAATGATAATATTTAGAGTTGTAAGGCACCTTCTAGATCAGTGTTTCTCATATTAGGGAGTCTCAGGATTCATACTTTTAAGTTATTGAGGAACCCCAAAATAATGAGAACATAACATTGCTTTATTTTTTGCCGTCTTTAATATTTGACAATAGATGACAGCTGGATTCTTATACCTGCTTCTGAATACAGTCTATTACAATACATTGTTTTGATTGAAGAATATAATAGTTTTGTCCACATAGGGTTCCCTGAAAGGGTCTCTGAGACCCATCAGGGGTCTGAGGACCAACACTTTGAGAACTGCTATTCTAGACCATAAAATCATGTATCCTTAACGTTGGAAAGAATCCCAAAGGCAACCCAGTCCATCCCATGTTTGAACAAGACTGTACACCATAGCTGAAGAGCTATCTTCTAGCCTTTGCCTGAAGATATTCATTAAGAAGGGACTCACTACTTCTTGAGTTAACTCATTCTACTTTGGAAAAATCTATTTTTATGGAAGTTTTTCTTTACATCAAGCTTAAAGTTTCCTCTCTACAGTTTCTACCTATTGTTCCTAATCTTGTCTTCTTGCACCAAGCAGAGCAAATCTAATGCCATACAACAACTCTTCAAATACTGAAGGCAACCATATCATATCCCTGCTAAGTATTCTCTTTTCCAGGTTAAATCTTCCCAGCTCCTTGAATTGATCCTTATATGGCATGAATATGAGACCCTTTTACTAGTCTTCTCTCCTGTGGATGCTCCTAGCTTATAAATGGATATTAATGAGATGGTTCACTAAGAAATTTTATTTTTTAGGAATTTAAGAATTCGTTCTCATAGGCAGAGAGGGAAGGTAATATCCACAGACCTGGATATAGAGAAGAGCAAAATAGTATGTTAGAGAATGCTAGAACTGGAGTCAAAATCAAATCTCACCCCTATTGCTTATCATGTTATCTTGGCAAGTCATTTTATCTCATTGGGATCTCAGTTTCTTCATATGTAAAATGATGGTCTGTCTTTGACGATTCAATATATATCCCTTTCATTAGTATTTAAATCCAAACTAACTGAGAAACAGAAAGGGAAATCTCACATTTCCATCTGATTTTGCTGGGTTTAGAGTTTATCTTGTAGATAAGGAGCGATTGGGCAGGTTATAGGATACCATAATTCTAGTACCATATGTTTTCATGGATATTGGATGATTTGTAAAAATGAAAGGGAACTTTTGGAATTTAGGGGTCTTAGTGTTTGTATACTGCAATTTGTCTGTCTCTAACTTTAGAATATTTGGAGGATATTGCTTGCTCAATATATGTGAGGATGGAAATGACAGATTCAGGAATCAGTAGATTGAAAGTTCATGAGATTGAGTGAAATGGGTCAGCATACAGATCCAGAAACTGAAAGAGACCATCTTCTATCAGAGATGAGGGACTATGTTACCTTTTTAATGTGCAAAAAGAGATGAAAGGCAAAAATCAACTTAAGCTCAAAAATTCTCCCCAAATTTACAGTTGTGTGATACGTAGTTGTACGACTTTGGGTCAGATAACTAGGTCTCATTAACTCATCTTTAAAACTGGGGGGAGGAGGGTGGACCCGATGACCTCTCAGATGACTTCTAGTTCAAAGTTCCTGATCCTCTGTCTTTTGTGTGTCAGACTGGAAAAGAAAGATGAGCCAAAGTTGTTGTATAGAAAGGAGCTCCCATGTGTGTCTCTATATGCATGTTCTGCAAGCTTTCAGAGAAATAAACATTACATTCAACCTAATTTTGTTTTTCTTTCTAAGAATTAACTTAGTAATGGTCAACACCTTAAATTTGTGATCTTCCTTCCCTCCTCTCATATTCCTACATTTCAATTTCTTTCTTTCTCCTCTTCTTAATTTCCTTCTGTTGTTATTTCCCCAGTTGGATACAAGCTCCATGAGGGAAGGGATGATTTTTGGTTGATTTTCTTTGAATTCCTAGGACATAGTACAGTGGCTTGGGTATAAAAGTCACTTAAAAAAATTTGTTGAATGCTTACTGAATTCAATTTAATTTGTTAGGCAGGTAATTTTAAATAGGAAATCTGTATTTTGAGTCAGAGTAGCTGGGTTAGAATTGTGCTCTGTTATAATACTATGCCACCTGGTACAATCTTGGGTAAGTCACTTAATGTCTTGAGCCTTCGACTTTCTCATTTATAAAATGAAAGAGTAAGACTAGATAGCCCCTGAAGTGTCTTTTATCTAGGCCTATAATTCTATGATACTAATCCTAATCAATGAAGATTACTGAGCAATGGCTTTTATAAGCAGTATAGAATTATAAAACAATGGAGATGAAAGAGAATTCTATCATACAAATAGAAACTTCTATACCAAGGCATAAATCCTTCCTAAAACATCTAATGTCCATTCACTTTACATTAAAGGGCTTCTAGCACCAGAGAATTCATTTTAAACTAGTTCCAATTCTTAGGAGGCAGCATGGTGTCTTAGATAAAGATGGCCTTGAAGTCAGGATATTTGGCTTGAAATCCTGCTTCTGATAATATGCTAGTTACCTGAGCAGGGAAGCTAGGTAGTGCAGTGGATAGAGCACCAGTGCAGGAATCAATAGGACCTGAGTTCAACTCTCACTTCAGACACTTGACACTCATTATCTGTGTGACCTTGGGCAAGTCAGTTAACTCCAATTGCCTCATCCTGGGCCATCTCCAGTCATCCTGAGGAATATCAGGCCACTGGATTCATATGGTTCTGAAGGAGAAGTGAGGCTGGTGACCTTGCACAGTCCTCCCTCACTCAAAACAAAGTCAAGTGCAAGTCACATCATCATTTCTCTGATGGCATGGTCTTCTTTGGTAATGAAGAACAAACACACAGTTACCTGAGCAAGAGTGGGTCACTTAATCTCTAAGCGCCCCAGGCAACTATAAATTTTTAGATGGATTGTCATTTTGTATCTGGATGGAGTTTTCACACTGAGACTTTTCTCCATGGTAACTAAATCACTGACCTGAACAATAACCACAAAACTTTAGTTATTTCTCCCTTATATTAAACTAGCATCTCTCTTCTCTACCTATAACTCTATGTCAGTATTTCAGGCATTAATTAACATGTCTTCACCCCTAATTTTTGCATTTATACAAGTCCAAATCCTAAGAAAATCTCAATACTTGTGAAAGGAAATTTTCATTTTTTTTTACACTGCACAAACTTAAATTTCTCATTTCATGCCCTGATTTGCTCTTCTCTCAAAGAAACATCCCTCACAACAAAGTATTTCCTTTATAAAGAAAAACAGAAAGAGAAAAAATATCAGCAAAATCAATAAGCCTATCCAAAAAAAATGATGATATATTAAATGTTCCATATCTGCAGAAGTCCCACTTCTTCCAGAGTTGGGAAAGGTGTTTAAAAGAAATTTTCTAACAGCATTATAGTGAGATATTTCCTATATTGTTGACATGACCCAGATTATTTAGCCATGTTGTTGACCATGACCCATGCATGAATTTAGTGTCAATAAAAATCATTTCTAGAGCTTATCATAGGCATTTCTCACCACAGTTTAAAATCTTCCAACTTTAATTTATTGTTTTTAAGTGGAACTCTAGGACTTTTCATTCATTCTGATTAATTTCCATAATATCTACTTGCCTATGTATTTCTCTCTCTCTCTCTCTCTCTCTCTCTCTCTCTCTCTCTCTCTCTCTCTCTCTCTCTCTCTCTCTCTCTATCTATCTATCTATCTTTAGATTCCAATTCTATTATCTACTGTTAGCAGTTCTTAAAATCCCTCTTAGATCTGTGTAGTCTGCAATTTTTTAATGTTTATTTATTTTTAATTTTCCAATTGAGTTAGCCTATTTTTCAAGGTATTATTTTCTTCAGCATTTTTTTGGGTCTCCTTTAGCAAGGTATTGACCTGTTTTTCATGCTTTTCTCGCATCTCTCTCATTTCTCTTCCCAGTTTTTCCTCCACCTGTCTAACTTGATTTTCAAAATCCTTTTTGAGCTCTTCCATGGCCTGAGCCCATTGGATATCTATTTCGGATGTCTGGGATACAGAGGCTCCGACCTCCACGTCTTTCCCTGATGGCAAGCATTGTACTTCCTCATCAGAAATGAAAGGAGGAAGGAACATCTCTTCCCCAAGAGTAGTAGCTCTCTATGGCCCTATTTTGCTTCCTTTTTCTGGGCATTTTCCCAGCCAGTTACTTGACTTCTGAGATTCCTCTCCACCCCTGCCTAGATCCTTCCAGCTAGTGCCTGGGGTCTGAGATTCAAATGCTGCTCCCCAGCCTCGGGGCTTTCAGTGGCAGGCGAGGCTGCTGTTCAATGTGAGCTTAAGTTCTGGTGCTTGGGTGGGAACAGGGCCGCCTCCCAGGCTCAGTTCCCTCAGGGGGTTTATATGGAGACTTTCAGTAATGGCCCTGAGCTCCTGCCTGCTCCTGGAGTCCCGGGCCACTGCTGCTTCTGCCTCCGCCACTGCCTCCCAAGAGGGCCCGAGTCACGGAGACACCCCGTTCCCCTTTCGGCCAGCCTAGAAGTTTCTCTCACTGACCTTTGCACCTGTGGGTGGAGGGATCTTCATGGCCACTGGAGATTCTGTGCCTGAAGCCTGCTCGGATCTGCTCCTCTGGGGCGGTGCGGCCAGGCCAGCACAGGGGTGGGCTCTGCTGTCTGGTGCGCAATGGACATTTGGGGTCGGTTTTTCAGGGCTCTCTGGAACAGAAATCTCCTCCACTGCATTGGTGCATGGCTTGCTCTCCTCCAGAATTTGTGAGTTCTTTTTCCAGGAAATTTATGGGCTGTGGATTCGGAGCTAGCATACATGAGTCTTTCTACTCTGCTATCTTGGCTCCTCCTTTATTTTTAATTTTCAACATTCATTTCCACAAAATTTTGAGTTCCCAATTTTCTCCCCATCTCTTCCCATCCCCACCCCAAAACACCATGCATTCTGGTTGCCCCTTTTCCCAATCTACTCTCCTTTCTATCACATGCCTCCCTTCCCTCATCCTTATCTTCTCTCTTGTCCTGTAGGGTGAGATAAATTTCTATACCCCATTACCTATATATCTTATTTCTCAGTTGTTTCTCAGCAAAAACAATTCTAGGAACAAAAACAATTTGTTCCTAAAACTTTGAGTTCCGACTTCTCTTCATTCCTCCCTCCCCATCTAAAAAGGTAAACAGTTCAATATAGGTTATTCATGTGTAGATATGGAAAAGGCTTCTATAAAAGTCATGTTGTGAAAGATTAACTATATTTCTTTCTATCCTATCCTGTTGCCATTTATTCTATTCTCTCTTTTGACCTTGTCCCACCCCAAAAGTGTTTACTTCTAATTACCCCCTCCTCTCATTTGCCTTCCCTTCTATCACCCCCACATTTATGTCACTTATTCTCTTCTCCCCTGCTTTCCTGTAGTGTAAGATGGATTTTCATACCAAATTGAGTGTGCATGTTATTTCTTCCTTAAGCCAAATGCGATGAGAATAAGCTTCACATTTTCCCTCTCACCTCCCCCACTTTTCCCTCCATTGAAAAAGCTTTTTCTTATCTCTTTTATGGAGATAATTTGCCCCATTCCATATCTCTCTTTCTCCTCCCAATATATTCCTCTCTCACCCTATAATTTTACTTTTTTTGAAATCATTCCTTCCTATTCAACTCACCCTGTGCTCTCTGTCTATATGTGTGTGTATGTGTATGTATGTGTATGTGTAATCCATCCAACTGCTCAGATACTGAGAAAAGTTTCCAGTTACAAATATTATATTTCCATGTAGGAATGTAAACAGTTCAACTTTAGTAAGTCCCTTATGATTTCTCCATCCTGTTTACCTTTTTATGCTTCTCTTGATTCTTGTGTTTGAAAGTCAAATTTTCTATTCAGCTCTGATCTTTCATCAAGAATGTTTAAAAATCCTCTATTTCATTGAATGACCATTTCTTGCCCTGAAGTATTATGCTCCATTTTGCTGGATAGATGATTCTTGATTTTAATCCTAATTCTTTTAACTTCTGGAGTATCATATTCCAAGCCCTTCAATCACTTAAGTAGAAGCTGCTAGATCTTGTGTCTTTACACAATACTTGAATTGTTTCTTTCTAGCTGCTTGCAATATTTACTCCTTGACCTGGAAACTCTGGAGTTTGACTACAATATTCCTAGGAGTGTCTCTTTTCAGATATGTTTCAGGAGGTGGTTGGTAGATTCTTTTAATTTTTATTTTGCCCCCTGATTCTAGAATATCCGGGCAATTTTCCTTGATAATTTCATGAAGGATGATGTCTAGTCTCTTTTTTTATCATGGCTTTCAGGTAGTCCCATAATTTTTAAATTATCTCTCCTGAATCTATTTTCCAGGTTAGTTGTTTTTCCAATGAGATATTTTACATTATCTTCCATTTTTTCATTCTTTTGGTTTTGTTTGGTGATTTTTTGATTTCTCATAAAGTTATTAGCTTCCATCTGCTTCATTCTAATTTTTAAAGAACTACTTTCTTCAGAAAGTTTTGAACCCCCTTTTTCATGGGCTTTTTAAAGCATTCTTCTCCTCATTGACTTTTGAGTCTCTTTTGCCAATTGTTAGCCTATTTTTAAAGATGTTATTTTCTTCAACTTTTTTTGAGTCTTCTTTAGCGAGCTATTGACTCACCTTTCATGATTTTCTCGTATCACTCTCATTTCTCTTCCCAATTTTTCCTCCACCTCTCTTACTTGGTTTTCAAAATCCTTTTTGAGTGCTTCCATGGCCTGAGACCATTTCACATTTATTTTGGAGGCTTTGGATACAGAAGCCTTGACTTTTATGTCTTCCTCTCATGGTATGCGGTATTCTTCCTCATCAGAAAAGATAGAAGAAAATGCCTGTTCACCAAGAAAGAAACAATAGTCTTATTTTTTCCCCTTTTGGGGCATTTTCCCAGTCAGTCACTTGACTTTTGAGTCTTTTGTCAAGATGGGGGTATACTCTGGGGACCTGTAAGTTCTTAGTTCTTCCAAGGTGACACAATCAACAGAGAGAAGTTACTCCTCCTCTGACCTGCACTCTGGTCTGGAAGCTACCAAAGCTTTTTCTGCCCAGGATCAGCAAGTAGAATTACCTTTCCAGAGCCTCTACCAGCTCCACCATGCCAGTCAGCACTCTTCCTTACCCCAGGGCTGCCACTCAGGTCTGAGACTCAGATCAGCAGCTCAATTCCCCCAGGGGATTTAGGCTGAGGGCTCCAAAATGGATGCTGCTGCTGCTGCCACCACTGCCTCCACCATCTGGGGCTGGGGCTAGGGGAGGACCCTGTACCCTTCTCACCTAGGTAAAAAAGCTTTCTCACTGACCTTTGAAGCCATCTTTGGCATTGGTGGGTTGAAGGATCTGAGAACCACTCAGCTGCTGCTGGGGATTCTGCCCCCAAAACCTGTTCTGATCCTGTTCCTTCCAGTGCCAAGACTAGGCTGGGCTCCATGGGCTGGGCTCCCCTCTGTACCTCATGCTATAGACTTTTCCTGTCAGCCTTCCAAGCTACCTTGGCCTGGAAATCTCTTTCACTCCATCATTTTGTAACTTCTGCTGCTCTAGAATTTGTTTAGAGTCCATTTTTACATACATTTTCTGGGTTGTGGGGGTAGAGCTAGAGTATGTGTGACTTTCTACTCCACCATCTTGACTCCATCCTCCTGTAGTCTGCAATATTGATAAACATGTTGTCACTTCTAAATCAATAATTAAAATATTAGAAAGGATAAAGTCAGAGTCCTGTAGCTGTATTTTAACTTGTTAATTGTTATTCTTTTTAAATATCAAAAGAATTGAGCAAACTAGTCTTTAAATTTCCTATCAATGGAATAAAAATACTGTCCACTTATGGAAAAGTCACTAATCTCTTGATACTGAAAACATGACTATGACTGTGGCATTGTAAGGTGGGGTTCTGGTATCCAAACTGATAATCACTTGAACAGTTTTCTACTGAAATTCTGAGATCAGAAATGATGACAAAAAAATGAAAATGACAAATGTTGGAGGGGCTATGGGAAAACAGCCACACAACTGCACTGTTCATTGGTACAGCAATTATAGACAGCAATTTAGAAATATACTCAAGTCATTAAATTATGTATATTCTTTCACCCATAAATACCACTTGAAGACCTATACCTAAATAGATAAATGAAAGAGGAAAAGAACACTTGAACAAAAACTTAGTTATTGTAGATCTTTTTGAATTGGCAAAGAACTAGAAATAAAGGGGATGCCCATTAATTGGGGAATTGCTAAACAAATGAGGGTATATGAAATGTAATGGAATAATATTGTGCCATAAGAAATAATGAGAAGGAAAGTTTCCAAGAAATATAAGAAGACTTGTGTGAACTGATGGAAAGTGAAGCAGGAGATAAATTTGGATAGTAACAATACTGTGAAGAAAAATAGTTTTAAAAGAATTAAGAACTCTGATAAATAATTGACCAACCACAATTACAGAATACAAATGATAGAACATATTGCCCATCTCCTGAGAGAGAGGTGATAGGGTCAAGATAGAGAATGAGACACATTTTTGGACCTGATCAATATAGGAATTTTTGTGACTTGACTATTCATATTTGTTACAGGTTTGGTTTGGAGTTGGAAGGGAGATAAAGTATATGGACATTACTCCTTTTAATCCTTCCCTCCACCAAAAAAGAGAAGAAAATAGAAGGAAGGCCAGAAAGAATTACAGATAAAAGAAATACTTTTGAAAATTACACAATGAATTTACATAAAAGTGATTTACAGTTTAACACATGATTCTTTCTGTTCTGCAATGTATATGGAAATGATTAATGTATTTTGGTATGTAGTAAGTTCAAACTGGGTAGTTAGGTGGCTCAGGGGATAGAGAATTGAAACTGGAAGACCTGAGTTCAACTCTGACCTCAGACACTCTCTAGTTGTGTGATCCTGGGTGAGTCACTTAACCTCTATTTGCCTTAATCCACTGGAGAAAGAAACTATAAACCACTCCAACATCTTTGCCAAGAAAACCCCAGGGGTAGTATCAGAATGTAATGGTCCATAGGTCATAAAGAATCATTACTACTTCCCTCCCTTTTGGCCTCCCCTCCTTTTTCTTTCCCCTTTCCCCTCCTATTGCATATAGAGCTAGTTGAATTTCTATACTTAACTGAGTTTGCTGTACCCTCCTTGAATCCAATCAGATGAGAGTACCTCTCAAACAATACTCATCTCCCTCTTCTATTTCTCTCTATTGTAATATATTTTTGTGTCTCCCTCTGTGATGGAATTTATTTTTTTTTCTGCTTCTTCCTTTTCACATCTCCCATTACAATCTCTTTGCACCCTTATATCACATTTGTATCATCATATCATTTAATTTATACCCACTCCCTCTATCTGTGTATATCCCCTTTACATTTCATAATAAATATAAAATTCTCAAGATTTACAAGTATCATCTTCCCTTATAGGAATGTAAACAATTTGCCCATATTGTGTAACAAGTTTTTTTTTTTCCTCCTGTTTACCTTTTTATGCCTCTCAAGACCTGCATGTGAAGATCAAATTTTTTGTTGAATTCTGGTCTTTTCACAAGGAAGATCTGGAAATCCCTTATTTCGTTGAATGTCCATCTCCTTGCCTGAAATATTATGCTCAACTTTGCTGGGTAATTAATCCTTGCTTGTAGTCCCAGCTCCTTTGCCTTATGGAATGTCATATTCCAATTCCTTCCATCTTTTAACATAGAAGCTGCAAGGTCCTATGTGATCCTGACTGTAGGTTCTCAATATTTGAACTGTTTCTTTCTGGATGCCTGTAATATTTTCTCCTTCACTTGATAGTTCTGGAATTTGGCAATGATGTTCTTTGATGCTTTTAGTTTGGGGTCCCTTTCAGGAGGTGAACAGTGGATTCTTTCGATGACTATTTTGCCCTCTGGATCTAGGTCTTCTGGGCAATTTTCCTTGATGATTTCTTGGATGATATTGTTCACGTTCTTTTTTTCATCATGGCTCTCTGGTAGACCAATAATCCTTAGGCTTTCTCTCCTGGAACTGTTTTCCAGGTCAGTTGTTTTTCCAATTAGATATTTTACATTTTCTTCTATCTTTTCATTCTTTAGATTCTGTTTGACTGATTCTTGATGTCTCATAGATTCATTAGCTTCTACTTGAAAGATTCTATTTTTTATCAAATTGTTTTCTTCAGTTAGCTTTTGCATCTCCTTTTTCCATCTGTCCAATTATTCTTTTTAAGGAGTTATTTTAACCAGTTAGGTTTTGTATTTCCTTTTCCATTTGTGAATTTTTCCTTTTTAAGGAACTGTTCTCTTCAGTAAATTCTTTTTTCATATTTTTTAAATCATTTGTCAGTTTTTCTCCTATTTCTCTAATTTGGGTTTTAAAATCCTTCCAGAGCTCTTCCAAGAGCTGTTCTTCTGACTAGTTTGTTCTTCTGACTAGTTCGTACTCCCTTCCAAGAGCTGTTCTTCTGACTAGTTTGTTCTTCTGACTAGTTCGTACTCCCTTCTGAAGTTTCAGGTGGGAGTACAGTCTCAATGCTGACCTCTTTGATATTTGTGTTTTTTTCCTTGTCCCCATAGAGAGATTCTATGGTCTTTTCTTTCCTGCTTTGCTTTTTGCTCATGATAATAACCCTTTTCCTGGTTTTTAGGGTAGATCTCTGCATCTGGGGCACAGGGATCTCTTTTCCACAGTTCTTGTGCCTAAAGCTTGAGGCTTTTTGTGTTGTGGCCTCCGCTCTTTCAGCTAGAAATTAAATGCTGCAGCTTACCTGGTATTGAGCTGGCTGGTGTTTGAAAGCAGTGGCCAGTTAGGTCTTTTTGGGTTTCCCTGCACTTACCCTGGAGGTAGCTCATTAAGTGTGGGGAATGGATGGTCTGGATGCTGGAGGTTCCTCTGCTGAGCTCGAGCATAGGCAAGCTCAACTTTCTGCACTAGTGTCTTCTAGATTCCACTGGGGTGCTGAGGCACACCTGTAGTCCTGGTGTTGGTAGTTGCTGGCTTCACCGCCCCCCCTCCGGGTTTCAGGATCTTCTCCTAGTTTGTTCAGGTGGGGCTGTCTGGGACAGCTCTGATGCTGCACTGGTTGCCTTTGGCCACAGCAAGAGGAACCCTCCTTAGTGATTTTTCTAGCCTCATGGGCTGAGGGTCTGTTTACTCCTTCTGCAGCTCCCACTTATCCAGGATTTTTTCCAGGGAAATAATCTCTGGGCTTGTCAAGGTCAGCAAGGGGAGGGAGATAGCAGTTACCAATCACTCCACCATCTTGGCTCCTGGAACCAGAAATCCTCAGGTCATAAAGAATAAACACAACTGAACAACAGCAAATTCAAAAGAAACAGGTGATTCCTGTGCAGTTTCCTTCTATTCCAATCTGTGTGTCTCTAGAATCACCATAAGCTCCAGATACGTCCAGTCCGAAGTCTGGATATCTCACAGTTCAGTAATCTCCAAGTAGTTCTGTCAAATTATTAAGGAGCAAAGTTCTTTTTTGTTTTATAAATAAGTTTTTTGTTTATTTGTATTTTTACTGATAACTTCTGTTCTTATATCACCATAGTTATGCCAAGAATCTTTTCTTTTCTTACTTCTGGTGAGCTAGCCCATAAAATAAATGGTATTTAAAGAAGAGAGAGAGAATTAAAGATGTTATTAAAATGCATCAAGGTAGCAATATATTGATGGGCTGATCACTGGAGATCATCAAGGACCAAAGTAAAACGATAATGATCATCGATATCAAATAATACCAATTTTTCTAGTAAACTGATAACCCACTCCTAATATTCAGTTAATCAGCACATTTCATCATGAGTCTCAGATGTCTCATGCAGTTGTCTGGTCCCTGGAAACATTTTCCCCTAGACGTTCCATAATGGTCCTTGCTCTGTAGGCAACTCTGAAGTGGTCTCTTCCCAGTATTTGCTTGCCTGGTTAAAAGTTTCCAGCAAAGTCCTAGGTAATTCTACTAAAATTTATCAGTAACAAAACAATATAATTTAGTATAACCTTTTGAATCTGTTTTTGCAATAACTAGGTCATGTGGTGAAAACTAGCCCTAACCTTATGGATTTAATTAAATTAATTCATAGTTCACTCAAAACCTCAGAAACTTTGTTATTATATAACACTTGTTTCTATCTTTCTTCTTTACAATCATCAATGCAATTTTTTGTAAAGTTATACAAAATTATGTAAAATCCTAAACCCAGCTTCTAGAACTTATTACCATAACACATGCAAGGCCTTTTTAGAATTTGATATTAGAACTTGCTCAAGGCCTGTATATAGAATCATTTACATTTAATATATATATAAGCATCTGATCTTACTGCTTTCTTAAAAATTTTTTCACTCCTGCTAATTTCCCCCTTAGGAATAGGAGACACTTTAAAAATCTCATCCCATACATGCATACATAGCTTCCAGCACTCATTGTAAGTAGATTCTTTTTATCCTTAAATTCAACATTACACAAATGAATTTGCTTAAAAGATGCTTATTCAGCTTGAAATCACAAAAGGCCTATGATGGAATGTATAAATATACTAGGCAATAAATCTCAAATTGTATACAGATAACAGTTTGTGTGGAATGAGTTGTCTATAGTAAAAGACACTCAGTTGTTAACCACATTAAAATGGAATAGATATTACACAAATATTGACTATGGCTTTTAGAAGCCCTTTAAATAATGCGAACATCTTTGAAGTGACTTTTAAATAATTTGCATGCATTTCAGAACATTTGCTACATACTGGTTTTAATCCCAGATTAAATAACAAATAAATTAATCAGGTTTCCTATTTAGGTAATACTAGATAGTTCAGAAATAACTATCACAAAGATAATTGATTGCACTAAAATTCTATTCTTTAAAACAAAAACATTAATCTCACAAATTAAAAGATTTATATCTTTGTTTCACAAGCTCTTTATCTTCTTCTAATTATTCCCATATCATTCTGAAAGAAAGAGATACTACAAGGACTTCATCTTATACATATGACAAATTTCAAATACTAATTTAACTCTTCCTTAGGATATAGAATGACCACAGACAGATAGAAAACAGTAAGATAGCTCCTACTTGCAGTTTATTTCAGTAATCTCATAATTAATAGATTTGGTGCTTCAATAGCAAAACTTCAACTGCATGCTTGCCATATTAATTGAAATTTGCTGTGAGAGGGACATAATTATCACAGCATCAAAACTGGTCCTACAAGTCCAAGCCTAAGGGCACAGAAATGACTCAGCATAGGTATACCAGGAAATATCCTTAGCTCTGTCTAATTTTAGGTCATAGTTAAGTTTCTGGAACAACCAATAATATAAAAAAGTTCTACCTCATTTACAGGATATCATTGCCAGATTCAGGATTAGCCAGGTGAGAAACATTCCTGTTCAAAAGGAATTAACACAATGAGGAAAGTGACTGGAGAGGATCCTATCTTCAGCCATGTCAAGGTCATCCCCTCAACCATTCCCAGGCACAGATGTCCAACTGTAGCCGTTCCCGGATTGCACTTCCTCTGAGCAGCACATGACATCCCCTTTAATGGTGGATCATTGTCTTCATGACAATGCAGACCATCATGCTTGAAGTCAAAACTGAGAATAATACCAGTTTACAGTCCCAAAATATTTTACCTCAAACAGCAAGTTTCACTAATCACAGCTTAAGGGCAAGATATATTATTTCTCTCATGGTATTATAGTAATAAAGGTTTTCCAGGTGTTTAAAATTTTTTTCACTCACTGTCCTTTTTTATTCTGACTTTTCCTTCTTCTCAAGTTAAAACTTATCCTAGAGTAAAAATATCTGCCATTAGAAATCAAGAAAATAATTACATTCTGGAATTTCTTATATAATGATTTAGACAAGAACTATCTTTTGGCTTTTTTGTATCCTAAGACTTTTCACAGAAACTGGAACACAGTAGATGTATAATAAGTGCTTGTTAATTGACTGATAGCAAGGTGAAATCTCAGGGTTCTTTTGATGTACATTTCTCTTATTATTAGAATTGGAGCATTTTTTCATGTGGTTGTGAATACTTTACAGTACTTGAGAACTATTTGTTTATATTCTTTGACCATTTATATATTGGGAAATTGCTAAATAGTCTTACACAAATACTTCAATTACTTATGTATCTTGGATACTAAAATCTTATTATAGAAATTGAATACAAAGATTTTTTTTTCCATCCTACTACTTCATTTCTTATTCTAGAGGTATTAATTTTGTCTGTGTAGAAGTTTTTCAGTTTCAAGTAAAGTTATCTAGTTTATCTTTTGTAATTGCCTCTATGCCTTATTTAGTTAAAAGTACATCTCCCACCTCTATCTGTGAGGGGTATATGATCTGTTTTTTCTAATTTTTTTATAGTATAATCTTTATTGTGGAAATGATATTAAGGTGTTGCTCTAAGAATAACTTTGGTCAGATAGCTTTCCAGTTTTCCCAGCACTTCTTTTACTCAAATGAGGAATATTTTCATATAATTTATGTTTCCTACTTTATCAAAGTCTGAGTTATCAAGATCTTTTGTTTCTGATTCTCCTTTGTCTCATCTATTCCATTGATCTATCTCTCTTTAACCAATATCGGATAGTTTTAATCACTGCTATTTATAATATGGTTTGAAATCTAAATGTGATATTTCCCCTTTATCCTTATTTATTTTCAGATGTGTGTTTGTGTGTGTGTGTGTGTGTATTTTTCCTTTGTTGCCAAAGAAGACCATGTCATCAGAGAAATAATGACATGAGTAGCATTTGACTTTGTTTTGAGTGAGGGAGGGCTGTGCACGTCATCAGCCTCACTTCTCCAGAGCCATCTGAATCCAGTGACCAGATACTCATCAGGATATCTGGAGATGACCCAGCATGAGGCATTTGGGGTTAAGTGACTTGCCCAAGGTCACACAGCTAGTGAGTATCAAGTGTCTGAGGTGAGACTTGAACTTAGGTCATCCTGACTCCTACACTGGTGCACTATCCACTGCACCACCTAGCAGCCCTGGTCACTGGATTCATTGTCCTGGATCTATTCACTTCACTATGCATTAATTTGTGTAAATCTTTCCTGGTTTTCCGAAAATCATCCTGCTTGTCATTTCTTACAGCATAATAATATTCTGTTCCAATCATAAACCACTGCTTGTTTAGCCATTCCTCAATTGACGGGTATCTCTTTGATTTCCAATTCTTAGCCACCACAAAAATCTGCTATAAATATATTTTTTGTACAAATAGGTCCTTTACCCTTTTTTTTAGATGTCTTTGGGATAGAGACTGAGCAGTGCTGTTACTAGATCAAAGGGTATGAACAGTTTTATAGCACTTTGATCATAGTTTTAAATTGTTCTCCAGAACGGTTGAATCAGTTCCCCAATCCACCAGCAGTACATTAGTGTCCCAGTTGTCCCACAGCCCCTCCAACATCCAACGTTTTCCTTTTATTTCATAGTATGTCATGATAGATGTGAGGTGGTACCTCAGAGTGGTTTTCATTTGCATTTATCTGGTCAATAGTGATTTAGAGCATTTTTTTTCATATGACTATGGGTAGCTTTGATTTCTTCTGAAAACTGCCTGTTCATATCCTTGATCATTTATCAATTGGGGAACAACTTGTATTTTTATAAATTTGACTAAGTTCTCTGTATATTTGAGAAATGAAGCCTTTATCAGAGACACTTGTTGAAATTCCTCCTACCTTCCCCAGTTTCCTACTTTTCTTATCATTTTGATTCCATTGATTTTGTTTATGCAAAAACTTGTTAATTTTATATTATCAGAATGATCTATTTTACAACGTTGTAATTCTCCCTATCTCTTGTTTGGTTATAGATTCTTCTGTTCTCCATAAATCTGACAGGCAAACTATTCCTTGTTCTCTTAATTTTCTTATGATATCACCCTTTATGTGTAAATCATGCACCCGTTTTGACCTTATTTTAGTATACAGTATGAGATATTGGTTTAAAAGTAGTTCCTGCCATGCTGTTTTCCCAGCAACTTTTGTCACCCAATTTTGTTTCACAAAACAAAATTTTGTTCCAAAAGCTTGGATCTTTGGGTTTATCATATACTAGATTACCATGGTAATTTACTATAGTGTAATTTGCACCTAATCTGTAATTACCACTTTATAATACAGTCTGAGATCTGGTAAGTCTAGACCAACTTCTTTCACATTTATTTAAATGATTCCCTTGACATCCTTCAGATTTTATTCTTCTAGATGAATTTTCTTATTATTTTTCTAGCTCTATAAAATATTTTTTTAATGCTTTGGTTGATATGTCACTGAATAACTAGATTAACTTGGGTAGAATTGTCATTTTTTTTAATATTGACTTGTCCTACTCATAAGCAACCAATATTTTTCCAGTTGTTTAGTTCCGACTTTATCTGTGGGAAAAGTGTTTTATAGTTGTGTTCAGATAGTCCTGGGTTTGTCATGCCACATAGATGCCCAAATATTTTATAATGTCTACAGTTATTTTAAATGGAATATCTCTTTTTATCTCTTGCTACTGGACTTTGTTGGTAATACATAGACATGTCGATGATTTATTTGGGTTTATTCTGTATCCTGCAACTGTTAAACTTGTTAATAATTTCAAGTAGTTTTGTAGTTGATTCTCTAGGATTTTCTAAGTATAAAATCATATCATCTTCAAAGAGTTATAGTTTTTGTTTCCTTATTGCCTATCCTAATTCCTGTAATTTCTTTCTTCTCTTACTGTTATAGCTAACACTTCTAGTATGTTATTAAATGAGATGATAAGGGGCATCTTTGTTTCACCTCTGACTGTATTGCAAAGGCTTCCAGCTTATCCCCATTCCAGATATTGCTTGCTGATGGTTTTAAATAAATATTACTTATCATTTTAACATAAGCTCCATTTATTCTAGTTTTATGTATTAGTTCAATGGTTTTCTTACTTTAAATTTTATTAATCTCTCCTTTGGTTTTCAGCATTTCCAATATGGTATACAATTAGAGATTTTTAATTTCTTCTTTTTCTAGTTATTTTTAGTTGCTTTCCCAATTCATTGATCTGCTTTTTCTCTATTTTATTGATGCAAGCAATTAGAGGTATAATACTTCTCCCAAGTACTGTGAATAAATTTTGGTATGTTATCTCATTGCAGTCTTTTAATGAAATTATCTATTGTTTCTATGATTTGTTCTTTGACCCACTTGTTTTTTTTAGGATTAGATTATTTAATTTCCAATTAATTTTGCATCTCTTTCCATTGTTCATTATTAAATGTAATTTTTACTACCTTATGCTCTGAAAAGAATGCATTTACTATTTCTGCTTTTCTACATTTGATTGTGAGGTTTTTATGTTCTATTACATGGTCAATTTTTGTGGGGGTGCCAGGTACTAAAAGGTATATTCCTTTCTATTCCCATTCAGTTTTATCCAGAAATTTATCATATCCAATTTTTCCAGAATTTTATTCATCTCCTTAACTGCATTCTTCTTTAATTTTTGGTTAGATTTATCTGGTTCTGAGAGGGGAAAGTTGAGGTTCCCCACTAATATAGTTTTATTATCTACTTCTCCTGAAACTCATTCAACTTCTCCTTCAAAAATTTAGATGTTATACTATTTGGTCAATATATGTTTAGCATTGAGATGATTTCATTGTCTATGGTACCTTTAAACAAGGTATAGTTTCCTTCTTTGTTTCTTTTAATTAGATCTATTTTTGCTTTTGCTTTTTCTGAGATCATGATTGCTACCACTGCTTTCTTTGCTTCAGATGAAGTATAATAGGTTCTGCTCTCACCCCTTACCTTTATCCTGTGTGTATCTCTCCACTTCAAATATGTTTGTTGCAAACAACATACTGTAGGATTTCAGTTTTCAATCTATTCTGCTATCTGTCTGCACTTTATGGGTGAGGTCATCCCATTCACATTTATAGTTGTAATAACTAACAATGCATTTCCCTTTTTTCCCCCTTGTTTATCTATTTTTTCCCTTGTTTATCCCCTCCTCCCCTTAGCACTGCCCCTTTCTTCCTCACAAATATTTAACTTCTGATCACCACATTCTCCAATATACATTCCATTTTGTCACTCCCTACATCCCTGCTCTACCATCCCCATTCCCTTTTATTTCCATGTAGGGTAAGATAGATTTCTATATCCAACTGAGAGTGTATTCTATTCCCTCTTTGAGTAAGTTTTGATGAGAGTAGAGTTTGAGCTTTGCCTGCCACTCACTCCTACTCTCACTATCTTCCCCTGCAATATAATATTTTTTTCACGACTTTTTTATATGGGATAATTTGTCCCATTCAATCTCACCCACACTTCTTCTTTCAATGCAATTTTTGTTCTCACCTTCTGATTTTGTTGGGTTTTTTTGAGGGAGTATCATCCCATCAAAATCATCTTATATCCACATCCTCTCTCTACATATCTCCTTCTAATGGCTCTTTAGTAAAAAAAAAAAAAAAAAAAAAAAAGTTGTTGAGTCACAAATATCATCTTGCTGTATTTAAATATGAACAATTTAACCTTATTGAATGTCTTACATTTTCTCTTTTTTGTTTCTCCTCTATCTTTCTATGTTACCCTTGGGTCTCATATTTGGAGGTCAAATATTTTTATTCAACTCTACTCTTTTAATTAGAAATATTGAAGTCTTCTATTTTGTTAAATGTCCATTTTTTCCCCTGAAAGATTATATTTAACTTTTCTGGGTAGGTGATTCTTGGTTGTAATCCTAAATCCTTTGTCTTCTGCTATATCAAATTCCAAGCCTCCTAGTTCTTAATGTGGAAGCTGCCAAATCTTGTGTAATCCTGACTGTAGCTCCATAATATTTTTATTATTTCTTTTTGGCTGTTAAAAATACTTTCTATGAGCTCTGGAAGTTGGCTATGATGTTCCTGGGGGTTTTAATTTTGGAATCTCTTTCAGGCTGTGATTGGTGGATTCTTTCACTTTCTAGTTTGCCTTCTGGCTCTAATATATCAGAGCAGATTTCTTTGATAATTTCTTGAAAGATGTGGTCCAGGCTTTTTTTTTTTGCTGACTTTCAGACAGTTCTGTAATTCTTCTACTATCTCTCCTGTATAAGTTTTCTAGGTCAGTTATTTTTTCAGTGAGAAATTCCACATTTTCTTATTTTTTTTTGTAAAGGTCTGAGTTAAATATAAATTTATTTATTTAACTTATTATATTCATTTTCACAAAATTTTGGGTTCCAAATTTTCTCCCCATTTATCCCCTCCCCCACCCCAATACACCGAGCAATCTAATTTTCCCTATCTCCAATCTGCCCTCTCTTCTATCATCACTTCCTTCTCTTGTCCCCATCTTCTCTTTTGTCCTGTAAGGCCAGATGACTTTCTATTCCCCATTAACTGTATTTCTTATTTCCTAGGAGCAAGAACAATACTCAACAGTTGCTCCTAAAACTTTGAGTTCCAAATTCTCCCCATCACTCCCTCCTCACCCGTTCCCTTTGGGAAGGCAGGCAATTCAATAGAGGCCATATCTGTGTAGTTTTGCAAATGACTTCGATAACAGTCGTGTTGTGTAAGACTAACTGTATTGCCCTCCATCCTATTCTGCCCCCATTGTTTCTGTTCTGTCTTTTGATCCTGTCTGTCCCCGAGTGTTGACTTCAAATTGCTCCCTCCTCCCATTGCCCTCCCTTCCATCATCCCTCCCTCCCTGCTTATCTCCTTCTCCCCCACTTTCCTGTACTGTAAGATAGGTTTTCATACCAAAAGGAATGTGCATTTTACTCCTTCCTTTAGTCGAATGTGATGAGGGTAAACTTCATGTTTTTTTTCCTCAGCTCTCCTTTTTCCCCCTCCACTAAAAAGTCTCCTGCTTGCCTCTTGAATGAGATATAATTTACCCCATTCCATTTCACCCTCTCTTCTCCCACTACATTTCTCTCTCACCATTTACCTTAATTTCTTTTAAGGTATGGTCCCATCCTCTTCAATTCACTCTGTGCTCTCTGTCTCTGTGTGTGCGTGCATGTGTGTGCGTGTGTGTGTGCGCATGTGTGTGTGTGTACATCTGTGTGTGGTCCCACCAACTACCCAGATACTGAAACGTTTTCAGAGTTACAAATATTGTCTTTCCATGTAGGAATGTAAACTTTTGGTAAGCCCCTTATGACTTCTCTTTGCTCTTTACTTTTTCATGCTTCTTCTCATTCTTGTGTTTGAAAGTCAAATTTTCTTTTCAGCTCTGGTCTTTTCATCAAGAATGTTTGAAAGTCCTCTGTTTCATTGAAAGACCATATTTTCCCCTGAAGTATTATACTCACTTTAGCTGGGTAGGTGATTCTTGGTTTGAGTCCTAGTTCCTTTGACTTCTGGAATATCCTATTCCATGCCCTTCGATCCCTTAATGTAGAAGCTGCTAGATCTTGTGTTATCCTGATTGTATTTCCACAATACTGGAATTGTTTCTTTCTAGCTGCTTGCAATATTTTCTCCTTGACCTGGGAATTCTGGAATTTGGCCACAATGTTCCTAGGAG
This sequence comes from Bettongia penicillata ogilbyi, assembly GCA_023548195.1. Lineage (NCBI taxonomy): Eukaryota > Metazoa > Chordata > Mammalia > Diprotodontia > Potoroidae > Bettongia > Bettongia penicillata. Next base: position 3,441,250 of record JAJHZJ010000204.1, on the reverse strand, counting down.
TTTCTCTTTTTGGATCTCTTTCAGGCGATGATCAATGGATTCCTTCAATACTCATTTTGCCCTCTGGTTCTAGAATCTTGGGGCAGTTTTCCTTGATAATTTCATGAAAGATGATGTCTAGGCTCTTTTTTTGATCATGGCTTTCAGGTAGTCCCATAATTTTTAAGTTGTTTCTCCTGGATCTATTTTCCAGGTCAGCTGTTTTTCCAATGAGATATTTCACATTATCTTCCATTTTTTCATTCTTTTGGTTTTGTTTTATGATTTCTTGGTTTCTCAGAAAGTCATTAGACTCCACCTGTTCCATTCTAATCTTGAGAGAACTATTTTCTTCAGTGAGCCTTTGAACCTCTTTTTCCATTTGGCTAATTTTGCTTTTGAAAGCATTCTTCTCCTCATTGGCTTTTTGAACCTCTTTTGTCAATTGAGTTAGCCTATTTTTCAAGGTGTTATTTTCTTCAGCATTTTTTTGGGTCTCCTTTAGCAAGGTATTGACCCGTTTTTCATGCTTTTCTTGCATCTCTCTCATTTCTCTTCCCAGTTTTTCCTCCACCTGTCTAACTTGATTTTCAAAATCCTTTTTGAGCTCTTCCATGGCCTGAGCCCACCAGACATCCACCTCAGATGTCTGGGATAGAGAGGCCCCGACCTCCACGTCCTACCCTGGTGGCAAGCATTGTACTTCCTCATCAGAAATGAAAGGAGGAAGGAACATCTCTTCCCCAAGAAAGTAGCTCTCTATGGCCTTATTTTGCTTCCTTTTTCTGGGCATTTTCCCAGCCAGTTACTTGACTTCTGAGATTCCTTTCCACCCCTGCCTAGATCTGCCCAGCTAGTGCTTCGGGTCTGAGATTCAAATGCTGCTTCCCAGCCTCAGGGCTTTCAGTGGTGGGTGCAGCTGCTATTCAATGTGAGCTTAAGTTCTGGTGCTCAGGTGGGGGGCAGGGCTGCCTCCCAGGCTCAATTCCCTCAGGGGCTTTATGCAGAGATCTTTGGTAATGGCCCTGAGCTCCTTCCTGCTGCTCTGGGAGTCCCGGGCTGCCTCTGCCTCCCAAGAGGGCCTCAGCCACGGAGGCACCTTGCTCCCCTCTCGGCCAGCCCAGAAGTCTCTCTCACTGACCTTTGCACCTGTGGGTGGAGGGACCTTCGTGGCCACCGGAGATTCCGTCCCTGAAGCCTGCTCAGATCTGCTCCTCTGGGGCCGCGCAGCCAGGGCAGGGCCGGCATGGGCTCTGCTGTCCAGAGTGCGATGGACCGCTGTGGATGGCTTTCCAGGGCTCTCTGGAACAGAAATCTCTTCCACTGTGCTGGTGCGTGGCTTGCAGTACTCCAGAATTTGTAGGGAGTTCTTTTTACAGGAAATTTATGGGCTGTGGATTCAGAGCTAGCATACGTGAGTCTTTCTACTCCACCATCTTGGCCTCTCCCCTCCACATTTTCTTATTTTTAAAAAAACTTAAAAATTCTGTTTTATTGTACCTTGATACTTGTCTCACAAAGTCATGAGTTTCTACTTGTTCAATTCTAATTTTCAAGTAATTATTTTCTTCAGTGACCTTTTGTCCTTCCTTTTCCAGTTAACCAATTCTATTTTTAGGGAGTTGTCTCAGTAAACTTTTATTTATCTTTTTTCATGTTTTTGACCCTTTTTGCATGATTCTCTTACATTATTCTCATTTCTCTCCTCAATGTTTCTTCTTTGCTAAAATTAAAATCCTTTAAAGGATTAAAAAAAAATCCTTTTTAAGAACTTCCAGGAATTCTTTATGGGCCTGAGACCAAAGTAGATTTTTCTTTGAGGCTTCACATGTAGCCATTTTGACACTATTGTCCTCTTCTAAGTTTATGCCTTGATCCTCCCTATCATAGCATTAACTTTCTATTGTCAAACTGGGTTTGTGTGTATGTGCATGTGTGTGTTTCTCATTTTTTCTGCCTTCTTTTTGTGACTTAGTATTTTATGTGAGAGTTGGGCTCTAGTCTTGCGTTGTACCAAGCTTTTTGTGCTGGAACTATGGGTCTTACTGCTAACTTTCTTTGGGCTTCAGAGTTTAGTTACTTGTTTTTTTGTGAAGGATAGGCTTCCCTTCTGACTTGTACTGGGGGGAGAGGCTCCCCGTTGTCCTCCCTTGGGTGTGGGGTTTAGCTGCTTGTCCTTTTCCAGGGTTGAGGCCTTGTTGCTGTGTTGCTATGGTAATAAAGTCTTTCTTCTGGCTAGCCCTAGAGGAGAGATCTTGTAGTTGGTCTGTTCCACAGTGGGGCACTGCTACTTGGTTGCTGTGGAAACAGGGTCTCTCTGCTGGTAATCCTCAGGGATAGAGTCTTGCTGTTGGCCATCCCTGGGGGTCATGGTCTCTCTGGTGGCTTGCACTGAAGGTGGATTGGGACCTTGCTATGCTGCACAGGCTGCTCACTTGCCTAGAGGGTCTGCTGGTTTTCAGGAAGGCAGTGCCTCACTGGTGGATTACCCTAGGCTTGGAGGCCTGCTGTGAGACTCCCTGCTGCTTCCACTGCTACTCTTAGACCTTGTTCTCCTCTCACTTCAGTGAAACAGACCTTTCCTGCTCTGCTGATAAGCTGTTTCTCACTCCTAGAGAGATTTTGAGGCAGTTTTCTGGCTGTTTGGAGGGGAATTTGGGAGGGCTTCAGAGGGTTACTTCCTTGCTCTGCCACCTTGTCACCAGAACCCTAACACAGAGGTTTCTAACCTTTTTGTTCCATGGACCTCTTTGGCCACCTGATGAAGTCTATGAATCTCTTCTAAGAATAATGCTATTTAAATACATGAAAAAATAAAAGGAACGCATTATATCAAAATAAGGTTAACAAATATTTGAAAAATTCAGAGAGTCCCTGAAATTTGTCCACGAATTCTCCTTTGAAAGTTCTTCTATCTATCTGTTTTACACAAAGTTTACTGATATCTTTTGTTTTTACATTATCTTCATAAGCTCCTCCTTCCTGAAAAAAAACTCCCGTTAAAACAAAGTAAAATAAGTTTTGCTAGGATATGATTTTGTTGTTGCTGTTGTTTTTATAAAGACCCTTTTAGAGGTCTTTAGAATTATTCACGAACCTCAGCTCACTCTAGGCTTTAACACTCCTGACGTTTTTTCCAAATTTGAGTCACATTCATTATCATCCATCAAAATACCTGCTTTTGTCAGCTTAGAGTATAAAGGATAATGGGGCTTGGATGCAGGTAGCCTAGAAATATGGTGTCATTGTTGTTGCTATTGAGTTATGTCCAACTCTTCATGACCTCCATATGGGATTTTCTTGGCAAAGACACTGGAGTGGTTTGCCATTCCCTTCTCCAGTTCATTTTACAGAAAAAACTGAAACAAACAAGGGTAAGTGACTTGCCCAGGGTCACACAGCTAGTAAGTGTCTAAGGCTAGATTTGAACTCAGAAAGAGGATGTTTTATTGGAAACATTATTTTATTTTTTCCAATTACATGTAAAGATAGTTTTCAACATTCATTTTTATAGAATTTTGAGTTCCAAATCTTTTTCCCTCTCTCTCCTCCTCCCTCCCCAAGAAAGCAAGAAGTATGATATACAGTATACATGTGCAATCATGTTAAAAACATTTCTACATTAGTCATGTTGTGAAAGAAGAATCAGACCAAAAGGAAAAAAGCAATGAGAAAGAAAAAGAATAACAAAAGCAAGCGAGAATAGCATGCTACTATCTGTATTCAGATGTTGTAGTTCTTTCTCTGGATGTGTTTAGCCTTAGGATGATGACTCCTCTTGACTTAGAGTCCAGCGCTCTCTCTGCTGCCCTGTCCCCAGATAAGATCTATTAGGACCAGTTGAGGTAAGGTAACTAAAAATTTTAGGATCTGCAGGAGGCCTATTGTAGGGATTTAGTCATTGAGTGTCCAAATGATAATTTCCATAAAAATTTATCTTCTTGCTAATTGTGATAACGGAATAAAAGGTGAAATAAAACCTATTAAAATAGAACTAGTTGAGCCGTCAGTTTTAAGCTATTTCAGAGTCTTGTAGTACAAGTAATAATCTCCTAGTTCTTATCCTTTAACAATATTTTTTCTCCACTGAAGTAACTTTTTTCTGAAATATATGTAAGGTCATACCATAGAAAGCATGAATGACCTATGAAAAACCAGGTCCCCACTAAGACACTGGATGAATTTATTTCTATGTTGGAGAGTTTGGGGTGACTAATTATAATAGCTGATATTGTAGAATATTTTAAAGTTTTGAAAAGCTCTTATACAAATTATCTAATTTGTATCTCACAATAGTTATCATCACTGTACCACCCAGCTATCCCCACTTACATTCTACTTGGAGTATAGAGGCAACATACACATAGAGAAGTAAAATACAAGGTCACTTGTAGTGATGGGCTAAAACTAGCCTTCATAAGGTATAATTGGCTTCTCCCTTTTGAAGTGTGCCATTTGAAGGTGGGCAGGAAGAATGCTGAAGTAATTCTACAAAGTAACTTCAGAGATGATTTTCTCTCCTTTTTTTAAAAAAAATAATTTTAAAAAATTTTTATATCTGTATTCTCTTTTGCTATCCCACCCATATTGGGGTGTGAGGGCTTCTGAGCCTTTTAGGGCTGCTCATTCACCTCTGGTGTCCACCTATCACCTAATTCTCATCTGTGTCTCCAACAAGCTGAAGCATGCACAATAGCCAAACCCCGTGAAATCTCCTCAGTAGATGAGTTAAACCAGGTTAACGGCAACTGACATGATCAAACATACTGGTGAGTCAGGTCGTGTCTACCCCAAACATGTGAAGACTTCCCAGGTGGAACAATTTATTCTATTGGTCATGAAGATGACTGCAGCAAGAGCTATGGAGCTCTTAGATTTTAGTCAGACATCAGGCATGCCAAGGTCATCCACTGTATCCCGGGCCATCTCTATTCATCTTGATTCTTATATTTTCAACGGACTTCAATGTCTCTGGAAGAAAGACTAAGGTTCATTACTGCAGCTCTGCCTTACCAAAATCCAACTACTACACAAGTCATCAAGACATCATCCATCACATTGTGATGTCATGGGTCCTCTTTGAAAATGAAGGATGGACACCAACAACCCCACCCATAAAGAAGGAAGACATACACAGTCAAGTAAAACAAACTTCCTCATTAGCCATGTCTAACACTAAAAGGTATATACTTCAATCTGCACCATCGCCTTTGGTCTCAAGCTACGCAGGATGCTTCATAATAAACTCTCTGGGATCCGGTGGGATGATCAGCATGCCCATGTTTATCTTACAGTACTGTTGTTATTTTATATATATCCTCTGGTTCTTTTGCCTTTCTTCCTCACTTCCACCTTTTAGTACACATAGTTCACTTGGAGCTTTAGAGTTGCTTCTTAGGAAGAGGAAAAAAAATGCCTTTTCCTGATTCTTCCAATTGTTAACCTTAAGGGTTATTTTTGCTATTGTCATGGCATCGTTGTTGTTTTGGGTTTTTTGTGTGAGAACAAATCCCTGACAATTCTTTTTTTACCTATTTAGATGTATTTTTATTAATATTTTTATATCATATACATTTCTCCTTGTATCTTTCCCTTTCCCCTTCTAAGTCATCTGCAATAATAAAAAAAGAGGAAGAAGAAAATTATATCAGTAAAACCAATAAATTCCAAAAAATATTACATTATATAGAAAGTACCACATCTCTACAAAGTGGAGGGAACAGGAGTCTTCTCATATCTTCTCTTTTGATCTAGTTTTGATACAATCATTTCACAACATTCAGTTTTGATTATCTTGTGGTAATTGTTCTTTCCATTTACATTGTCTCAGCTATTGTATGCATTGCTTTCCTGACCTTCCTCACTTCACTTTGCATTCAGTGCCTATAAGGCTTCCATACTCTTTCATCTTTTCTTGCATCACAGTCATCCACCACTACAACAATTTACACAGTGTTATTCCATTACATTTATGTACAAACATTTGGTTTAGTCACTCTTGAATTGACGAACCTCTCCTTTATTTCCAGGTCATTGCTACTACAAGAAATACTACTGTAAACATTTTGATTCACATAGAGTCTCTATGTCAGTGACCTGCTTGGGGCATAAGCCTGGCAATGAAATGTCTCTATCTTCTTCCTATCTGGAGAACAAATATAGAGACTTCATTAATGCTTGTCATGCTAGCCACCTTTTATGCTTCCATTATGGGTATTGATGCTTCATTAATGCACAGCAACTGACAACCTAATTTGGAGTCTTTTGTTTACTTACTTTGAGGCCTTGAAGGATATCAACCATGCTTTTGCAACCTGGCACAGATGTTGTGATCATAATATCCTGACTCAGAGTGAGTGTGCTCCTCTTTTGGCCAGAAACCATAAGGATCTCCCTCTCCCAGAATGATTTATTTTTTGTACTAGGTAAAAGGGAGTATTTCTTTCCTAGCTTTAATCAATTGAATGGGAGTTGCCTCAGTCAAACTGAAACCTGGGAAAGATCTTAATTTAAAAAGGCCAAGGTCTCCCACTGCTTCCAGGGCCATCTCCAATCATCCTGATCTGTGTCTTGCCACTGGACCCAGATGGCTCCAGAGGAGAAAATCAGGCTAGTGGCTTTGTATAACCCTCCTTCACTTAAATTCAATTCACTTGGCAAGTCATGGCATTACCTTCCTGATGCCATGGTCCTCTTTAGAATTAAGGACAAACAACAGCCTCTAAACGGAGGTGGGAGGAGGCACTTAAGGGCAGAAAGCAGCTCTACCATTATCTCAGCAGAGTTTGGTGGTTTGTTCAGGGTTTGGTTTGTTCACAGAACTAGAATATGCTTGGAGCGGAGGGAGATTTTTGTGGTTTGAATTGAATATGTAAGCAAAATACAAGATTAAAATCCAAACCTTCAATGTACAAAGTCAACCAATCAAGGAAGGTAGGCAAAAGATTGTGAACTAAATCCATATGCAAATTCAAATGGTACAGAGTCCAGTGAATATATGATCTCATCAACATGGAGGTACCCTCGAGGGTATCCAGGTCACAATTCTCCCTTTTCCATGTTATCTGGTCAGCTTGACATAGGAAGGGTCTACCCAACAAGAACTTTAGTGATTTCTCTTGACAATGTTGTTGGGTCATTTCAATCATATCTGATTTTTCATGGCCCTATTTGGTGTTTTCTTGACAAAGATACTGGAATAGTTTGTCATTTCCTTCTTCAGCTCATTTTGCAGATGAATAACTGAGGCAAACAGGGTTACATGACTTGCCCAGGGGCACATAGTTGGTAAGTATTTGAGACTGGATTTGAACTAAGGAAGAAGAGTCTTTCTGACTCTAGGCCTGGTGCTCTATCCACTAGTCATCTGTCTCTTGAGAAAGGAGAAAAGTAGTGGAGTACTTGGACTCTTTATCAATTATCCATTTTTCTGACCATGTGACCAGATCTTTTTTTTAAATGACATCTGTTATTCTGGTACATTTTCAAAATGTCTTTTTTGTTGCATCTTATAGCCTTTTCAGCCCACCATGTACCTTTCCACTGCCCTATGAGAAAAGAATGCTTTCAATTCTTCAAAGGCTTTCATGGTCCATAATTCAGATTATGACATCAGCAATATATTGGTATTCAAAACATGGGTTTTTGTTTCAGAGGGAAATTTAAGGGCAAAAGTTGATCCATATCAAGGGAGAAGATGTGAGCTGCAAGATTAGGAAAATATCATGGAGAAGGGAAGGAAGTATGGGGCAAAGGAAGGCAAGTGTTGACCACTTCCTAAATCAGCTGCAGTTGCATAGCTGTGGGCCTCCTCAAAACAGTAACCTTTCTTCCTCACCCCACCCAATCCAACCTATTCCACTACAACAACGAAAAAGAAAACAACATATTTTCCATTCAAAGTATACATAGGTCTGTTTTGTAAATTTTGTACAGTCCTGGGAAATTCAGAGAAAAGTTTGTCTTGTAACTTTGAAAGAGGTTAGATTTCACTAACGAATATTCAGAACAGTGAAATAAATGAGGCTGCAAAATTGATTTGGGACTTTTTTACTTAGATTACCTATTTATTAGCTACACGGAATGGCCCATGATGCTAAAATTCATTTTGCTATTTATCAGGGTCAACCAGAATTCCAAAGGGTTTCACTAGCCATGCAACAGAAGATTTAGATCTCTCTGTGTCCCTTTGCTGAAGTAAAAACAAGATATGTCCTGTATGATGACACAGCTATATAGTTTTATAGGTAAAGGCTTAAAATAAGCAAACAGAAACTATTTCAAAGTACTATGTCTCCCCCTATTTTTGTAATTTCTAAATTAGGCAAGCATAATAATCCAAGAATTGTGGAATGTCCTATTAAGGAAAAATTGATATGTATAGATAGTTGTAAAGATTACAGTGTCATAACTGAGTATCTGTTTCAATGTGGTTCCTCAGATGGAGGAAAAGTCCCATGATCATGTTAGAACACATCAACATTGTAGTTCTGTCGTGGGGGAATAGACAAATCTGGGAGTAATAGCAAGCTTACTGGCCGAGCAGAGGGTCAGTCCCTTATACATGTCAGCCCCACCAATTTTCTATGAAACTACAAAATAACATTAGAGATATATAACAGTTACATAGGAACTCTACTGCAGAATCAGAATCCTAGTAGGCATCTTTGTCCCTGACCCCAATCCAGTCCCCATACCACAAACCAGGTGGACCTTGCAAGTAAGGGAATGCATATGGGAAGTGGGTATCCTTTATAGACAAAGTACTTGCACATCATTTGATTCTCAGACTTATCCTAATACATATATATATATATATATATATATATATATATATATATATATATATATATATATATATATAAAATGCAAGTACCATTTTTTTCCATTTTATAGATGACAAAACTGAGATTCAGAGAAGGGCCAAAGATCACATAGTTAATAAGTGGGACTCATTTTTTCTCAATATGTGTTGTTAAATGGATATGCTGTCTATTTAAGCCACTCAAATCTGGGTAACTGTTGGAGTGTCTGTAATAAATCATTAATGAATATACACTGTTTAATCATTAATTAACAATACATTAAAAGCAAAAGTATAAGAAACATGCCTTAATGTATCTAGAGATACTAATGATATTAACTACCTATTGATGCATGTTATTAATTAGCTGTTTAATTTCTTTTTTCTAGTAATGTATTTGCAATCAGTTGATTGCTAGTGACTGACTGGCACTAACTACTCAATCCAGTTATATGAAAAATATTTGACTGACCTAACTCAGTTTTAATATTCCTGATGGAAAAGAAATGGGCCACCCTAGTTTCCCTTTTTTAAGAAGCCTAATGAAGAAACTGTTTATTTATAAAGAGAGTTTTGTACCTACTACATTTGTATTTGTATGTGAGCAAAGATTGCTCACATTTTTTCTCTTTGGGGATTAGCTGAAGATGAGTTTTAATGGGTAATTAACTTCAATTTCAATATAAGCAACTATAGAACATCTAAGAGAGTTGATTATTAGTCCTAGGATATTTGCAGTATGCCTGTGTTTGCTCCAGATGTTCCATATGCACCTTTCCACATCCTTGGCATATGTTGCCTTTATTCATATAACTTGAAGAAAAAGTCATGTTAAATATGCATGCATATTATCTTAACTTTTATTTATGTGATATCTCTTATTTTAAAATGTTGTTAGTGTTAATAACAGAAATATCAGTATATATTATTTTTCTGTAATTTTTTCTTGTGTTTCCATAGGAATTTGTTATTATAATAGCTGACATTTATATAATTCTTACTATGTGCCCAGCACTATGTTAAGTGCTCAATAAATATTATCTCCTCATTTTATCCTCAAAACAACCCTGGGAAGTAGGTACTATTATTATCCCCATTTTATAGTTGAGGAAATGGAGGCAAACATAAATTAAGGGCTTTGCCCAGGATTGCACCACTAGGAAACATCTACAGTAAAATTTGAACTCAGGTCTTCATGACTTTAGGTCCAGCAGTCAGTGGAATATGGCACTACCAAGTTGCTACATAAACCAAAAATTATTTTTTCTTATGATGAAAACTAAATTCTGCTAAATAATAAATTATTTTAATTAAGATTATCATAATCTTAATATTTACATCAAAAAGGCTAAAATTAATTTATGCAAAAAGTAGTAGGATTTAATAGGTAAGTCCTGGAATTGACTGAGGTACATAGAATTTAAGTGACTTTCCCAATGTCACATAGCCATTAAGGGTCAAACAGGATTTAAAACCAGATTATTCAGACTTCAAAGCCAGTGGTACTGCTATGGTACTTTAAAAAAATAAGTTCATCAGAGAATCAATACGTACTCATTTTCTTTCTATTACTCCTTCACTTCTGTCTTACATTTGACATTGTTCACCAGTCATTCCTAATGGATAAATGATCTTTCTTAACTTCAAAAAACAAAGGAAATTCACTGGAATTTGCCCACAAGGAACCAGTGACTTAAATGTTTCTGTGAAATAAGATTTTTAGTGTCTAGCTACAGTGTACAAATAAGAACCATATTCAAGGATAAGATAGTTTTGTGTGGGTGTATCTATAGGCACAATGAAAATATGACAGTTTGTGGTCTTGCCTCTGGGATCTCTGAGTAAATAGTGAAAGAAGATCAAATAAGAAATAGAAGCAAACCTGGGTGTTTTGAGGCCAATGGTTGGGGGCTTAAAGATCATTAAGGTTAGGTACCAGATCTCTCTTCAATCTTCAAAATTCTCTCCTTGGCCCTTCTTCCCAGGTATCTACCTTCTCATTTCCCCTTCAACTCCAAACTTTTTGAAAAAAAAAGAGAGAGATCTTCCTGATTTCTCCATTTCCTCATAAGCCACTCTCCCTTCAGCCCAGTCAATTTGGCATCTACCAACTTTCCTCAACCACTCTACTGACACAATTTACTCTAGGCTCACTAAAGGGCTCTAATCACTCCATACCCACTTTTTTTTCCTGTTCTTCCTTGGACTCTCTGTATTTCGCATCGTTGCCCACACATTCCTATTAGATAAATGTTCTTTCTCACCTTAGCTTCAGAGACACCAAACCATTCAGTGTTACCTTATCATTCTAAATGTCCTTTCTCCATATCCTTCTAACAGGACTTGAATGACCACCTACAGGCACCTAACTTCTAGATCCAGATCCACGGTTATTATGTCACTCATCAAATCTAAATATTCTAAATGTGTTTAAAAAACAGACTAGTAGTTATGCCTAAAAAGTATCTAGGGACTTTTTGGAATATGAGCTCAATATGAATCAGTGATGTGATATAAGCTTCTCCCAGAAAAAGCTGGTATGATTTTAAGTAACAGTAAGAATTATATAATCTCAAGAAAACATCTCCATCAACCTATCACTGAATAACATCCCCATATAATAGACTCAAACATTTTTTCCTCTGATCTTTGCCTGAAGAAATCTAGGATGGTAAATTGTCATTTCCTGAATCAATCATTTCAACTTTTCCCTGGTTGATTTTTCTGAATTTTATCATGTTATCATTTGCCTGCAAGAATCCATCAGCCCTGAAACTCCCACCTCAGTATCCCCTGACTCATGGGTTCCCTCCCTCACTCTGATTGGACATGGTAGAAAGTAGATAGTGGGGGATGCCTCCAAGATCCTTCCTTAACCCATTAAATTGGAAGTTCTCTGAGAGCAGGGACTCCCTGTCTTTTTCCTTTATTTATATCTCCACTGCTTATGACAGTGCTTGGTACATAGTAGGTGCATAATAAATATTTAATGACTGATTTTGGAAGAAACTGTCTATGGAAAAGCAGTGGTCTCATTTTACTTTGACCTGGTCAGACTATGCTTAGAGTACTATATTCACTTATATGTTAGGAAGGACAGAGATAGAGAGTATCTAAAAAGAGCAACAGGGAAAATAATTGCCATTGAATATTCCATTCACCAATATCTCAACTTGCACTTAAGAGTTTACTATTTTCTCCTAGACCTGCTCCTCTTCAGGGTAGCATCCTGGGTTTCAATTTTTACTTGATCACCTTTCTAGCATCTCATATTTTGATTCAAATCTTAATAATTCTTCCTCTGCTACATCTCTCATAACCATCTACTTCTTCCCACTTCTCACCTTGAACTGTTAAAGTTGATGTCAGCAGGTTTTCCCTACTCCCCATTCCTCTCCTTTTCCAAATCATCCTCTATGACTCTGACAACACTTCGCTCAGTGCTTGATAAATATTAAGTGCTTAAGAAATATGTGTTGATTAATTGATAGAATAATGTTCCTTATGCATAAATTGACTGATATAATTTCTCTCTATATACACAGAGAACAAATTATTATTGAAAAAAAAATTTACATTTTTATTAAAAGAAAGTTTATCTGATTCATATAGCAGTTACAAATCCTTATTCACTTTTGATTGTCAGGATGAAATCACATGAAATATGGTTTTATATGTGTACATATATGCATATGTATAGATATATATGTACTATATACACAAAGAGATTGTCACTGTTGTGTTCGTCCTATGTTCTCGAAGAGGACCATGATATTCAGATGATGACATGACTTGCAGTTGACATCGATTTGAGTGAGGGAGAGCTGTGCAAGGTCATAAACCTCCCCTTCTTCTCCTGAGCCATCTGGGTCCAGTGGCCTGATGTTCATCAGGATGGCTGGAGATGGCCCAGGGTGCAATGTGAGACCCTGGCCCTTTCAGGTTAAGGTCTTATCAACCAGTCTCACTTTGAGTGAGATACACCCATTCAATGAATAGGCTTCTTTAAGTTACTCAAGGGATGGCCCCTTTAGTAAAAAAAAAAAATCAAACTGGGAGAGGAAGACCCTCAGGGTTCCTGGGTAAAAGAGAAACAATTTCTATTTAGTTATTACATCCACTCTGTGCTAGGTGAGTGGAGTATAGAGATGGAAAGAGAGAGATTGAGAGGGACTAAGAGAGAGATAAAGACTGAAAGAAAGAGAGTTTGAGAGAGGTTGAGAAAGAGTGAAAGCAAGATTGCCTTCTTAAATAAAGTTCAGAGCCCCTGTGCTCAGCATTCAGGGCTTTTCACGATCAAACCCTCCCCTATCTTCATAAGTTTATCAAACATTCCATATGTGTGTGTATGTATGTATATGTATAGATGTACATATGTATGTGTATGTATATATATACATAATATACATACATGCATATAATGCACACATATATCCACACTCTAATCAAACTACTCTCTGCTCCCCAAATACCTGGGTTTTCCTGTGACACCTTCACATCTTTGCTCATATAAGTCCCTATGTCTGAAAGAACTTCTATCCCCCTCTTCATCTGTTGAATTTCTCACCATCCTTTATCTCCTTCTTTATCTTTACTTACTTTCTTTATCCAGTTCTCTGTGATGTTCTCCTTTCAGTAACGATCTCTCTTTTAGATTTCATATAGTATTTTGTACCATTTTAATACATTTATTACAAATTACGATGTATTATATCAGTGACGTACCTGTGCCTGGTCTCACCCAATAATGAGATCCATGAGGGCTGGAAATATGCCTTATCTAAACTCTGCATCTACCTTGGTACATAGCAAAGTGCTTTGGATATAGCATTGAAGTTTTTTGTTAAATTCAACTGAAGTTCCATATTTAGAGAACTACTATTTTTTTTAACAAAAGAAACGTGGTAGAGCCTTGTCATCTCAATCTCACTCATTCATTTCTTGTTGTAGGTCAGAAGAGGGTTCCAAAAAATGTCATGTCTCATAGTGAGCTCTATTGGAGGTAGGCAAAAGGGAATCCCAGATAAGGAGGGGAGAAAAATGGCCAAATCAATTTAGTAATTAGGAACTGGCTGAATCCTCTTTATCTGCCATCTTAAGGACCACAAAATCATTGATTTCCTTTTTATTATTTGTAAAACATTTTGAAACTCATGCACACATGCTTATAGTTGGATTCAGTAGCTCTTTTTTTCTCCCTAAAAATTAAGCATCATGTACAGTTTGATGTGTTACTTAACTTACTACTGTTCACACTTTTGAGAGAGAGGGGGATGGGGAGGAGAGAGGAGACTGCAGCGGGGATTAGGGAAAGCTTTTGGTAAAAATAGGTATTAGAAATAGTAGAAAAGTTTCAAGGAGCTTGTAACTGCACATGGTGATAGGCATTGATCTCCCACTGCCCTGTATTTGAATAAGACAATTAAAATATTTTCCCCCTTGTAGCCAAATAGCTCTAGCATGTGAAGTAAACAGACATTTCCAAAGAGTGCTTGTTTTACTTACTGTCCACACCCATTAGCTTGTTGGTAAGAGTATGGCACTAATGAGGCCAAATCATAGATTCGATCCTTGTAAAGGCCAATTAGCTTTTCCCAGAGAAAAACTCTGTTCCCAGGCAACAGGCTGCACCCTTAACCCCAGCTAGCTTCATCATTACTCACAAGAGGGATTCGGTGAGTTGAGTGCAGATGGCTCAGTGCAACCTATCACCACTACTGGGAAAAGAGCTCAAAGCATGCATTCATCCTTCTGACGGCATGCCAGTAGTGCCCTCTCCCTACATGAAGACTGGCCCGTAGATTCTAAAATTGTCTGATTCCATCATAAAATAAGGCACAGAATTCTTGTTGAAACTCTACTAAATTTAAAGCATCTTTCTATCAGCTCACTTCTCTTTGAATGACACCTACCTAACAATAAGACAGATTTCTTCATGCTGGAAGTTTTCAAAAGGTGAAAGTCGCAAGCCAAAATGGTCAAGTTGTGTGTGTGTATGTGTGCATATGTGTGTGTGTGCACGCGCATGCGTATGTGTGTGTGTGTGTGTATGTATTTGTGGAGTAAAGAGTAGAAGTGAGGATGTTGTACAATCTCCTATAGAGTAAGATGAGCAAATGAACAGAAAAGAACATAAAAAGATATTCGGTTTGCTATTGTCAGGAAATAATAAAAAGTGCATAGCTAAAACACAAGCACCACTCAGATTTTTGCTACAGGTAGAAAATAGCACAATTGGAAATCTGTTGAACATATGAAAAATATAGATCTGAAAAGAAATAAATCAAGTGAAAATGGCAGCAAACACCAAATACTGCCTAGAAATTCCTTATAAATACACAAAACATTCTGTTTCAATTGAATCACCAACTACTTTTAAAAAATTGTCTCCCATAAATTGTATCCTGAGTCCTAAAGGATTTGTTTGCTACAAAGACATGATAATATCATCAGCAGTTATAAAAGAGTATTAGGGTCTTTCAGAAAAACAAGTCTCTCAATTAACATAGACTAAATTTAGAAAACTCTTCTACTACAATGTAGGTAGCATCTCTGGGCTTGGGCTCATGCAAGAACATCTTCTGTGACTCTAAAGGTCACCTTAATTCATTAGGTTATGTGCTTGGCCCTCAGCCAAACTCTGAATTCCTTGCTTTACTTAGTTGCTTAATTAAAAAGCACCTGTTCCCATGCAGAACTTTCTATGGTTTCAGGTTTGTTTTTCTTTTCTAACTAGTAAAAAATGGAAGTGTATGCAAAGGAGGAGCACAGGATGAAGGAGAAATATTAAAACATTCCTAAAAATGTGGCACCCTCTTTCACCCTTTCTCCTTGCATATAAAAATTGTCTATTGGGAGAAAACTCTGTGGCTACTTCAAATGGCATTAATTAAACATTACAGAAAGTAAGAGGAAAGACCTGTATCTTCTTTGTGCGAGTAAATACTACATTCAGACATCATTAGTATTTCTTCCCACTTGAGAAAATGGTCCATTTTGTAAAGATGTTGGATTTAAACCCCCTTTCAATGGAGCAAATACGAGAGAGACTTTTTTGCTTTATCTTCTTGCAAGAGACACTTGCCAAACACACGTCAATCATTCCATTTATAATACAAATGGATATGAATGCCCTAAACAGCTCTGTTGTCTTTCCACCTTCTATTTTAGTAGCTAAGTAGGATCATAAATATTGAATTATGAAACTCAAGGATCCTGAAAATCAGTAGCTACACTTAAGACATTATTTCCACATCATTTTTCCCCTCTGCTACCTTCACCAGTAACTGTCAGTAGTTTAAAAGGCTGCATCTAAATGCTTGTGTTTTTGCTGATTAAATAACTTAATTTATTAGTTACTAATGAATGAATTTAAAGCTTATCTTTCCACACCCAACATTTCTATGGGCAGCTTGATTTCATCATATTAACTATATAACCCTTCATTTTCTATATATATGACTAAACTGCATTCTACTCGCAGAATTATTTTACTTACATTAATTGATTTACCAGTGCCTCTTGATTTGAGAAAGGGTCAAGATTAACTGCATTTCCCCAAAGAAAATATAGTGATTCAGCGTGTGTGTGTGTGTGTGTGTGTGTGTGTGTGTGTGTTTTCCTTCCAAATTCTCAAGAAATCATATGCGGTAAAGGGTGCTTGTCAAGGAAAATGTCAACCAAGTTTAAAAAGAATAGACTGAGAAAAACTAAAAAGTAAATTATTTAAGTGGAGTTGTAGTGGAACTTGAAAGAATTCTGTTTGGAGGGTTTCTTTGCTTCATTCTGCCAATGGAAGGGAAACTCTGAATTTCTCACTAGTGAGACTCTGTCATAACTAAGGCTGACAGTTCACATTGAAAATTCTGTTTTCTTCCTTCCCAGGAAAGCAAGTCAAAGTTAAGCCAACAAACTGTTGTTGGCAAGTGCCTTACCTTTGTTTCCTGTTCTTTAAATTAACCATTTGGGGTTTCTGGGTTACTTTGTGAATGGGTTTCTAGAACTGAGAACCTCAGTTTGTCAGTGGGTCTGAAAATGTTTAGTGGAAAGGAAAATGTAGGCCTTTTTTGTGGCAAATAGTTTGGTTAGATGAACATAGAATTCTGGATCATAAGAAGAGAAAAGGTAGTGATGGATACAGGAAGAGCACAGAGAAACTTCTTGGCCAATCACTGATCAAGGATGGTGGTAGATTTGTTCTGTTTTTTTTCCTTTTTTGTGAAACATGGGCAACAACAGAAAGTGGCAATGAGATGTCTGAGAGAAGCATTCATTCTAGGATTTTCTAGCAGATTTATTCCATTCAAAGAATCCTAGGATTTTTAACACACTTAATTGTTGAGTGTGTAAAACCACACATATATAGATTTTGCCGTTGTGGGAAGATCTGGTAACAAAATTGTATTTTGTTTTTGTGGGTTTGGGGTTTGGTTTTTTGTTTTTGTTTTTGTTTTTTTCTCGCAAAACTTTACTTGCCAATTAGTGGAATGACCCAGCTGATACGGTATTTTGACCTTACTTCAGCATACATAATTTTACTACAAAAATAGTATAGAAAGCCATATCTTGCTTTAAGAAAACCTGATCATAGTGTTATAGATTTATAGCTGGAAAGAGTCTTAGAGATCATGTAGCCTTATCCCCTCATTTTACATATGAGGAAACTGGGAAACTGAGACCCGGGGAGACTTTGATTTGACCAACATCATACAAGTAGAATTGGCAAAATCAAGTTTCAAACACAAGTCCTCTGACTCCACACCAGCATTATGTTAAGCTAAAACAAAAGTCTAACCTTCCTACCAGATTCAATCAAACTGCATTTGTCAAATATTTATTTTGGGAGTGACAATTCACATTTCACAGGAACACTTGACTTTACAAAAGAATTTCCTAGCGGATTTCTTTAAACAACAAGCTTCACTGGTATAGCTTCTCTGGTACAGCACACAGTAGGTACTTAATCAATGCTTGATGGATCAGCTTAGCTAACTTTGCATTAATATCATTTAATTTACAAATTTCTGATCGGGCATAATTTTTCAAGGTAACATCTGTTATATGAAGCAAGATATACTTATAATTAATATCAAGCCCCCAAGCATTTAGCAACATTGTACCCATTTTATCATAATTTAGTTCAGGGCAGGGGGAATGGAAGAAACTGTATATGCTATCTGTAGACTGCGTAGCTGCATGAAATAGGTAAATGTGTACAATGAATGTGCATTAGCTGTATATTTGTTTAGGTAGGTCTCTTTCCGGGTGTCCACCACATCCCTACACAGACACATGACTATGTCCTTCCCCTAATTGACTTATCGGTGTCTACTCCATCGTGTGCAAGACCAGTTCATTAAGGTTAATTTGTTCAAAAATATTAGAATCATTAATTTCTGGCTTCTAGCTAATGGTGGTTCTCAGCCAGTGTCTTGTTTCATCATTAGTGTCAGTAAGATTATAACTCACACCCAACTGTTTTTACACGATCTAATAGAATCAATTGATGCCATGGTTGACAAGATGCTGGTTTGCATTTTGTCATCTCACTAATGTACATGGCTTAAAGGCATTGGCATCCATAATGTGGGGCAGTTTCGTAGGAGGCTGGAATAGGCTGAAGCTGCAAGGGCCATTTTCATAAAATATTAATGAAATTGAAAAATACACTGGGGTTGAAGGCTTGTCTGCTAAATGTAAGGTAAAATCTATTCTGCTCTGCTTTCTGATGACTGTAATTAGCAGCCCTAATTAAAAATTCAAACCTTGTGTATATTTGAAAGCATGAATCTTAGCTCTCATCGTGTTTATTTCCTTTACAAAGTATTTTATTTTACAACACTAATTGAACAGGATCCTTCCTAGTCTGACAGCCACAGCTGGCTGGAGCCAGTTTATGTATCCAGTCTCTCTAGACTACTTCCTTTTGTAAGCAATAAAACATCTTTAAAAAACATGTATATGCTCTCTATGAGCCATTAACTCTGTGTCATCCAGCACCAGGCTGGCCTTCTCCCTTCTCATTGTTGTTTTCCTCTCTTAAACGTGACCTCTTGGAAGAGGATGCTTTTTTCATATCTTCAATATTTAATGTGGATTTACTTACATTAAATGACCACCTTTCTAAAGGAGCATGGGCCCACTTCTGACTTTATTTATGAACCGTGTGCACGGTGCAAAAATACGGAAGGAATTGCCCCGTGAATATCTGTTAGTTCCGGTAGAAAAAAAAGTACTTTTTATCATCGCTTTGTGGAGTTATTTTGAAATTGGTGGTCAAGGTGTTGAAGTTTCACTGGGGAGTGTGTGACAGCAGCCAAAGTCCAAACTGATTATAATCACATTAAATAGTGAGAAATAGGGACAAGCAGGGAAAGGGAGGGTGGAGGGTAGAACCCCAGCTCTTCACACCTGAATGAACCGGAGTCTTTTTCCAGCCCCATTTTCCATGACCAAAAGTATCAGACATCACCCTAAAAGCTAACATTTGCCTGACAAAAAAAGAAAGGAACATCTGAGTTCTCTGGTTGAAAATAGTCACCAGAAGATGTAGCTTGCCTTTTGTTTATTTGGACAAATGACTCATCAAGTTTTCACAGGTTGTTCAAATCATGAACAAAGAGGGAAATGAACTAGAAACTAATCCACCTAGAGCATATGGAAAGAGTATGTCACCTTAACCATTTATATCACTGAATTGGGACTAAGATGACCTAGGCTTGAATCCTGCCCCTGATAATTATTAACTGTCTGTTTTTTTAAGAAAGTCACTCCCTGAGCTTTAATTTCATCATCTATAAAATGAAGGGATATATACATAAAATAATCATTTTCAGTGCTAAAACCTATAAGCCTATGATTTTGTTCCCCCCAAAACCAAACCAAACCAATGCTTCTTAAAACTTAAAAAAAAGAGAAGATGTGGGATTGGTGTGAGGAAGGTGCCACCCTCCATTCCTCACTCTCTTTCCCCACTATATCCAATCTGCTGCCAAGGTCTGTTGATTTTAATTTCATAATATTTCTCATATATGGTCTCTTCCTTCTTCTGACATTGCCACCACCCTGGTAAAGAGCTTTGTCACCTCATTCTCGGATATTGGATTTGCCTGATGATGGGTCTCTTTATCCCAAGTCTCTTCTCACTGAGTTCCATTCTCCACTCAGCTGCCAAAATATTCTTCCTAAAGCACAGATCTGACCATGTCATAATTCTACTGAGTAAACTCCGGTGACTATCTATACCTCCCAGGGTCAAATATAAAATCGTATTCTTGGTGTTCATAACCAAAGCCTCCCCCGCATCTTTCTAGTCTTTTTACACCTAACACCACCTCCCTCATATATACAGCGATGCAGTATACTGGCTTTCTTGTTCCTAGCACAAGATGTTACATTTCCAGTCATTTTCAATGGCTGTCCTCTGTGCTTGGAATTGGTTAGGTCTCCCTCCCCTTCTTTGCTTCCTTACTTCCTTCAAGTCTGAGCTAAAACCCCACCTTCTAGAGGAAGACTTTTTCAATCTCCCACAATTCTAGTACCTTCTCTCTGAGATCATCTCCAATTTATCTTGTATATACCTTGACTACACAAGCATACCTAAAAGATATTGTGAGTTTGGTTCCAGATCACCATAACAAAGCAAATATTGCAATAAAGGATTATTGAGCATGAGGCTATTAGGAGGATGTGAATCCTACAAATATTTTGTTTGGATCACTAATCTCAATAGATAAATGTTGTTTATTTCTCTTCCCACAAATATACTTTTCCTGTTGATTACTAAGCCTGATGCTTCCTGCATTGTAGAAGGGGTAGAAGAGTGAAAAGGAATATTTATGTCAGCTTTGTTTGTATAGAAATTAAACATTTAGTGCCTCCTCCCTCCGTCTTTTCTGAAGAAAAATGTCCAGGAAAAGCCAGGGGTTACTAAGATGTTTACCTAGGAACATCCTCTAGGATGGGAGACTCCTTGGGAGTTCACAAAGACTTTGCCTCTCTTTCAATCCTGGGATGTAGTAGGCACTTAAAAATACTTACTGACTTATAATAAGCACTAAATACTTATTATATGTTCTTTGGTTCTAAACTGTCATCATGGAAGGGCTAGAGCTATCCAGGCACAGCTAACCAGTGTTGGCTTGGTATCAGCTCTACTAGGTGGTCTGGTCTACTAGCAAAGCCCATATTTAAGAGTAGGAGCAAATCAAAGTGAAATTTCTCTCCTCAGTGCCAGGAAACTTAAAGGTAGCCCCTGCTCAGAAACAAAAGTTGGGGAATGAGAAGAGTTCATACCTTTAATTTCCTCCCAAAAAAGCATCACCAAGGGTCACTTACTAAGATGTTAATTATACTTGTAGACTAATGCAGTATTCCTCACACATCATATCCTATATTTGCACCTTTACCCTGGCTGTCCCCTACACCTGTTTTTTCCTCACCCTTATTTTTTAGAAGGGCATGCTTCCTCCAAAGCCTAGCTCAAATGCTCCTTCTTTCAAGGAGGTCTTTTCTGATATTCTCCCACAAAAATTACCTTGTATACACTATGCATGTATTCCTATGTATACAATACCTGCTATCCTTCCTAATAGAATGTTAGTTCCTCCAAGACAGGCATGATTTCATTGTCCTCTCTCACAGCACCAAATTCCCTAACAAATAGTTGGCACGATAAAAACTTGTTGATCGATTGTATTTAGTAATATGTTTAAAGTCGGCAGAAAAGCAGGCTGCTACTTTTTTCCTAATCACATGGGGTTCAAATACCCGCTAATCGCAGTTCTTCAGTGTTTATTGATGTATCGTGGATGTTGGCAATGGTTATTGTCAACAAGACCTGCTTTACTTGGGGTTCTATCTCATAGCTCCTGGTCATTGCAATAGCTGTTTTTAAAATAAACTATGTTCATCTCATTGTCTTACCACACCTACATCTACCTGCTGATTCCCTTTCCTGGACTTTGTCATTTATATTTCATTTTCTTGAACTGCCTCTGAAATACAATTCAGAATTTGGTTGGTTATCAGTCTATTCCTGTGAGTTTTGACCACATAGTGCCTCTTTGTGACATATAAGTGCATTTGGGAGACAGGTCCTTCCACCTTGAAAAGGCTCTGAGTGTGAGCCTGGTTCTGATCTGAAGGACATTTTGAGTGTGGAGAAAGCCTTACTGCTGAAGGTTGGTAATCCATCAGTCAATATGTTTTCTTTTTTGGCCACAGAAGACAGTGGGTTGAGGTATGATGGGGGCTGGGGGGAGGGGTTGGTGATCTGCACAGACAAGAGGCACTACCCCCAACAAGGAAAATCATGGATATATGATATAAGTATGATTAGCTGCCCACACAGTGGGCTGTATTATCTTCCTTCTAACTTTCTAGATAATTTGCCTGTGGTGCTTGACAGATAAATACATATTTTCCTGGCATCAAGAACAGAAGATTTACTTTAAGACTAGAACAGATCTTAACCCATCTGCAATTATGAAATACTGTATGTCTATATTAAGTATTGGGGATGCAAATACAAAAATGAAGTAGTTTTTGCCCTTAAGGAACTTCCATTTCTTTCAGGAGACAATAGTTTACCAAGCGATCTTTGAATTTGCCATATTATTCATTTGAAGGCCTTAGCCCTAAGACAGCCATGAGTGTAAAACACTCAAGATTTTCTACAGACATTGGTAACCAGAATTCTTTTGAAGCCATTTACATGGGAAATAGTTCCATTCCCACCTTCTATTTGCTGCTGGCTGTGAACCAAACCTGAGGCTGTTCTGTCAAAGGCTGTGCCCCTCACATAAAACCTATTTACTTTGTCAGATGAAGGAGGGAGAAATAAGAAAAGAATGCTTCTGAATTAAATCAGAGAGCAGGTCTGGGAGGTGCAGGGAAGGGAGATCTTCACCTTTAGTTCCTGGATTATTGGAAGTTAGTGCTTCCAGACTATGATATTTCCTCACTCTCCTCTTCTGCCCTAGGCATTTGGTACAGTGGGTAGACTAGTGCCAGCCTGGAGTCAGGAAGACCTGAGTTCAAATCCAGTTTCAGAATTTATTAGCTGTGACCTAGTCACTTAGCCCTGTTTGCCTTGGTTTCCTCATCTGTAAAATGAGCTAGAGAAGGAAATGACAAACCACTCCAGTATCTTTGCCAAGAAAACCTCAGATTGGGTCCCGAAAAGTCGGACACAAATGAAAACTACCCAACAACATAAGACAAACCCAGTGCAGAAAAGTGGGAAGGGATAAAAAAAGTCATTTTAAAAAAGCCTTTTCATTTGGTCTCATGGAGTTAGGAAGGATGCAAACTCAGTAGGAAAAGTTTCAGAGAAGGTGAAGTTTGTTTGTGGTGCCCTCCCATCTTCCAGTCTTCATCTTTCTTCAACATCCCATACACCCCTTCATTCTTTTTTACTTATCTCCTGACCTCATGCCACTTTCTTGTTACTGAAAGCCTACTTTCTTTCAAAATGTCCCAGGCCTTTCAAAGCATCCCCTCTATTACTTCTGCCTTCCTCTGCTAAAATGCCTGTTACCTTCATAGGGAAACATAAGGAATAGCACAACCATTCAGAAATGCAATAAGCTCTCTCTCCTCCTCTCCCTCTCTCTCCCTCTCCCTCTCCTCTCTCTCCATCTCTCTCTCTCTCTCTCTCTCTCACTTCTCTCTCTCCCTCTCCCTCTCTCTCTTTCTCTCTCTCTCAAACACACACACACACATTTGTGGACTTGCCAAGATGCAATTCTTCTAGGTTCCTTGTCTAATTTCCACTGGGTATGAACTATGAGCAAGGTTTTACTGGTATATTTTCCTTAAGTAATTCACACAGTCACTCTGTTGACAAGATAATTAACACTACTGTCCCATTGACAAAGAGCAGCTAGAAGAAGCTGGGCAGGACCCGAGATGAAAGCTATATACTAGGCACAATTCAGTGCACTATCATTGTTGTATTATTTATTCTTTATGTAGGGCATTCCTTCCGAGCTGCCCAAAGTACTTTCCTGTACACTAAATAAATGATTAACCCTCAGAACCCTGCTATGAGGAAAGCAGATATGCAAAGGAGATGAGAAGATAAGGAGAAAATTAAATCCCACATGTGGAAAAAAATACATCAAAAGTGGCTAGGAGAGTAGTTTCTGGGTCTGAAGGCACACATTGGGAGGAGGAAATGCCACCTTTTGGTTACACTACCTTGGGATCCCACAATGTAGCCCCAAACATTTTTCAATACAAATTAGGTTTCTTGACATTGCTTGGTAGAGGAGAATAAGTACTATTCTGTTAACAGTTAAATTGAAAAGTAGTTTAAATGGAGTTTCTAGGCCTTTACAATAAGTCTAATTTTAGGGCTATGACCATTGTCAGTAGTACCCCTTTATATTCAGCCAAATGAAGCTGTCATGATGATTAAAAGCTCTTGAGACAGAGTTTTGATTATTTTAGAGTTTAAGCTTCTCTTGTTTTGGGGTCCAGACGTATGGGGCCCCTTTACCTCTAAAAATGAGGGGCTCTCATCTTATTTTTTCTGTGGATCCAGAAATCCATTCCCTCCATGCCAAGGTTCAGTGAAAGGAAAAAAATATGGTAAAAACAGATCCATTGGAGTCTGCCGGAGCCACCAATGTACATTGATGATATATGATATATCACCTCCATCTTCCGTCAATGGCAGGAAGAAGGCTATTCCGGCCTCATTCTCCAATTCCCTAGTCCTGACTAAGGATGGACTTTCTAGCCCACTGATTCATGGAGCCAAATAAGAAAGTCTGAGAGTGCATCCTTTTAAGTCATGTAGAGAAAGAAGCACAACCTACCCCCTGTCCAGTCCTTCTGTTCCCACTGACAGGTTGTATCCTGCTTACTTATAAGCCAAAGTCACAAAACTTCCTTGAGACTCAGTTTACTCAATTGTAAAGCTGAGAGACTTAGATTCAATGATTTTCAGGATCCTTTCAATCTCTAAATTGATTATCCTGCAGCTAACTACTAGTACTACCGCTCACTAGCCTGCTTCTTAGGACGTTCTGACCTCCCTCATTCTGCCTGTCTAGAGTCTCTTTTGTTAGAAAGAACCATCGGGTCATTTCCATTTTTTTAATGTTTCCTTAGTCTTTCTTTGGGAAGATACTTCTTTCTGGGCTTTGTTTGGCTACTTTTTGCCTTATTGCTTGGTAAGAGGTTTGATTATAATAAAGCTTAATATATTCTTTAGCTAATGATACTTTTATATTCTCATCAACATCTTCTAAGACTGATTAAACTCCAGGGTGGTTTGAAGGATCCTGTTTAGAAGTTGTTTTGGGAGTCTCCTCTTGTTTGGGAGCTATATACTATATTTCCTTTCAAAAATGGACATTTCCATGGAATGGTTACATAAAATCAAATTAGTTCACTTTGCAGATAGAGAAACTGAGGCACAGAAAGGCTAACTTACATTCCCAAAGACACATAGCTAATAAATGGTAGACAGAGATCTAGAACTCGTGTTGCCTAGACCCTAACCTATTGTCCTTTCTACTGAAATATTCTCATCCCCTTTAATGGAGCATCAAGTGTAACATTTGTTAGTTGGAATAGGAAATCACATATGCAAATGAAATAAATGTCAGCTATACCCTTGTTTCTGTGGAAATCTTGTTTAGAAATGAAAATCTTTTCCTAACTAGCATTTTCAAGAGGTAAGTCTACAAGACGGATCCAAGATCATTCCTTTGGAGGTTTACTAGAAAACTAAGATTAAATGTCTAGTCATTTACGGGCTTAAAGAGAGCGACATTTCTCTTCATTTGTTCATCTGAATAATATAATATTGCTTTTGCAATTGTGAGTACCTAAAATCATAATATTTTCCCTTCATACACTGAAAATGTAGTGTAGGACTCAGAAGAAATTTGGGTTCAAAACATGCCCCTGACACTGACTTTATGGCTAGGATAAGTTGCTTAACCTCAAAGCGTCCCATTTTCTCACTTGTAAAATGGAGATTATAATATTTATTCTGTTATGAGTTGTTATGAGGTTCAAGTAAAATAATGTATAAATGGCCAAACTTTAATATGTAATAGGTGATATAGTGGCTAAAATGTGGAGTTGGAGTTAGAAAAATCTGAGTTCAAATCCTGCCCTAGACACTTTTTGTTTAGCTATGTGTCCCTGGGCAAGTCCCTTATTCAGTCTCAGTTTCCTTGTATGAGAAATTAGAATAATTACATAATATTAAGACCTATTTCACGGATGGTTGTGAGAATCAAATGAGATGATATGAAAAGTACTTTAAAAACATTAAAGCACTGCATAAATGCTAGCTATTAATATTGTCAGTTTTTATTTATAACTGATAGTCATACAAAAGCTTAAAGGTTTACAAAGAGATTTCTTCCCTACTCCCCTAAAAAGCATGAAATGCAAATATGAATATCTCCATTTTATAGATGAAAACAGTGAGACTCAGTTAAGGCATTAAGCAGCAAAACTGAGATTCAGACCCACATATTTTGACTTCAAGAAGTTTATCTGCATGATATAGTAAATTTATACAAAGTGATAATAACAGTTAACATTTATATAAATAAGACTGTAAGTTTTTCAAAGTGCTTTTCAGACATAGTCTTATGATCCTTACCACAACGCTGTGAAGTGGTTACCCATTTTACAGATGAGGGAAAAAAATGGAACTGGGAGGCTAATTCAATAAACCGTAATAACATGAGTGACATAAGCAGATTCTGAGAATGAAAGAATCATTTCTGGCTGGAGAGATCAAGGAGGGCTTTATGAATATGTGACATTTGAAGGAGATTCTGAAGAAAGACTAGAATTTCAACAAGCAGAGTTGAAAGAGAGAAATCAATGAGTAGGTACGTTGTATGATAAAAGGCCTAGACGTCAGAATCTGCTATTCTTTTGCTAGTTTTGTTATAACAATTTGTTATCATTGTTTAGTCATTTCCAACTCTTCATGACCCCATTTGGAGTTTTCTTGGCAAAGATAATAGATTAGTTTACCATCTCCTTCTCCAGATCATTTTACAACTGAGAAAACTGAGGCAAATAGAGTTAAGTGACTTGCTCAGGATCGTACACCTAGTAAGAATCTAAGGCCAGATTTGAACTCATCAAAATGAGTTTTCCTGAGTCCAGACTTAGCACCCTGTCCACTGTGCTATCTAGCTGCCCCAGATATCAGAAAACACAACCTACAAATATACTCTAGCCAAATAGTTTAATTTGGCTAGAGTATAGCACATACAGATGGGAATGGTATGATATGAGACTGGAAAAAAGATGACACATCAAAAAGTGGAGAACCTTGAATGACAGGATAAAAAATTTGGATGTTAACACTAACTAATAAATTTTTACAAATGAAATACAAGAATTTCCATTAGCTTGTGTAAAATAAATTCTGAATGAATCAGCTTTTTAAAGAGACAAGAGGCAAATTTAAGAAAATCTACTCAAGAAATTCTTAATTATTCATTAGCATTTCCAAAAATGGAATGGCTTGCCTTGAAATGAGGTGGTTCTCACTCCTTGAATTTCTTCAAACAGAATTTGCTTTTCAGTCTTTTTCCAAGAGGACCAATGATGTCACAGGGTGATGTCTTGTCTCATTTGTGAATTGTGTTTAAACAAGGCAGAGTTGCGCAAAGTCATCAGCCTCACTCTCCCAGAACTATCAAAGATCTGTGGTGAGACAAAAGTCAAGATGACTGACAATGGCCCAGGTTGTAGTGGATGACCTTGGCATCTTCAGTATCTGACCAGTCTCTAATCACTCTACAGATCTTCAGCTTCTTTCATGTCTTTTGGAACAAATTGTTCTCATCCATCCATCCCATTGGGTGAAATCTTTGTATCCTTCTAGCTCATCAACGTGTTGGAGACCTGTCAGTTACCCTCAACCTTGTTTAGCCAGGCATTCAGAGAGGACTAGCATCTCTGGTGTGAGGGCTTTCTGAGTCCTTTTTTCGGGGCTGTTCATTGGCCTTTGGTGTCCACCTTACAGACAATTCTCACCTGTGGCTCCAGAAAGCTGTAGCATGCATAGTGAACACAATCCAGTAAAACAAAATTTAAATGATCATTCAACATATATGTCTTGTATATAAAACTGGGAGATCCCCTTTGATGATTGTGAGTGACCATTAAAGTCATTTCCTACTTTAAAATTTAAATTCTGTTCTAAAGGAGTAATGTATATATATATATATATATATATATATATATATATATATATATATATATATATATATATATATACTTTAATTTCCATCTTATCTCCACTTCCTCTCCTCTTACTCATTTTTCAGCCCTTTGCAATCAGGTTTCTGACCTCCTAACTCAATGGAAATAGCTCCATCCAAGTTTACCAGGTCCTAATTGCACAATCTTGTGCCCCCTTCTCATCCTCCTTGACTCTTGCATCATTTTATACTCTTGCCCACCCTCTCTGGTAAGGGAGTCAAAAGCCTCTGGCCTATAAACTTATGGATCCAAGCACAGTGGGACAGAGGAACAGCTATTAATACCATTCAAAGAGCCAATTTGGGGGCTTAGTCTGAGTTACGGCTTACTGAGACTTTTTCAGCGTTGCTTATCTATTTTGGGGATCCACCAGGCACTCAAACTCTCACCTGTAGCTCCAGGAAGTTGTAGCAGATGTAGTAGCCATACCCTTGTAAAACCATTTCAGCAGACCAGCTAAATCAGGTTGACATTAACTGACAGACTTCAAATCCATCTGTGTGTTAGGCGGCTGTCTACCTCAAGCATGCAAAGACTTCCCCCAGCAGAATGGGCAGATGAAAACATTTTGTTCTAACAGCCATGAAAGTGGCTGGAGCAGGAGTCAAATTGTGCTTAGAGATTGGTCAGACATTGAAGACACCCAGGTCTTCCCAGGCTATTGACAGTTTTCTTGACTTCTATTGTGCCACCAGGCTTTGATGACTCTGGAAGAAAGTGAGGCTGATGATTTAATTCATGCACAAGTCATATCATGATTATCATTCGTCCTCTTCAAAAATGAAGGATAAACAGCAACAAAACCAAAGTGATTGGGAGGGCACAGAAAAAGGCTTGGAGAATTAAGTTTTTAAATAAATAGTGGCTTTTTTGTTTCTTATAATTTTTACCAAAATTTGTCATTTTTCATTTTTTATGTGAATAAGCCCAAAGCTGATAGCCTTGCTTGCCCCGGATCCTCTTTGCCTTTCTAGCAGCTCAGTTAAAGGAAATACATTGATGGACTCAGTTCCTATGGGCATTCCAAGTGCCTCCAAGTTTGTTATTTTGCAAATGTGTTTGGGCTGCTTCATCAGCTATTATTACAAAAGTACAGTGAGACAATTTGTTGGAAGTTTCAATTATGTAGATGTGACGCAGTAAACGGAGAGGAAGTCTTAGTGCCAGGAAGATCTACAATCCTCTCACATTCTGGCTGCATGTAGCAAGGTCATTTAGCCTTTCTGAGCTCTAGGCACCTCTTAAAACAAGGGAGTTTCCTCATTCACAAGTTCCCTATAGCACATCTAATCCCATCTCTATAGCGTGTACTATTATTATCGTTATCAATACAACCATACTCAATCAGTCAACGAGTACTTATCAAGTATTGACCTTGAGCCAGGCACTTTATCAAGCATTACAGAGCAATAAATGAAATATTCACTACTCATCCTCTTAGAGATTTTTATTCTTCTAGACAGATAGAATATGCTGAAGATAGAAGGGTTGGTGTGTGTGTGTGTGTGTGTGTGTGTGTGTGTGTGTGTGTGTGTGTAAAAGAAGGGTCTATGAAGTTTAAGTAGATTCATATATAATTTTACTGCATGTACAAGGCATCCCAAAAGTCTTAGAAAATGCACCTTGTGTTTTCCTTCCTTGGGAGAAGGTAGGTGGCACAATGTATAGAGCACCGGGCTTGGAATCAGGAAGACTCCTCTTCCTGAGTTCAAATCTGGCCTCAGACACTTACGAGTTATGTGACCCTCATCAAGTGACTTAGCCCTGTTTACTTCAGTTCCTTAGTGGTAAAATGATATGGAGAAGGATAAGGCAAACCAATCCAGCATTTTTGTAAAGAAAGCATCAAAAATGGAATCATGGAGAGTCAGATGTAACTGAATGAAAACAACAATTTTCCTTTTTCTAGCTTAAGTAGTCATGTTTGTGAATTCCTTTGTAGAAATATAGAACTTAAGGTAATTTAAAGTAATGAAACATTATCTAATGTTTTCTCATTACTTGGAGAAAGTCCATCATAGCTGCAAAAATCTAAAAATAGAACCACAGAAAGAGGAATGGCCAAAAGGTTCATTTACATAAGAAGCTCTCAGAGTTGAGCGAGGTTTGTTTTTATTATGAACATAGGATCATAGATTTAGTACTTCAAGGGACTTTAGAAACCACCAAGTCCAATCCCGTTACAGATGAAGAAACTGAGTCTGAAAAAAGATTAAGCATCTTCTCCTGGTTCATACAACTAGTCAAGCGTCTAAGGAAGAATTTGAACTCAGGTGTACTTGACTCCAAGATCAGCACTCTATCTACTACACAACCTAGCTGTGCCTGTAACTTTTCAGGAAAAAATATTTTACAAAGTTGTGTACGGTAACCAATACATTACTTTGAACAAGTCTTTGAAGAAAGAGTTCAAATTTGAAACGTAATATGGAAGTAACACTTGGTTCTCCAAGGCTATTCTATGCCAGTAAAGGAAAGGTTCTTGTAGGTTATACTGCTTACCTCATGTGGCTATTGAGAAGAAAGTACTTTGCAAAACTCAATACACAATATATCTGTGGTTCATTAGCAGTAATGGGTATGGTGGCTGAAGAGCTGGACTTTAAGAAGACTTGAAATCAGAGCCTATTTTTTGACACATACTGGCTATATGATCCTAGGCAAGGCACTTAATTTCCCAGTACCCCAGGCAATCCTCTAAAACTACAAGTTGCTGAGATGGTGCCAATCTGCTCTGAGGGAGTTTCCTCCTTTTGGAGTTGATGGTGATAGTGGTGGTGGTAATGATGATAGCTAGCATTTAACAATGCTTTGGATTTTCAAGGCTCCAAAAAGTTTGTCATTGGTTATCTTATTTGATCAATATTTCCTATACTGATGAATTTACAGGGGACAGTCTCTATCCCTTGTTCACAGTAATAATAGTATATAGAAAGACTTCAAATAAGGCTTGTCCAAGAACTAGCATAGTTAAGTTCAGAGAGACTCATCACCAGAAAATCGGTCATCAAAAGTTAAATAAGTTAGTCACAACACTTGCCAAAATCCTCTACTAATGCATAGAGAAGTCAAGATTTGCGTTGCCAGAAAGTACCACTTCAATGAAGTTATGGATCCATGAAATACTGAAGTATTAAAATGAAATACTCATTTAAAAAATTATTGATATCATTTGTTTACATAGCACCTTTATTTCCAAATGCATCCTTCTCCCATCCTCCATTCAGAGATGCATCCCTTATAACAAGGTGTAAAAGAGAGGACAAAAATGTAGTTCAACAACTCTATGTTATATTCCAAAACTATAGTCCCTATACCTCTGCAAATAAGAAATGGAGATATATTTTTCATATTTTCTTTGGTGCCAAACCTGGTCATTGTAATTATATCTCATGCAGTTGCATCTTATTTCTTTCTATTTATATTGTTATAGTCATCATGTATTTTTTTGGCTTCAACTTATTTCACTTTGTACCAGTTCATATATCTTCTGCTTCTCTGAATTCTTTACATTTATAGTTTCTTATATTTCAGTTATAGTCCATTATATTTTATACCACTTTATTTAGCCATTCCCAATTAATAGCTATTTTGTTTCCAGTTCTTTGCTATTACAAAAAAAAAACCTTTCCACCAACATATTAGTGTGTATGAGATCTTACTGTCTGACTGTTCTGTTCCTCACACACCTTGTCTCGATTATTTTCTGCTATTTTCTGCCCTAGTTGTTTCCCATGCCTGGAATGTTCTCCCTCCTAGTCTCTAGCTCTTAGAATTTCTGACTTCTTTCAAGACTCAATTCAAAGCCTAACTTCTACAGAATGCCCTTCTGGGCCCCTTAATTGATATGGCCTCCCAATCTCAGGCTACCTTCCATCCATCCTGTATGCATTTTGAATATAATTATCTGTGTCTGTGCTGTCTTCTTATTAATATGTGAGCCCTTGCATGTATGTTGGTGGCTCATGAATGTAATCGTTTCTACTAGGTCAAGCTGAATTCAGGAGATACTAATCAAACAACCAATAATATTTATTAAACATCTACTACATGCTAAACATTGGGCTAAACACTAATTTTGAGCTACCATATTATGGTAAGCCTTTGGGGAAGATAGGGCCACTAGGCTGTCTAAAGGGAAGCCCAGATATGAACTGGCCAGAAAAACAACAGGGCCAAAGTTTCCCTGCTGATCAGCAATGGTATCTGGCTGTGCATGGCAACTGTACTTCAAACCTAGGAAATATAGGAAGACTCACTCATATAAGCATTTCCAGAAAGATAAAGAGTTCAAACTTCTCATGATCCTTGATATTATCTGGTATATTAGCCTTTTCCATGTGGAAATTCTCTGGCAATAGATTGTCATCTTTCCCAGGTCAGAAATTAAGCAGCGCTCTTTTCACAATCATTCTCATATTCAGGAAGTGGAGCCACAAAGATCTATCTCCAGAGCTTCTTGGGAAAATCAAAATCCACTTGGAGACAAGGAAACAAGCATTTATTAAATACTTACTGGGTACCCAGCACTATGTGAAGTAGATACAGAAGTAGAAAGAAAAACAGTGCCTACCTTCAAGAGTTTACATTCAAATGGGCAAAGATAACACATAAAATGGAGCTGACACTGGGAGCAATGAAGGTAGAGGAGCATTGTACGTACAATTATCCCTTCCACTTCATGACTTTCCCCATCACGGTTTCAATGTATTGTTCATCAGCATAATAAATTAAGTGGGAATTTTGGAGGACTTTTGTAGAAGCCAATGATAATACATGAAGGTCAGCTGACAATACAGAAAAAGTTTAGAAACTCGGTAACACGCAAAATAGATGTATAATATTGTATAATATCATCATATTTTATCTTTTAATGCCACAATAATTCAGACTTCTTCTATGGTATGAAGGTAAGGTCACAAAGTTCTATGAGGATTTTCCATATTGTGGGGGCACCCCTCCCACAGTATGGAAACTATAACTGTGAATAATGTCTGGTAGAGCCAGAAATGCTGCCTACAGAGGAACATGGTTGGCCTGAGCCATCTCCTTAATATGCCGGTTCTTAAAAGAACCAGACAATCTGAGGGAGAAGCTGTAGTGGGAAAGCTACTTATAGTGTGAGAAATTAAAGGACAGACTGAGTTTCAAGGGTGAAAAGGTTTCTAGGGCATTGTAGGAAAGGTCAGGGAGAGTGAAGATTTTAGCCTCGAAGGGAATGAAGACTTGGAGGATACACTTGTGTTAAATGCAGGATTTAGGAGGTCTTTTGGAGATGCTAAAGCCTGTTTTGTTTTGAGAAATTGAATAATCAGATTGTTGTGCCAATTTTTGTCCTTAAAAACAATTCATGTCAGCTCAGCGAACATTAATTAAACACCTATTACAAGCTG
This sequence comes from Bettongia penicillata ogilbyi, assembly GCA_023548195.1. Lineage (NCBI taxonomy): Eukaryota > Metazoa > Chordata > Mammalia > Diprotodontia > Potoroidae > Bettongia > Bettongia penicillata. The sequence continues at coordinate 3,407,818 of JAJHZJ010000204.1, read as the reverse complement.
TGCAAATCTCTAGGAAGACAAAATCCAGTCAAATCAACAAGCATTTTTAAATGCCTACTATATGCCAGGTGCTGTGTTAATATAAAAATGAAAGTCTCAACCCTCTAAAAGCTTAGATGGACAAGGGAACAGATGTGGAATTATACATTTGGAAGATCTGTATTGAAATACTTTCTTCTCTCCCCTCTCCCAACTATCATTGAAATTGATTGCTACTGCTTCCTACTACTTAAGAAATATTTGAAAGATAGGATCTAGGACATCATGATGAAGATTATCGTCAATATATTTCTGTGCAAATAAGTTTCTATCCGATTACATCTCTTAGCATTTCAACTAGAGGCACTAGTTCTCACCACTGAAATTTAAAACCACATTTGAAATTATATAGGATCATTGTTATGTTTCACCAGTGCCATTTTAGATATACAAATTTGAAGTCAGGTAACTGAGAGGAGTGGGAGTGGATGGGGGAGAGAGAGAGACAGACAGACTGAGAGAGAAAGAGAGAGAGAGAGAGACAGAGACAGAGAGAGAGAGAAGCAAAACTCATGTATAATTTTAGATGATTGGTTAGCTACATATAATGATGGATTGTTTTTATTTTCCCCCATGCAATTTGGGCCTGCATTTTTCATTGTGATCTACTTGCATTTGCTTTCTCTCTGTGTTTCATTCTTTTCCATTTGAGCTGGGCAAAGATGAGTTTTTCACCAGCATTGTTCTTATAGATGGTATGGGACTCATTGGTTATTCTGTTTATTAGATAATAAATATGAACTCGAGCACGCTGCTGCAGGCCTTCACTAGACTGCATTCCCTAGCAATGAACACATAGTGTCACTGTGACCACGTACTAATAACACACAAATTCTTAAAAAAAAAAAAAAAAGACAAACTTTGCCTAAATTTCAAAGTTATTTACTTGTCATCTGGATGTTCCTTTGGAACTTTTGCTATTAATTATCTTTAGTTAACATAGCTCAAGGTCTGAATTTTAATCATCTTCATATTCACCTACAAGGCTTCCCCATCTTCTACAGAGATGCTTCTTCTGACGGCATAAGGAAGTCAGGAGGCAAACAGGCAGAAGGTCTGAACACTGCAGTTTTCATGTCCAATGCATCACCTTTGTGCAGTAATGTTCAGGGGAGAAATAAATTGGTCTGTGGAAGTCAATAATGACCCACGAGCATGCATTTCTGGTCAGCTATACTTAATCAATGTGCTAGCAAAGATGTTCTGCTCAAAACAGTAAGGAATACAAATTGAGCAAAAATGACTGATGTCTGTCCTGAATGGAAATTGAACTCTTGAAAAACAATCTTTTTTTTTTTAAACAAAAAGCTACATAGCTTATTTATCAACATTTAGCAACTGTTATTGGATGTCGTACTTGTAAATCAGCATAAAGACTATTCTTCATTTTTGTTTTTTTTCCTTATATAATGATATACACTTTTTCTGTTATAGAGTGAAGGATGTAGAGAGACATGATAGATCAATGAAAAACAAACATTCAATCAGTGACGCTATTTCCCAAGCACTATTCTGGGCTCCTGGGCTCTGGGATAGAAATGAAAAAGAAAAATGATTCCTGCCATCAGGAGCTTGCACTCTACTGATATGTGTGTGTGTACACATATGTATACGTATATGTGTGTATATACACATATATACTATGAATAACTGATCGTATAGATAATGTAATTAACATCTGCGAATGATGGAAGTAAAAACTAACATTTCCATTCAAAATAGCCTGAATAATTCAATTCTATCTTATTTTCTATGAGAACAAACTATTATTGGAGAAGGTGGGAGGGGGAAAATCATTGAACTTAACTGCCCTCATTTCTTCACAAAAACTAAATTGGAGTTCTTTGCTTTGGTGGAAAGCAAACCAAGATAGAATCCCAGCCCTGATTGGAAACTCTACTACATTATATAACATCACATAAACCATTATTGTAACAATATTCTCCACTGTACCACATTGTACTAAAACGTACAGATCTCTTGCCATCCTATATCTTTCCTTTTATTTGTTGCCATTTTCCATTCTTTGGTCTGTTTTCCTTTGACCTGCTTCCTCCAGGCTAGTTTTAGCTTGCATCTACCTTATTTTAGGTCTGAATACATCAGTTCACATTGCTTTCATCTTACAGTTGTTCAAAATGATACTCACATTGGGATACTGGGCAAAGAAACTTTAGGAATCATTACCCCTTCCTAATCAGCGTAGGGACATTTTTATTTTCCTCAGGAGACACAGAGTTAGAGATTCTGGCCTTAAGTCAAATCTCTGCCTCTTCTAACTGGGTGCCACTGGGCAGGTCATTTGACCTGAGTTTAGCTCTAAAAGGTTCACCTCTCAGGAGCCTTGTAAAGATTAGTTAAATCCTGTAAAGTACCTCAGGAAAAAAATGGAAGTGTTCAATGTTATGACTAAACTTTAAAATGTCACTTGTAATGAAGTTGGCGTGAAGCCGATAAAACTCCTTCAGCAACAGTATGTCAAAAAGGTTCCCTTTATTCCCCACCCAGAAGCTTAAAAAGCTGTACCTACACCATTATTTGACTTTTTAAACCCCCTCGAGTAGCTTCTTTTTTTAGGAATTTAAACTGGCAAGGTTCCAAAGTCATGCAAAGTTCTCCTAATTCACCTGCAAGGTCTTAGTTTTAGAGTGTAAATTGGATAGATTCTCCCAGGAATTGAAGTCCCTCAATTTAATGCTAGTTTTGAGATAAGGGGTTTGGAAACGTGTTCTCTGGGGAAGGAGTCTTTAAGCATTAAAAAAAGAATCCATGAATTCAAGACTGGAAGACTTAAGAAGAAACAACTTTGATATTAGTACTTTAAAAGATAGTGCAGTCTACATGTATTATCTCACTGGGGTCTCCAAACAACTCTGTGAGGTAGATACTATAGGTATTATCATCTCTTTTTTGATTTACTGATCTATAGCTGATGCCCAGAGAGGTTAAGTAACCTGCCCAGGGTCACACAGCTACCACACAGATTTCAAACCCAAACTTCTAGACTTCAAGACAAGCACTCTACTCACCTCACTACACTGTTTCTCTTATGTAAGCTATAAGAGGTTTGCTTTCTTGAAAGGTAGAGGGGAATACAAGAAACCACTTTATTAAAGAAAACAGAACAGGAGTTCATGAAACTGGTACTTAGGTAAGACTTATGAATTCTACTGCCATTAGTCTATCTTCAAATACCATGAAGGAGGGAACAAGTAGGAAATAATAATTCATAATTATATGGTAATATAAAATATGTTTTCCTCTCAACAACCCCATGAGATAGGTGGTACAAGCATTATAACCTGAAGGTTGCTGAAGGGCCTAAAAGAAGGTATAGCTTTCCCAGAGTCACAGACCAGAAATGCCAAAGCCTAGCCTCAACCCCAGTTCTGCTCACTTATAGGATCCATAATCTTTCAGCTACACCAAGGTGCTCATCCTGAAAGCTCCCCAGCAGTACAAACAGTGCTTATTTTATGTCTTTTTTGTGGTAGGTATTTCCATCTTCTCAGGGAACAAATAACCATTTATTTATTAAGCACCAGCGTGACTTCAGGCATTTTGTAGGATGTGATAACAAAATGGTTAAGGATTCTCCTAACTAGATTTGCAGGGATAGAGCACCAGACTCAGAGTAGGGAAGATCAGTTGAAAATCCTACCTCAACTACTTATTCTGGGTAAGTCATTCAATCTCCAAACAGCCTTAGTTACCTGATCTGTAAAGCAGTGATAATAACGGCATCTAACTCATAGGGTTGTGATCAAATGTGATAACATATGTAAAGCACTTTGAAAACCTTAAAGTGCTATAAAAGTGTTAACTATTATTATTAATATTAATATTACTACCATTACCATTGCCATTAATTATTGACCCTTGTGATAATATAATAACAACATACTACTAATACCATGGCTATTAATTATTGATACTTACGGGGTATAGTAAATAGAGTGCCAGGACTGAAATGAGGAAGACTCATTTTCCTGAGTTTAAATCTATCCTCAGACAGTTACTAGATTTGTGACCCTGGGCAAGTCACTTAACCCTGTTTGCCACAGTTTCCTCATCTGTAAAATGAATGAGAGAAGGAAATGGCTTACCACTCCAGTATCTTTTCCAAGAAAACTCTAAATGCTGTCACAGAGAGTAGGACATGACTAAAAATGACTGAATAACAAAACATCGATACTTATGACTAACTAGCTAACCCAGTCTTCTGTAATTTTATGTGGGTCTTTCTGGTCTCTTTGCTGCTGCCTTTCTGTCACAGAGTTGTAAATAGGCTGGGGGCAGCCAGAGATTTGCTCCAGATCACCATAATTTTGAGGACACTATTTATATGTTCCTCCAGTTACTAGAAACACTTGAATTTAATACCTACTTAGTAATGACAATTAAAATGGGAAGCTGTAAGAAGAGATTCCCCCTTGTCTCTATCCACAGAGACTGATCCTTTATTAAGTAAATTTGTCCTAAAACGTTGATATAAAGGCACATCTTTTGCTGCTTGTGCAAGGGACATTTTATAATGCTTGTCTCAGGCAACAAGATTGCTAGTTATGGCTCTGCCCACAAGTGTAAACTCGCCTCACCCAACTACCCCAAGTAAGTTTGCCTTTAAAAAGTTGATTTAAAGGCACTTTTTTTTCTGCTGCTTGCACCAAGACCATTTTGTGAAGTTCATGACTGTCATCAAAGTTGTCAGTTATGGCTCCCCTTACAGTCAATATCTTCAAAATCTTGCTGCTCAAATCATCTCCCTACTCCACCCCATTGACTGCAACAGTGACTGAATGTTCCAAACTTTTCCTTGACTTTCTGGCTTTTATATAATCTCAATACTTTTGCTTTTTCCTTCTTTCATTTCTTCCAAGCATTTACCTGCTTTTATTTCTTCAATGAAACAGACTAACTTCTCTGTCCATCTTGAGAAAACTCCTTTCCTCCCAAATTCACTTTTTTCACTTCATTCAACAATACTTCTTTCCCTTAAAACAAACATCAAAAAAACAAAACAGAAAAATAGCACTTCCTTTAAGAGAACGTAAACATCAGCCCACTTTCAACTTTCTTAACAAACAAAACAGAAAAACAGCCTTCTCATGGTGAAATAGAGAAAAACTATTTGTTGTCACACCAAAAGCCATAACTGAATCTGAGAAATTTAGTGAAGTACCAGAAGAGATTAAAATAAAATCACCGTACCTAGTTTTAACCCCCTAAGAAAAATGAGGGAAGAAAAGAGAGGCTTGATTCTGCTTTTCAGGGAATCATATGGAAGACAATGCAGTTAAGTAGAGAGATGGAAAAAATGCAGTTGAACTGGATTTCATTACTTTTCTTGGAGACAGTTAGAACAATATGACTCACTCACTAAAATGTTCTACCTGTTTTTTGTTTTATTTTGTTTTTTTACTGGAACTTTGATCATACAAAAGTGACAAATCGTTGAGAAGACCCAATGTTTGTGACAGGTGGTGCTGGCAGTAGTAGATCTAAATCACGGGCGTCACAAATATGTGCCCTTCCAATTACCAGCAACACTTCCAAGTGCATCCTGAAGCTGATTAAAATGTAATTTAAAATATTTAACAAAATAAACAAAAATACAATAAAACATAGATAATATTAATTTGTGATCTTCTAAGTCAATTTTTTGGCCCCAGAGATCCTTATGTATGGTTTAGTGATTCCATTTCTGTTTAAGTTTGACACCACTGGCCTCTAAGTCCCTTTCAATTCTAGGATTCCATGTTTTCATGATGCTATGAAATGGCCTTTAATAGTCTATCAAGATCCTTGGAGGTATCATAAGGAAGTGAATGTATACTTTTTCATATTTGGAGTCATACAATAAATGAACACAGGTCTTATTCAAAATAGAAGACAGGGTTTGACTTCATATTTTGTCTCCATATTTTTATGTTTCTCAAACTAGTCCTAGTTATAGATAGAAAAAAATGTCTTTTTATTTTACAAAGTACATGTGCTATTAGAAAGAAGTCTAATGCCTAGCCTTGCACCTAGTTAGTGCTCAGCATGCAGCCTCCAGATAACTCCATCAGTAAGGTGATCCATACAGCACCTCCAAATCAGGCTATCTGAGGAAACTTCCCAAAAGTCGGTAGCATACAAAGGCAAGAGACCTATCCAGAGGAGAATGGAAGGGTCCTCCTTTATCTCCATCACCCTCATTGAACCCTGTGGCTGCCTGACAATTGTAACTCTGGGTTTATCACATCTTCTACCTTTTTCCATCACATGCTCTACACAGTTAAATTGAAATTATGATAGAGCTAGGTTTGTAGCCCTTCTCACTCTGATTATAAGATACATAAAGTACAGCAGATTATGCCTTTTATGGCATCACTTTTAGATTTTTGTTCAATGGTGCTGAAAGTCTATCATGATCCACTAAAATAACAAGATAATCCCGATAATCACAAGGAAGTTGAACAAGCCTATTTATGTGGCATGGTCCAGTACAGTAACTACAGGAATTTGCCTTACGTACAAATACTATTGTAATGGCAAACAGTTGGTCCAAATCTTTAAGAAAGAATTTCTATTCAAGTGATGTGGTAACTCAATATACAAATCTATTGATGCATCTATTCTTGTCACAAGGAACTCTCTCTCTCTTTCTCCCCATATATACACACACATATATACACACATATTGTATATATATGTATACATATATATGTATATACACATATATGTTTGTTTTTCAATTAAAGATAAATGCTGGTAGGTCAGACTGGTTAACATGATATCAGTACAGATTTCTGTAGGTACTGGTAACTCATAAGAGGAAACTCAGTTGTTGCAGTCATGTCAGATTTTTCCCGACCCCATTTGAAATTTTCTTGGCAAAGATACTGGAGTAGTTTGCTATTTCTTTCTCCAGCTCATTTTACAGATAAGAAAATCGAGGCAAACAGGGTTAGATAACTTGCCCAGGATCATACAACTTAGTAAGCGTTTGAGGCCAGATTTGAACACAGGAAGACGAGTCTTCCTTACTCCAGGCCTGACTCTCTACCCACTGTGCCACTTGGCTGTCCAAGAGATTTGCCATTTCTTTTTCCAGTTTGTCGCCATTTTATAGATAAAGAACTGAGGCAAATAGGGGTTAAGTGACTTTCCCAGAGTCACACAACTGGTAAGGGTCTGAGGCTACATCTACGCTGAGATCTTCCTGATTCAAAGTCCAGTGCTCTGTCCACTGTCCCACTAGTTACCAGTAAGAGACTAGGGTGCTATCAATAAGGAGCGATTTAGGGATCACGTAGGAAACACAACCAAGAACACTGAGCTCCACTGTGACAATTAACAGTACAACAAAGAGCTATTGGCTTCATGCCTAACTATAATGAATAACAATCCTATATATCTAATAAATGCCTCTTAAAGGGAGTCAGGTCTGGACCTGTGATTTCATTGATAAGGTGAACTCCTGGTATGAAAACTTCCTTCACTAATACAGATCTGTGTTAGTGTACCTTATAGACTTCTATACTTTATAGACTTAAGAAACTTGTCACAGGCATTGAAGTTTTAAGTGACTTATTTATGTAAATATAGTATATGAGATAGGTACTGATAGGGAAACCGAGGCTAAGAGTCATTAAATGAATTGTACATGGAGAGAAAGCTAGTAAGTGCCAAAGGCAAGATTTGAAGTAAGGTCATCCTCAACCTCCAGCACTCTATCCATTATTCCTTCCTTTCTCTTACTTTCTTAAAACGTGTATCAAAATAGCTAACTTTTCTTTGCCCTTATAGGGAAAGATAGTAATTATTTCTAGGGTCTATAGGTCAAATGAGATAATTTATGTAATTTTTAAGATGCAATTTGCAAATCTTAAAGCATAACAAAAAATGACAATTATTATAGAGTCATTGGACTTGGGATTAAACGCTACTTCTTTTACTTTCCCCTTCTGCGTGACCTTGTACTAGTTCTTTAGCCATCTTGGGCTTTAGATTCTTTAAATGAGGTAATATTTGTAAAAGGGTATATGGAGTGTTCAGGAAGGAACTAGCACCTTAGATGTGAGGGTTTTGCAAGCCTTTTTCAGGGCTGCACATTCACCTTTGAAGTCTACCTGTCACCCAGCTCTCACGTGTGGCTCCAAGAAGCTGTGGTATATGCACTGGCCATACCCTGGTAAACCATCTTGGCAGATGGGCTAAATCAGGTTAAGGGTAACTGACAAGTCTTAAACTTGTCAGTGAGTTGAGGGATGTCAACCCCAAGCATGTGAAGATTTCCCCTGGTCACATGAGTAGATGAGAACAATTTGTTGCAACAGCCATGAAATCAGTAGAAGCAGGTTTTGTGGAGCATTTAGAACTTGGTCAGACATCAAGGGACCCAAGTTCATCTACTGCATCCACGACTGGGAGAGAGAGTGAAGCAGGTGACTCATGTAGCTCTGCCACATTTAAATCCAGTTTATGCGTACAATAAGACATCACCTGTGATATCACTGGTCTTCTGAAAACAAAAGACAAACAACCATTTGTAAAGTACTTAGCACAATACCTGGCACTTCACAGACACTAAATACTTTCTCCTTTCCCTTGCCTGCCATCCCCAAAAATTAAAGGGTTGGACTAGGTGTCGTCTGAGGTTCTTTCTACTTCTCTACCTGAGATCCTGTAATTATTACTGCTCTTAGTGATAGTTTAGCAACACGAGCAGTTTTGCCTTATGTATTATATGTTCTGATTGTTTTCTTGTGTTTGGTTGGAGAAACCCTAGAATCCAGTATTCCAGCAGATGGAGAAACAGTGAAGTGATAATGTCTAAATGATGAAGATCAAAGAGAGACAGAGGGAGGCAAAACCAAGCTCTCATTGATACTTGGGAGCACTGTTGTCTTATGGGACAGTGCTGAGCCAAATGGCAAATTTTCATCCGACTGATGCTTCAAAGGGTTTTCAGGTCATGGTTCAGAGCAGAAAGCAGAAAATGGAGTATATATAGGTAGCAGACAGGAGAGGCAACTAAATTAATCTCCTTCAAGGCCCAGCTGTGGTACCACCTCCTGCATGAGGACCTTCTTGATCCCCTCAGCTCAGAGAGATCTCTTTTCTCTTGAGTCTTTTGTGACATCCTTTTTGGATTTTTCTCACATCCTAATTGGCACTGACGTTATCTGTGTACATGTAATATCTCCCCTGGAGCCCCTTCACCATTAGACGGATGGTGAGAACAGGGACAGTGCTGTTTTATTTCTATGTACCTAGTACTCAACATGGTGCCTGCACATGATTAAAGGGTCTTGATAAATGCTTATTGGATTGAATTTGTTGAATTCTTCATCATTCTGTGTCCCAGTCTCTTCCTTCTTCTAGCACAATTTGAGTTTGATCCAGGGGAGGTATAAGTGGTTTCCACTGCTCAGCTTATATGTGAGTTTCTGGGACAAAAAGAGAAACTATGGACATGAAAGGGAGAGAACTAAGAAATAAGGAAAAAATTGAGCTACACAGTCACAACGAGATGGGAAAGTTTGTGTTTAAAAAAAAAACTAGTACACTGTGATTTTGCTGCCAGGAGTACTCTGATTTCCCTCTTGCTGAGCAGTTAAGTGGGCACGGATGTTGGGAATTTCTTCTCATCTTGGACCTTTTATAGCTGCAATGAACTGTCAGCTCTGCCAGTGAAACCATTCCCTTCAAATCACACAAGCCTGACCTTGCAAGGTTACTACTCTGTCCAGAGGGCATGCTGCTCTTGGAGAGCTAGAGAGGCCTGGTTGAGCTGGCAATGAAGAGAAAACTACAAAAGACATATATATATATGAAAAGACAACACAGATCTCTCAAGTCAGCAAGAAATCCAAACCCTTTTGCCTACAGGTGCCTGGGTTTATTTTTATTATTATATCTGACATCAGTCTGGGAGAAGCAGAAGGCAACTGCGTGGAAAAGCAGTAACGATTTGCAGCCACAGAAATCTGATTTTTTATTTAAGCTCAAGACTGGGACTCTTCTCTATCTCCACTAGGCTAGAATTGAAGGGTTGCTCAGTGGTCCCACTTTGCTCAGCACAGGAGTTTTGAGCACCCAATTTCCTGCCTAGGCCCATTTGCCACTCCTCAAAAAATAACCTTGTCAATCTTCCCACAGCCTAATTTAGATCCTATTTTAAATTACCAGTAGGACAAAGAATTCCGTAATATATTTCACAGTGAAATTCAGCCTTCCATTTTCCCCTAAGATAACTGGAATGCAGATTTGACTCTTTAAGTAGTATTTCTATTTGACATTTTGAAAGGTTTTACTATATGTAGTCCAATGAAATGAGCACACTGCCTCCGATGTCAGAGGTCCTAAATTCAAGTTCCTACTGGTGATGTTTGCTTTTTGCTTCCTGATTGACCTTGGGCAAGTCTCTTAATTGCCCTGTGCCTCAAATTACTCATTTGTAAAATGAAAAGGATTGCCTTAGATAGACTATCTCTGTGATCCTTCCATTTGTAATCCTATGATTCCCTGAGCTCAACGTAGTCGTGGTTAAGTAGCAGCAAATGGTATTTGTACTGAAATGACTTCAAAACTACAGTCAATTAAAAGAAGAAAAAATTTTAAGAGGATGTTAGCGTAAGAATCAGGTAGCTAACTTGTTATTTGTATGAATGATGAAGAAATATGCTTACTAACTTAAAAGAGGTCTATGAAAGTCTAAACTCTTGGACCTGTCTTATAGATCTCCTCTTATTGAAAATAAATATCTCAGGCAAATAACCAAAAATATGCAGATACAAGTGTGCTAATATATAAAACAAATATATTAGAGGTGCTTATTTATACTCCCCAAAGTATTCATTGCAGTTTTCTTTGAATAGTCTCTTCGTATACTTAAAATGATTAAACTTATAACAATTTAATTTACATAAAACTTAAGACTCAATCTGTTCTATAAGGTGAGGTTCATCTGCACTGTGTTATTCTTCATTTGAGTAGAATATAAAGTAATGAACTTATACAGTTGTACTGTGCTTTACTATTAGAATGAATATCTAGATATTCAATGGAACTTCATCATAACCATACAGAAATATAGAGTACTAGCTTTAATACTTCTGTTTTACAGAGGAGGAGATCATTTCAGAGAGGACAGGGAATTTTTTTTTTTCTAGTTCCACAACTACATAGTTATATGGAGGCCTCTGATAATAGAGTTTGACCTTAGTAGGGAGGGTCTCATATTTCTGAAAATCTCTTGTGTTTCTATGGTCCCAACCATATTTACTTATATTTGCATTCACATATACTTGCCAGAGGGCAAAAAGAAATTGTCAGAAATAATAAAAGCCTGTTTCCTTCCTTTATGCATCATTTTTACTTGGAAAATAAGAATTTCAATCTGTAGAATGAAAACTGAGGTGCAAAACAGATATAAATGAAAAATGTGTTAGAAGACAGAATCCAAAGTTGGCGTTGTCTTTTGACTTAATCTTAAGTTCTTGACTTGTCAGCTCTACCACATCTAAAAAAGAAATAAATAAACCTGCCTTAGCTTCCTGGGTAGATTCTCTCACTCTCCAAGTTTACAAAGTTAATTCATATTTATAGCTACATTGTGTGTGGAGGTAAAATTTAAATGACTCCCCCTCTAAGCTGATACACCACATTGTTGCTACACATGTGAATAAATTTAGAGAAAGAAACTCTATGTGTGTGGTGGGAGGGTGTGTGTGTGTGATGCAGATAATCAGAAAAGCAAATGAGGTAGAAAAAAAAAAACATTCCCCAGAGTTATTTTTCAATAATAACATCTTTTCTGAGTCTCATTTTCTTTTTCTGCAATATGAGAATGTTAGACTAATTGATCTTTATAATTTTAATTTTAAAACCCATGATCTTAATTTACCTCAAAATCTGATTTATTTTCGAAAGGAAAAGGGAAGTTCTCAGCCTTCTCTGTAGACCTGAGGAATCCTTTGGAATAGACTTGAGTCAATAGATTTGCATAGTGACGTTTATTCTTTTGAAAATACAATCAGTCATCTTGAAATGTTTAGGGGGTGTCAATATCTATTTGTGTTATTGAAGTTCATTGCATTTAAAATGTACCTTGAGTCAGAGCAATCAGTCCTCAACACTATAATAAAATGTTTACAACTTCAAAGTAAATACTTTTTCAAAATGAGCTACTATATTGTTCCTAGTGGCAACGTTCTTCATAATTGATAACATGAGAAAATTTTTATTGAATTTGTTATAATTTGTAATAAATGGACCTTCCAAATATGAAAAGTCCATCTTGTGATACTGGGATTTTATGACTGGCAAATAATGGAACTGCCTGCTTAATTTTGAAGTATAATAAGACAGATTAAACTTTTTTAATTTTAAAATTTTCTTGTTCTCTCATTCATAAAAGTAACCACATAAACCTGCCAGCATCTGCTGTTCTAACACATGGAATTGGCTCTATTAAAACATCGGTTATTACATTGTAATGTCTTAGCAGGAGGCTATTGGAATCCAGAGCAGACAGATAACAAACTTTCCATTTAAACAGTCTTTACTAATATTTATATGCATGAAATCTTAAGAAACCTTTAATGTGCCTATAATCCTGAACATTTGACAGCTTTTACATAATATTCTAGGCAAAGATGACCTGATCCTCCTAGGTTGTTGACAGTGCAGCTGAAATGGCCCTCCAATAAATGAAGCAGGATTATCTAGCCACCATGGCAAACAACAGCTCATAATATGCTTCAGGAAATTTCCATAGCACATTGGATCTTTGCCTTCAATGACACATAGATCATGTCTGAATATAAAATACACATTTCCCCAGACAGTTGATAAGTTTTAATGAACAAGTAGAGTAGGAATTTACTTTAGATTTCAAATTGGTTTTGTTTTTCACCCTTAGAAGGAAGCAACTGACCATTAAAATAAAATCTTTCCAAATGATGTTACTGTTTGTTGTTCCTGAGTTTTGTCCCTCATGGTCATTCTCCAATTCTCACATTCATGGAGGAAATGACTTAGTTCCCAGCACCCTATTTTAATTGGCAATACATGTACAGTGGATTGAATTAAGTTTACATAATATTAGATTCATGTCTCACTAAGGTATGATATAATGTGTTATTGATAAATGAGGACTGAGCAATTGCATAAAGAATGATCAAACTATGTTGAAGTTTGATTATATCCCCATCTTAATAGTACCATTTATACGATGTGGCCCTTCTCAACTTTTCAGTTCATAGTAGAAGGTTGAAGTTTTTGGATGTTTGCTGATAATCTGCAGGAAATACAGTAAATTCAGCTTTTAGTGTAATTAGCAGCTCCATCGCCAGCTTTGTTAAATAGTCTTCCTTTATTTGGTAGCTTGACAAAGTGAATACCACAGAATATCAATACTGGTCTTTTACAACTCTGCCAAAGTAGCCTCAGGATTAGTTGGGTTGGCATTGTAACAGCATTAGAGAACTGAGTTTATTCATTCTCAGAAGACAAATATACTACCTCTACTATGTCTTTAAGACTATTGACAAAGGGGGAGATGGCTCATTAAACTCAGGCGCATCTCCTCCCACAAAATTCAACTTCTTCATTTGGAATAATTCAGGACTCTAGTAAAAAGAGTTTAATTGTGAAAGCAAGAGAGTGAGAAGGATGGGGTCTAAGAGAGGTATCTCTGTTTAAAGTATTTAAGACTACAGGTGGAGGTTGGGGGAGGAGGCGGGGGAGAGGAGTGCCCAAGTGGCAAGATGATATGTTGCCTAAATGTAATGTTGAATATCATAAGATAGAAAATCAGAAAAATAAATGCAGCTGTGCTTTTTATCGCTTCAGAATGACAATGATATCTTGAGGTTCTCAGAGACAGTATGGAGGGCAACACTCTGAAGACTGAGATGAAAAATAAGTTTTTATATATGCAACTTAGGGGTCTGGTGGCATTCAAAAGCCAGAGATGTTTGAAGTGTTTGCTATGGAGAGAACTCAGAAATGAATGGTAAAGTTTTCATAAAAATGATATTGCAGTTCATCTGGGAAAACCTGGGGACATTATTTATGTTTTAAATGAAGTTCTCGGATTAGAATGCAAACATTGATGCTTACCAAAAAATGATAAAATGACCTAATCTTCCAACAGTGACTGTGGCAACTTAGGTAGGATTTCTACAAAAAAGTCTTCATGGTAGGCAGGGTGGCTTGAATAGCTTGAAAAGCCAGGAAGACTTGGGTTTTAGTCATCTCTCATATATAAGAGCTATGTCACCTTCAGTTAGACACAACTTTTCAGTCTTTTAAGCAACTAACCAAAGCTTCTTAATCTGAAATCCATAGACCCAGAAGATATTCATGGATAGATTTCATGGAATCCTTGAACTTGGATTAAAAAAAATTATTTTCACTAAACATTAAGTGAAATTGAGCATTTCCTTAAGGTTAAGAAGCTTTCCTTTCATACTATACTTTGCTGATGCAGAGTGATGTCATTTTGGTCCTCTTCAAGAACAAAGGAGGATAACCACCATGTCATACCTTGCAGAGAAACTACTGACCTGAATTCATTGATAGAACTGATAGTTAATAGAACAGATAATAGATTGACAGTTTCCTCACCTTGGCTTTCTTTACACCAGTGAAATTTCAGGTCCACTTTTCCTTATCTGGGGGAGAAAATATAGAAATTATCAACAAAAAAAGTTTAGAAAATTATTTCCTGAAGTTGTGTATTTTATTATCATATGAAATACAAATGTGGTCTAATTAAAATGTAGTCTGAATTTTAAGCATAACGTTGATATAAAACTCAGTTAGCTTGGTGGCCCTTCAAACATTTTATAGATCTCTCGACTCTTTTTTATCTATGTGTCTCCCTCTCCTGGTTCTCTCTAGCCATCACCAAATTGGCAATTCTAGAGCTATGGACACATCTATGGACAGATAGCTCCTCATTATCTATCACAGAATGCTAGAAAGTAAACTCCTACTGAAACAGTGACAACTACTGTGACAACTTGCTTATGAATATCATGGAGCTAAGATAGTTTTTTTCTTTTTAAATATTGATATCTTTGTTTTTATATAACTTAGACTTCCCTTTGTATCCCTTCTATTTCCTGACTTCCTTCTCAGAAAACCATCCATGCTAATGATGTTGGTGATGACAACTAGTATTTGTATAACACTTTAAGGTTTGCGAAGCACTTTACAAATATTATCTCATTTGAACTTTACAACAGTACTAGGAGGTAGGTGCTATTATTTGTCTCTAATTTACACAAGGGAAACTAGAGTAGACAGAGGTTAGATCTAGGTCTAGGGTCACACAGCTAGTAAACATATGAAACTGGATTTAAACTCAGATCTTCCTGATTCCAGATCCAGCAATTTTTTTTAATTTTAAAAAAGGAAGAAGACAAAATTTAGAAAATCAACCTATTAAAATAATCTGACAATATATACAGTGTTCCTCTCCTGTGTATTCCTTCCATCTTTGCAAAGGAGTGAGAGGAATGCATCTTCTTGTATCTCTTCTTTTGGAACCAAGATTAGAATTTGTCAATGTTTATATTTGATAAGGTTATAATTATTATTCTTTCCATTTACATTATTGTAGTTAATGTATAGGTGTATATGTATACACATACATTTTACTATTGGCTCTGCTTCCCTCACTTTGCATCAGTTTATGAGTGTTCCTATGCTTCTCTGTATTAATTACCTCCATTGTTTGTTATAGCATATTAATATTCCATTAATTCAGGTACCACAATTTCTAGAGCAATTCCCTAATTGATGGAGATCTACTTTGATTCCAGTTTTTTTTTCCTACCACAAAAAGTGCTGCCATAAATACTTTGTGTATACAGAAACTTTCTTTGGGTCAATGACCTCCTTGGGGTACATTATGGCACCTTTAGCTTTCTTATTTGCATAATTTTAATTACTTCCAGAATGGTTTTATTAATTCAAAACTCCACCAGTAATATACAATACTGTCTTTCTACAATACTCCTTTCTCCCAATATTAACTATCCCCATCTTTTGTCATCTTTCCAAATTTGTTGGGATAAATTTTATTCTCTTCTAATGTCAGTGGCAGATTTCTAGTAATGCAGAATTTGTTCAAATATTCTTATGCTCTAATTATTGAATAAAATATAACATGGACATCATGTGATCATATCAATGTTATTCACATATTTGTAGGTATAAATCTTCAAGTCACCAACATGTAGATAGTAAATCCTCCTCACTGTTGTGGAATAGGTCTATAAATAGATGTACTTGAAAGTATTTGTTTCACAAATAAAATGCTTAGGGCAACTCAATTTATTTCAACAGTCAACCAAGAATTTACTGAGTGATCATTTCTGTGTGAGGCACTGTGCTAAGCTCTAAGAATAAAAAGACATCTCTCCCCTCCTCAAATGGATTTAATCTCTACTGATGACTAGGGCTTTCAGATTCATTAGAATGTAAGCTCCTTGAGAGCAGGGACTATTCTTTGTATTTGTGTCCCCACCACTTTGTAAAGGACTCTGCAGAGTCTTAACAAACACTTTTTTTCTGTATTTCTAGCTCTATTCTCTCCTAAGCTCCAATTACCAGTTGGACATTTTGAATTGAATGTCCCAAAGACATCTTAAACTCAACATGTCCTAAAAGAATTCATTATGTTTGTGCTTCATCTCCCACCAGGCATACCTGTTGAGGACCTTACTGTTGAGAGTACCACACAGGTTCCAAATTTCAGCATCATCATTGACTACTCACCTCACATGGCCATTCAGTTTCCAAGTCATTTTATTTCTACCTCTGTAAGCTCTCTCAGGTCCATGTCATTGTCTCTACTCACACTGCCAACCCCACTGGTTCAAACACTCATATTGGGATTATCGAGATAGCCTGCTGTGGTCTCCCTGTCCCAAGTCACTCCCTATTCCGATACATTCTCCTTACATTTGCCAAAATAATTTTCCTAAAGTAAAGGGCTGAATATATTCCCCTATTCACTAAATTCCAGTGGCTTCCTATTACTTCTAGTATCAAATATAAATACCTCTACTTAGCATTTAAAGCCCTACAGAACCATATCCTGAAACTGTCTGTAGAACTAAGTGGCACAGTCGTTATGGTGCTGGCTGGATGTGGAATCAGGTGTGTGACTCAAGATAAGTCACTTAACTGTCTCAGTTTCCTCAACTGAAAAAAATGATGGTATCAATAACATCTTCCTCCCAGAGCTATTGTGAGGATCAAATGAGGTATATTTGTAAAGTGAACCTGGCACATAATAGGTGCTTAATAAATGTTTTTCTCTTTCCTTCCTTTCCAACTTTATTACACATTATTCCCCTCTATACGCACCATCAAACTGGCCTTCTTACTGTTCTTTATAAAGCAGACTACATCTCCTGACTCAATGTTTTTGTACTAGCTGTCTTCCATGCCTAGAAAGCATTCCCTTCTCACCTCCCAAATCTTTTATCTGAATGCTTAGCCATCAAATTTCAGCTCGTTATCTTCTACAAGAAGACTTTTCTCATTCCCTCACACCCTCATCCCCACCCCAGCTATTAATCCCTCCTTTCCTAAATCACCTTGTACCTCTTTTGTATGTTATGTATCTGCATTATATGTCCGTATATCCACATCATCTCTCTTCAGATAGACTGTAAACTCCTCGAGGACAGGGATAATTTCACTCTTTGTATTTTCAGAGCCTACCTCGCACATGATGTGCTGAGCACACAGGTGTTTAACAAATATGAGTTGATTGATTGATTAATTGGTTCTGGAGTCTAGAGGATCTTGGCATTGTTACTTACCATTTGTCTGACCTTGGATCAATCACTTAATTTTCATAGATTCCAGTTCCATTTCCTGTTATAGGAGGGGTTGAATTAT
This sequence comes from Bettongia penicillata ogilbyi, assembly GCA_023548195.1. Taxonomy (NCBI): domain Eukaryota; kingdom Metazoa; phylum Chordata; class Mammalia; order Diprotodontia; family Potoroidae; genus Bettongia; species Bettongia penicillata. The sequence goes on along the minus strand of JAJHZJ010000204.1, from coordinate 3,389,863 downwards.
GTGATCATTAAGGCCCCTTTCCACTAAAATCTGTGATCAAATGAGATTATATTCTAAGGCAAGACACAAAAATATATTTATCAATGAAAATACAGCATAATCACAGATGTTTTTATAGATTGATAAGTTTTAAGCTTTTCAGTTTGGGCTTTAAAGTGTCTTTGATCTTGATAAGATTGAATAACTCCTCCAAACCCCTGCCCCCAACTTTTAACTGCAAAAAAGAAATCTTAAAAATGCTCAGAAAATGCAAAAAGATAACAGGTACCGTGTGTGCATTGAGTTGGCGAGATGCACTAAGTGGTGGTTACCACAGGGATCTGTATTAGAGCCTTTCCAACTTAACATCTTTATTAAAGATCTGGGAGAAGATGCAGATCTGGAAACATATTCATGAAATTTTAAGAAGATTCTAACTTGGGAGGAGTATGGGATCCCAGGGAGACCAGAAATAGAATTGAAAGAAGCCAGAAATATTCACATGAAAAGAAATTCAGCCTTCACAAATTGCAAATGAATAGATGTGGAGGAAATGGTTTGAATTCTTTTCAGGCAAGGGAAAAAATTAATATGGTCAGCTGAAAAAGTTTTCTAGGGTTGATAAGAAATTGTAACTTAACTGTATGTATAATATTATAAAGCTGAAAACAAATTCTGAGCCATTTCAAATTACCTTTAGAGAGGCATGGGCTGACAGATTAAGAAAGCAGCTGACCCCTTGAAGATGTCCTGTATGGAAAAGTATTTTATTTGGTTCTAGTTTCTTTAGAAACAAGGTTTAAAAGCAGAAATCCTGGGGAAGAGTGACACGTCTGAGCAAGGGCAAAGATTGAAATAAAATCTTGGCATATGTCAGTTAGCTAAGTAAATATTCTGTTTTTCATTAAACTAGAGAGAGCAAGAGATGCCAAGTTATGGGATGTAAATAAATGATAAAATTATAATGTATTTTCTGCCAATGGTATAAGACCTAAACCAAGCAGACCAGGCAGCAAGATGTATTGGAAAAAATCATGGAATTTGTTGTCAGAATTTCTGGGTCCAAATCCTAACTCAAATCTATAATTTGAGATGTCATTTAACTTTCCTGAATCCCAGTTTTCCCTTGTGGAAAATGAGAAGTTTGGACTAGATTATTTATAAGGACCTTCTACCTTTAAGTCCTATGATTCCTTAAAATAAAAAAGTTAATGTTTGAACAGTATAAAAATCCCCAAAGAGTCTACAAAAAACCCAGATGTTTTAGAACTACAAAAAAAATCATAGTTCAGGGAAAGATATGACACCATGTTTTGAAATTTACTCTGTATTTATGCTTCATATTTAAAAATCAGGCTCTGATTGACGCATCAAAAACATTGGCAACCTTTAATCCAGAATAAAACACCCAATAATTTAATGTAGTAATACATACAAGACAGAGAATAAAGTTTAACAGCTATTCCATTTTATTAAGCCTTAGGCAAAAATCACATGCAGATCAAAGATGTTTTCTCTGAAGAGAGAAAAAGGTAAAAAGATGAACAATGCAATGGAATTGGTAAATAATCAGGAAGATATTCTAAGACTGACTCCTTTGGAAAAGGCTAGCATAAGATCATTGAAAAAGAAATAACAAAATATGAAATGATAACTTTATATAGTGCACATCCAAAGGACCCTTGCACCATTTCTACAGATTTCCCAAATAGTTTGGTTGAGGTTCTTATTTTATATCCTTTGCAACAAAATGAGAGCCCAAACAAATGAGTAACAAACAGGAAATAGTCATCCTTGACTCCTCACTCTTCCACAATCTCAGATCCAATTAGCTGACAAATCTCGTTGATTCTACCTCCTCAACTGCTCTACCATTTACCCTCTTTTCCACTCATATTATTGTTGGTCAGTTGTTTAAGTGGTATCCAACTCTTCATGACCTCATTTGGGATATTCTTGGAGAGATGTTGGAGTGGTTTGTAATTTCCTTCTCCAGCTTATTTTTGCAGATGAGGACCTGAGGCACACAGGGTTAAGTAACTTGCCCAAGGTCATATCTTATTTTGAGTGTTTGCCACTTCCTGCCTAGAATGTTGTAATAGCCCCCTAGTTTAGTCTCTCTGCCTCCATTTTTTTATTTTCCAACTCAATTTCCAAATGGCTACTAAATATATATTCATAAAGCACAGATCTGATCATGTTACTTTTCCTGGGAAGCTTCAATGGGTCCCTGCTTCCTAAAGCACAAAACACAGACTCTTCTGTTTGCCATTTAAAGTCTTTCACAATCTGGCTCGAATCTGTCTTCCCAAACTGATTTTACATTAGTTCCTTTCATATACTGTACTTTTCATCCAAATTGTCTGAATTTTCTGTTTCCTCTTCTGTATGATATTTCATCTTATGCTGATTTTCATCAATGCTTCCCCCATGCCTTCAATGTGCTCCTTCTTCCCCTTAGCCTCTTGGAATACCTAACTCCTTTCAAGATTCAATCAAATGCTGCCTCTCACATCTCCACACTTCCCAGTCCTTATTTCTCTCTCTATCTAAAAATTATTTTGTATTCACTCTATATCTATTTTGTAATTTCTTGTCTATGAACTTGTTGCCCCTCCTCATACCCCAAGGAGAATGTTAGCTCCTTGAGGGGGAAATATTGTTTCTTTCTAACTATGTACCCAAAGCACTCAGCACAGTGATTGGTACATACTTATTCCTTTTAAAATGTTATATTAAATGAAATGGATAAAGAAAATATATGACAAGGGTCAAGTAGCATTTGTAGTCTTGACCATCTCCCAGTCCCTTCTTCCCCTCCCTTAAGATAATTTCTAATAAACTTAGATAAACCCGAAAATTAATCATTTGTGTTGAGAAACAACTGGACCATTTTTTGGCTTAATTTTGCTTTGTTTTATGTTATCAACGGCTATAGCTATATTCTCATTGTGATGAAAAGGTTAGCACATTAAATGTGGTCAGCAGAATGTAGTTGAAAAGAAAAGCAAATGGGAGGGGAAGAATGGAGGAAGATTTACAGTTATTTGACATAAACAGCTACTACCTGAATAGAATTATGACTACAGATGGGGGAGACAAGGAATGCAATAACAAAAACTCAACAAACATTTTAAAAGTACTCTGCTCTCACCACTAGAGATATAAAGATAAAAGATGCCATAGTCCCTACTCTTAAAGAATTTACAGTTTAATACTGAGGAATGTCCAAAGAAAAGTATGATACAAGGCAGAATGATGTTAGGACAAAGGAGAGATCCAGTCAAAGTAGAAAGAGATCTTCTTCAGAAGGGAGGATAAGGATAATAGAGAAAGCAGCACCCAAATTTGGATCTTGAAGAAAGAAGAAAAGATTTCAGCAAGCAAAGATGCGGAAGAAGGCATACACATGGTCCACACAAATTCAGAGGGGCATGAAGATAGCCACAAGGCTGAATCAGGTATTAACTAGAACCCCATTTGCTGGAATCTAGTATGAATCAAGCCTGAAAAAGTATATTGGATGTTTACATGATTAGCACAACAATGTAAAGATAATATTAGAAGGCTTCAGAAGTCTGAATAAGGCAGTGTCCTCCAAGGACTTGATGGTGAATCATGTGACCTGACTACTGAAAAAAGAGTAGTGGGCAATAGGTGCATAGTGAGGGAAAGCTTTTCAAGTATATTTGATATATTCATCTGCTTTGCTTGATTGTACTTATTTATTACAAGAGAAAATTCCACTGTTGGAAGGGAGGAGACTTTGTGAAATGGTAGTGGTGTAAAAAAGTGGGCATCAATAAAACTTTTTAAGGCAGAGTAAAAGATTAGCATAGCATTGTGGAGAACTGAATTTGAGGTTAAAAGTCTTAGATTTGAACATTGCTCTGTTAGGAGCTTTGTGATCGCAGGTTCGGTCACTTAATATCTCACAACTTTGGTTTACTCATCCACATAATAAGGATCATAATAGCTTCTATTACCTCAAAAGATTAGTAACAAGCAAAGCACTTTGTAAACCTTAATATACTTTATATAAGTTAGACCTATTATTCTTTTATTTTATAGACAATAGAGAAATAACTAAAAATTTTAAAGCAGGACTCGGGCATCATAAAAATAGAAAAGTTATTTTAGTAGCTGTATTAAGTATAGATTGGAAAAAGGAGACAGGTAGACCACTTAGGACTTTATTATAAGAGCTCAGGCAGAGGTGACAGGAGTCTATTACTATACGGTGGTAGAGGTACAATTGTGGAGGTACCATTGACAGGGATTGGCAATTGAATTAATGTAGAAAGTGAGAAAGAGGTAAGAGTCAAATGTAATTCAAAGATTTGGTGCTTTAGTGACACTAAGAGGAAAGTGGTGCCATCAACAGAAATAAGGAAATTGGATGAAGGAACAGTTTTGGGAGAAGATGATTAGTTTAATCATCTATCAGTTTGAAAGAAGTAAGAAAATAAAACACCTCGACAATATGGAGAGTGATTTGAATGGCTCCAGAAATAATGAATAAGTGCCAATATCTTTTAGATAGTGTCCTACTCTAGCTCTTACTTTTTTTTCTTTTCCAGTTTTAACTTACCTATTCAATTACTTCATCATATGTGCACCATTTTGTATGTGGTACCTCTGAAATGTATAATCATTGATGAGACTACTGGGGAAAAATAAGTACAATAAAAAGTACATTTATAAAGGATCTTTACCACAAAGGTGAGGTTTCTGTAATAACACTTCAGGGGTTACTTTAGAGCTATGGAGGTGGTAGCAAACAAGTTGAAGTGACCTTGAATGTTGTGGACGATGAAAATTACTTTTTTGTTTTATTGGACCATGTTCAATGTTGCTTAGAGTTCAGCGTAGGGGGATATCCTTTATGGTATAGTGAATATCATAAAAATCTCAGAAAGATTGTTTTGGAAGATATATCTAGAAATGTTCTAACCACATTTCCATATTCTAACTTCTACTTCCAGATGTGATTATACCTAATCTTTCCAGGAAAGATGTCTATTCTGTTTTTTACAACCCTACTATAGGAATGGTTTCATGATAATTATCCAAAATACTTCCTCTTACAATTGAAATTTACTATGTTTGTTTCCTAATGGTACTTGTAATGTCACAGCTATAGGTTAATATAGATACTCACATATCGCTCATCAAGAAGTTACTCAAATAGTAATTATGAGAATGTGGCCAATGTTTAAAAACAATCTTAAACAGACTGCAGGACAATATAGTTATTATTTTAGAGAGTACAAAAAGAGCCAATCATTGACAATTGCAAGACCAATTTTAAAGCAATCAATTAATGAGCATTTTCTAAATGTCTGTCATGTGCTATGCACTTGGGATACAAAGTTAAAGATGGAACACTCTACCCTCAAGAAGCTTGCATTTCTATTAGAGGAGGCTGTTAGGATAGAATGGGCTATATATTGATCCCTTGCTGCACAAAAGATAGCCCTATGTAAGTGAAATAGGCCATGAGATATTTAAAGGACTAGAGCCAATTGTCTTCTGCCCCTAGTATAACCATCTTATGATGATGTTTGTGTGGTAATGACTTTGACTTCTTGTGGTGACCAGAATTTTGCCTCTTGCAAAAGCTTTTAGTACAAGCCCATACAAAGAATGGCCTGAAGATCAGCCCAGCCAAATTTTGAAAAGCTCATCACCAGGCTAATCATAGGATGAAGAACTTTTCATCATGGGAACTCTACGATAACTGCTTCATAGACTGAGTCATGGAGGGGATGTGACTTCCACATGCAAAAGAGTATCCAATCTCACTTAATAAGCACATACTGCAGAGATAGAATAAAACAAAACTTAGTAACTGATTGGATGTAAGAAGTGAGGGAAGTGGAAGAGTTGAATATGACTGCAGATATAAGCCTTGCTAACTGGAGTGATGCAGAAAGGATTTTGAAGGAGCAGATTTCCATTTTGAACATTCAATTGGAGATGTCTAACAATTGTTGCTCGATGGGAACTCAGGGTAGGGATTATGGATAAATATTTGGAAGTCATCTGTGCAGAGGTGAGCAGTGAACCCATTGATTCTGATAAACTCATCAAGAGAGAATTTGAAGAGAACTGGGCTCATATGTTCATTGGGGAACATGTGAGGTTCAAAGAAGACATATGAATGATTTGACAATAAAGGAGACTGAAAAGAACTGGTCAGACAGGCAGGAAAAGAACCAGGAGAGTGTATCACTGAAGACATCAAAGCTATTGCTTGCCTGTATAAGCTATTAAATAATGGCTAAATCAGTGCCCAGAATCAAATGCATCCCTACTGGAAACCTTCCTTGGGACAAAGTTCCAAAGAGATTGATTTATGGTTTATGCCAGAAAAACTTGCTAACACAGTTATCCCAAAGTAGAATGAATTTCCTTGTAAGGTAATGGTTTTCCACATCAGCTGAGATCTTTAGGTAGAAGTTAAATGACCATCTATCAAGGATTCTGCAGAAGGGATTTGTGTTCAATTAAGGATTGGACTAGCTGACATCTCAGGTCTCTTCCTATTCAATGATTCCAACATCTGCTAGGTAGAAGGGAGAGGTAAAGAAAGGACTACTGATTCTGCATAGCATACAGAGGTATGGTTCTATGGAAGAAAAACCTTCCCCTACTATGATTTCCTAACTTAAAAAATGTGTGATGGGCATAGATATGGGAGTTTAAAACTTCAGATTCTATTGCAGATCACTGAAGACCACTTTTAAACTATTTCAAAATTAAGGTTAATAATAAAAGCTCATATTTATATAAAACTTTAAATTTACAAAATACTTTTCATAGATTATTTTATTTGCTCCCCATAACCTTCTGAGGGAGATGCTATTATTATCTGCATTTTAAAGATGAGGAAATTGAGACTGGGCAAAGTTAAGGGACTTGCTCAGGATCACATAGCTAGTAAGTCTGGGAAGCAGGCTCTGACTCCAGGTTTTCTTCATTCCAAATCTAGTGTTCTCTCTACTAATTCATGATGTCTCTCTTTCTCCATTGGAGATAGCACTGTTTTAATATCCAGTGTGTCTGTTGGATAAAAGGGATTCATAGCAATCAGGATCTCACACATATCAAGGTATCATAATTGTATTATAATTATTGATCAAAATGAATATAAATATAAAATGGAAACATTTTGCAGCTTCACAAATTTTGGTATTGTTTCCTCACGGTGTAAAGGGCACAACCCTGGTTTTTTTACATTTGATTGAAGGCCTCATTTGCTCTCCACATTCTCTTATTAGAATGGTTCCATTTGTTCTGCAATATGAATGAGAGTTTCTATTTATAAACTGCTATTATGAGGGTAGAGATTCGTGTACAAGGTCTTGTCTCAGGAAACTGCTTTTTAAAGAAGGCTATGAAAATCACTTTGGAAAATTCCATTTGATCCAAATGCAAGACAGAACTTCACATGGTTTGCATATTCTGAATATGACAAACCATTTGTTTGTTACTTAGCCTGTATTGGCCTAAATCTCAAACTTTATGGGTCTTTTGCTCAACCTTTCATATTGACATAGCCCCTCTGTTACTCTGAAGGTGATGTAGCGGGGATGAGGTAAGGAGGCAAAGCAGACCAAAACGTAAGGACATCATCAAAGAGCTTCATTTTGGGCTCAGATGAAAGCACAGAGTTGCTGAATTTCCCTGCAGCCTGCCAGACTCATTGGCCTTTATTCCCTTCCATTTATCCCTATTTTCCTTCCTCTTAGGAATCCTGCCACAGGTCACATAAAGTAGTTTTACAGGAATTCTTAGGTGATTTCATCCAGTCTAACCTTTTCTAGGCTTAACTTTCTTTCGGTTGAGCAAGGCCTTTATGAGTACTCAGGACTAGAAAATAATCTCAGGTCATTGCCTAAAATGCCACTAGTAGTATACTCACTTCTGCAGGAATCTCACTATTCTAGGAGTTGATGGAAAGGTCTAAGGTCTAAGGTTTCCCTTGGAAACAAAATATTTTTGTTCTCTTAAGATGACATTGCCATATGTAACTTATTAGCTCAATTAACTATGGCACTGATCATATTGTAAACAATGTTCTTAACTGTCCTAATCGATTATTAGGTACTTTGGCAGTGTCTGCATTATTTCATCTTTCAACCCTTGATATCTAGCATGGTCCATTGCACATAGTAAGTATTTAATAAATCCTTGATGAGTTTAATTTTGGTACACAAATAGCTATAATATAAGTTAGAATATAATTCTCTATATTTCTTTCTTAGTACATTGAGATGAAAAGGAGCATGTCATAGGTCTGTTAACTTTATTCTGCTATATGGGCATCATCACTTAAATCAGCCAATCAAGCAAGAAGAAAAGGTAAGAGAACAGGGATTTGTGTAAATCTATCATCCCTACTATGAAAATTTCCTAGAATCATTACATACTGATGATGGAGCAGGTATATCAACTTCATTTTTTTCAAATTCAATTCAACATAAATCGTTTACTACGAAGAAGCTTCTATATACTAGGCACCCTAGATGTGCATTCGTCCATTGCCGAAGAAGACCATGCCATCAGAGAAATAATGACATGACTTGCACTTGACTTTGTTTTGAGTGACGGAGGGCTGTGCAGGTCATCAGCCTCACTTCTCCTCCAGAGCCATCTGAATCCAGTGACCAGATATTCATCAGGATGACTGGAGATGACCCAGGATGAGGCCATTGGGGTTAGGTGACTTACCCAAGGTCACACATCTAGTGAGTGTCAAGTGTCTGAGGTGAGATTTGAACTCAGGTCTTCCTGACTCCTGCACTGGTGCTCTATCCACTGCACCACCTAGCTGTGTAAACATAGTGACAGAATTTTGCAGTCTAAAAGTAGAAAAGAACATATATTCAAGTAATTATAATACAAGTTAGCATATTATCCTTAGTTTCCCTGATATTGAAAAGTTTGTTTTCTGCCTCAGCTAACAGTAATGATCATGGGAATTTCAAGGGAGAAACTGTATTTCTCCAACTGTGCTTTTGACCCCAAATCTATTACAGACTTAATTATCTTCTTTGTCAATGGGCAAAAAGATACTTAGTGGGACAAATCTCAACATTATAAATCATTTTCTCAGAGAAAAGAGACAGACAGAGAATAGGGTGAAAGAGATGTTAGTGATGGGGTCAGGTACACAACTGATCAGAGAAATTCCTTGTTCAACACTTTGGTAATTTAGTGGAACTATGATCTCAACCCTTTGGGCCCTGCCCCTAATGGTATAGAGCATGGTGTTTCCAAATCTTTTCATCCTGTACTACCTTTGACCATATCTTCCCATAAATTTTCCTCTGGGAAGCCACTCACTATTCAGGGAGTTGATGTCAAATGAAAATGCAGCCTGTTCATCAAGTATCCCTAGTTCTTTTTCATGGCATACTTTTCTTATCATACAGAATTCTAATCACATCTCTTTATTACTTGGGACAAAATACAAATCCATAATTTTTATGAATTCTAAAGCTGATTCCTATAAATTGACAATATAGTCCTTAACAGTAGCACTAAAGACATAAGATACACTAGAATTCTTGGTGGACAAGGCTAGAAGAGGACGATTGTGTAGTCCTCTGCTTTTCTGACATGGAAGAGGAAGAGGAAGCTCATGAGAGCTAAGAAGAGCTAAGTCTTTAAGCCCTAGCTTCTTCTAACATTGAAGTTGGATCACATGTCCATTCATAGCTATGAAGGGTCTTGCTAAGATGAAGGCCCATTTTACTCTGATCTCATGAGAATAATATTGCACCTTCTGTGTTCCAAGCTCTGTTAGATCTGAAGGTCTATGTTCTCCTTTCCTGGGGACAAGTTAGTCCTGAATCATAGCAGTCCTGCCCTGTTAATAAGCAGAAAGTTGCTACCTCAGACCACTAAGATGACCAATGTTGGCACCTACTTCCCTGAAACATATTGTTCTGACTGAAACCAAATCGGGGAAGGGCTAGTTATTAGGTCCCTCCCCACACCAAAAAGCTAGATCATTATTGGATGTGCATTAATAATTTAAGTACTGTCAAGGATGGCTAAACAAATGGACTCTGACACTTGCTTCAGTTTTTCCCCCTACAATCCATCTTTAACACATCCCTGAAAATTATCTTCCTGAAGCAAAGCTCAGACCATGGCCCTCTCAATCAAAAACTTTCTGATATAAATGGAATAAGATGTAAATTCTTTATTCTGATATTTCAGGCCCTTCCCAACTTATCTCTAACCTATTCTCCTAGCCTAACTTCATTCTGTTGCCTTTCATGACTCTGAGTTCCAGACAAACTGAAATCCTTCTTTATTTGTTCCCAGTCTTGACCTGTACCCTCTCCAACCGTCAGGCAAATCCATTCTCCATGCCTGAAATTCACTCTCTTCTTATTTCTGTCACATATTTCTTTCTGAAATACTTCTCCTATTCATGGTTTCATGTATAATTCTCTTTTGTGGTCTTCTGTATGAATGGAAATGCATGTTGTTGATGTTCATTAAATTCAAAATAAAAGAAAAAAAGCTTTCCCCCCAAGAACCAAGCCTAGGTATCACTTCATGCATGAAACCTTCCCTTTCCCCTCAATTAAAAGTGACCTTTTCAGTACAATATTAAATTATCTTAGAACACTTTCTCTTGACCCCTTACAACATTCTACCTTGCAGTGTTTTAATTTGTTTACATATTGAATGCACTCTATTATGTTGCAATCTTCTTAAGGATGAATACCGTGTTGTTCTTTTATATTTGTATCTCCATCACCTACTGTGGTACCTTGAATTTGTTCTTTAGTTGTTTCGGTTATGCCCAACCCTTCAAGGATCCATTGGGGTTTTCTGGGTTACCCCATCAGGGGTACTGAAGTAGTTTGCTATTTCCTTCTCCAGCTTATTTTATAAATGAGGAAACTGAGGCAAAAGGGTTAAATGACTTGCCTAGGGTCATGTAGCTAGTAAGTATCCGAAGCTAGATTTGAACTCAAGAAGATGAGTCTTTCTGACTGTAAGCTGGGCACTCTATCCACTGTGCCACCCCTAGTGGCCCTCTGCCTTACATGTAGTAGGCATTAAAGTTTTTAATTGAATTCAATTGAATGGTAACAGTTAAATAGAGTGATGATATGAGAGATTAGGTAGAAGGAGACTTTGGGGTGGGTTAGGAGGTGGATGATAAAAGAAGAATTTATTTGATTTGAGCCTTGAAGGATGAAAAGTATTTCATCTGAGAGATGAGGCGAGGTGTCCATTTCAAACACTGGGGAGTGATACTTGCAAATGAAGGGGGCAACAGGAAAATAGGACAAGATTGGGGTAGAGTTAATAGTACAATTTGTTTAATATAGAATTTGTAAAAGGCAGGAGCATGAAATAAGACTGGAAATGTAGGTTAGATCTTCCTTACAAAGAACACTGAGTATCAGACTAAGAGGAAACACACAGGGTCTTTGAGCAAGAAAACGAGATCAAATCTGTGCCCTAGGAAGAGTACTTGGGCAAAAGTTTGGAGGTTGGATTGGAACTGGGGAGAGCAGAGCTGCAAGTGGGATAACTTTGTATTCTATGTTTAGGGTATATTGGAAAGCCTGCTGAAGCGATTGAAGAATCTCAAACGATTTCACTCTTCTAAGTACATCGCTGCTCTCAGTTAGGAGATATTTCTAACTGCATGCAAGAGTTTAGGATTTGGTAGAGTGACACAGGATACTACAACCAAAATTAAAGTAATTACTTCTTAAATTTGCCTACATTATTTGCATCTGGGACATTTTTTAATCCCTAAATTAGCCATTGAAGATGCATGTTGCATGACAGGCAGTGGATCATAGTGGATAGAGAGCTGACTTTGGAGTTCACTCAATGAATCAATATTTATTTATTAAACTCTTACTATGTGCTAGGCACTGTGCTAGAGTACTGGGGGAAGAAAAGAAGTGAATGAGGAAGAGAGGAAAGGAGGGAGAGAGGAAGGAAGGGATGTCAGAAACATGAAAGGAAAGAGTTAATAAAAGAAAACTCTGTGGAAGAAGAATGACAAATAGGAGAAAATACTAGAAGCTTTGTCCCTATTTGTTTGAAGATTTATGTTCTTTTTCTGGTCAAGACTTGAGCCTGTGGTCTAGGGCCACTTATACTTGACCAGCATCATAAAACAAGCCAGAGAACATCTGGCCTTAACCCTTGGATCAAGGCTGACTAAGCATATCAGCTGATGCTGCTCCACTGACTTTCTGACATTCTATTGAATGAGACAGCTAGTGGTGCAGTGGATAGCCTTGGACCTAGAATCAGAAAGAACTGAGTTCAAATTCAGCTTTAGATACTTCCGAGCTGTGTGACCTTGCCTAAATCTTTTCACTTTCATAGCCTCAATTTTCTCGACTGTAAAATAGAACCAAATGAGATAATATTTGTAAAAAGCTCTTTTTCCAGTGTCCGGCACATAATAGGTGCCATATAAAATGTCCTTCCCTTTCCTTTCTCTACTTAGAAAATATGCTGTGTTTCTAGTTAGAGGACCAGATTTCAAATCCTAGCTCAGTTCTGTCCAAATCTCCTTGACCTCAAAGACCATCCCTTCTATAGGGTTTTCTTGGCAGAGATACTAGAGTGGTTTGTAATTTCCTTCCCAGGTGCCTTAAGGCAAACAGAGGTTAAGTGACTTGCTCAGGGTCACTCAGCTAGCAAGTGTCTGAGACTGGGTTTGAACTCAGTCCTGACTCCAGGGTCAGTGTTTTATCCACTGAACCACCTAGCTCTATTTTTTACTACCTTTTAATTTCTTTGTGCCTTAATTCTTTTATTTGTAAAATAAAGGTGTTGGATTAAATATTCTCTCAGTCCCTCATAGCTATAAATCTATGACCGTAGAACTATACATAGCCCCTCTCTGTTCTTCCCTATTTTAACTGACTTCAGAATTCAGCCTTTTTCCTCCAGAGATACATGGAATCTACCAGATCTCTTCCACTATACTAAACTCAAGATCTTTGTTTCTCTTGGCCATCCCTAACCCTCTGCCACCCATGTCCTGAGGTGAGAGTTACTCCTTGAACTCTGATTACAAAGACTGTGAGCTCATTAATTGCCTTTTGCACTGGAGTGCTTAGCATCCACTGCCCCCTTCCACGCCTTATCCATGCTGTCACTCTTGTGATATAAAGTGAAATATACTGACAGAATGCTACAACCTCTGGCCAGAGACTTGATGAGGCAAGAAGGATTAGTTTTCCCAAAGTGCTGCATCCACCCTCTTAGACAACTTCATTGCCCTGTGCACATATGTTGAGTAGTAGCTGACAGAAGGTACTTAGAAGTGAAAGGAGGCTGCCCTAGGGGGATTTTTGACCCAGATTAGCAATGCTGAGAACTTTACAATAGATACTAACTGAGAGAAGATGCTAGCCTACCTCAAAGGCAGTATTATCGGCTCCAAAATCTTCATATTTAGAGATTAATCATTTAGAGCTGAATTTGGAGTTTAGATATCAGCTAATCCAAGCTCCGTATTTTACAGATGAGAAAACTTAAGATATGAGGAGTTCAGCAAATTGTTCAACAGATTTTGTGTTCCTTGATATCAGGGAATACCTTTTGTCTTTCTTTATATCCCCAGCATTTAGCATAGTACCTGGCACCTAATAAGTGTCTAATAAATGTTACTAATTATTAATCATATCCAAATTTACAAGTTAATGATGAGTGGAGTCAATATTTAAACCTTAGTCTTCTGCCTCCAAAAGCAATGCTCTTTCTACCATACCATTCTGAGGATTTTCAAGTGTGAGTGTCAGATGTTAGTAATTCAACACTGCTCTTGTTCTAATATGCATGAGATGGTTTCCATACTGTTCAATCTACATAGGGATTATTCTGCCTCCACATTTCCTTGGGACTTGATAAATATGAATTTACAACTCTACGATTCTTTGGACTAAGTGTCTACTCCACTTCTGGTCACTATGCTGTGCATGGACTTCTCCGCGTGGACAATAGGAGAGCCAGTTGTGGAAACATCCATAGTTTATATGAAAATTCAGTAACTGGCCTATTCAGGCAAAGCCTTGCCTACTCACAACAGTGTCAGCTGCCAATGACTCTAGGAACTAGACTCTAGGATCACTAGGTGGCATATATTGCAAGAGTTCTGAAACATATGGACCCTAATGTCCACAAGGGTGCTGCACATTTCCTTGTCATGATGGATGGATCCCATTGAGATACATAGGTAGCTCTTTATCAGGGCTAGGATTAGAATGCGTATTAGGAAAAGCTACTGAAGAATTTTATTTATCAGTTTTCTTCCCTCAAGATGAAGCAGATTGCCATAAAAAAGAAAGCTGATGGAATTTCTCCATTTGTAAAATAATCATGTTAGAATATATGATCTTTATGGTCCAAAACAATGAGAGATCAATAATTATACTATACTCTTCATGTGTATGTACAGAGATTGTAGCACTTTCTTAATTAAAAATAGATCCCTATCCTCATTCATCTCAAAGCTTTTTAAATGCTTTCACGTGATGTCATGTGATTGAAAAAGCAAGGCATTTTAGGAGCTTATGGTATGATTTAGTTGTGCTAGTGGAAAACCACATTCTAAGTCAGTATGATTATTTCAAGTAAAGCCAAATGATTTGGAACCCTACATTACTTTGGACATTACCAATGATATCCTTGGATATTTGCTTACTTGTTGTAGGTTCCCTCTTTTCTCTGTATTTGACAGAAACATGCCCAAGACTTAACAATGACTTAGTAAGTTCTTATTATGTGCCAGGCACGATGCTAAGTGCTATGGATACAAAGAAAAAGGCAAAAACACAGACTTTTCCTTTAAGGAACTCACATTCTAATAGAAAAGATCACATGGAAGCAACTATCTAGCTAACCTCCTCATACATTATACCCTTTCTTGTACTCGAAGGTCCAGTTTTTCTCTAGGCTTTTCTTTATTCTTCATACATGATATTCTATGTCCCATTTCTGTGCTTTTGTACAGGCCATCCTACATATGAGCGATATAATCCCTCCTCACTTCCATCTCATAGAATTTTTAATTTTCTTCAAGAAAAAACTCAAGCACCCCCTTCTACATGATTCCTTTATCAATCTCTTCCCCTGCAAATCTGGTGATCTCCATCTCTAACTGCTTTTTAACTACTTCATATTTATTTTGTGGTTTTCTGCATTTTCTTATATACATTATATGTCTTCCACCCCCATCCCCAATTAGAATGAAACTCCTTAAGAGCAAGGATTATTTCATTTTTTCCTTCTTTCTTTATAACCTCAGAATCTAGCATAAAGTGTGTTGCAAAGTATAAGTGCTTAATACATGCTCGTTGACTAGATTGACTTACCCTGATTGTACACATGGATCTAATAAGACTGTCCAAAGTGGATAGAGGGTTGTGTTTGTATTCAAGAAGACATGAGTTTAAATCCTGATTTAGATACTTACTACTTAGCTCTGTGACCCTGACTAAGGCATTTAATTTCTCACATCCTCAGTTTCCTCAACTATAAAATGAGGCAGATTATAACACTTGTTTACTGAGGTATCAAATGAAATTACACACACATGTGTATATGTGTGCAATATATTTTATACATACATATATGTGCACATGCACATTACATGCACATATGTAAAGGAGCAGTTAGGTGGCACAACGGACAGAATGCTGATCGGAAGTCAGGAAGACTCATCTTCCTGAGTTCAAATCTGGCCTCAGACACTTACTAGCTATGTGCCTCTGGGGAATTTCCTTAACCTTATTTGCCTCAATTACTTCATTTGTAAAATTTCTTTCTGGAGAAAGAAATGTCGAACCACTCCAGTATCTTTGCCAAGAAAACCCCCACTGGGATCATAAAGAGTCAGACAGGACTGAAACGATTTGAACAAAAACAACATACATATATCCATGTATACAACATATACATATATAGGTGATACATAGTCCTTTACAAATCTTAAAAAACCATATAAATGCTAGGTGTTATTATTAAGGAGAAATTATGTTTCTCAATGAAGGTATTAGAACTATCTTATCCTAAAGACAAGGACCAATGAGGTAAAATGATACTGGAGAAAGAGTACAGGATTTGGAATAAGAGGTCTGAGGTTCAAATGCCAGCATTGCTACTTATTACCTGTGAAACTTTGGGCAGGAATCTCCACCTCTTAGGTCCTTGGAATCTTCATTTGTAAATAGAGGGAGATGGACTCAATGACCTCTGAGATCCTTTGTATTCTATGATCCTCTGACTCAATGACCTCTAAAGTCTCTTTGAACTCCAAAATTCTCCAAAATCCTGTGATTCTAACATTCTCCCTGAATAAGGCTTCTAGTTTTATTCTTTAAGTAGTTTGGAGCAGGATTATGACATCTAAATCAGGAGCTTTTAGCAAGAAAAGGCATTTTTGAAAGATAATATCACCTATTGAAAGGCACAGAATATCCTTTCTAAGCCTTTGCAGATAATCAAAGCCTGGATTACTTCTGTGCTTATAAAATGCTTCAATTTCTCCCATGCCTAGAGGGTTCTATTTTTTTTTCACTTGACTTAACTTAGGGGTCACTTGCTATCCAGAAAACCCAAAGAACAGATTCCTTGACCCAGGAGAAAGAAAATTTTCCATTTGATCAACTTCAAACTCTCCTCATGTACCTCAAGGACCAATCACTAATGTTCCTGCCAACACCTACTTTTTAAAAAAAATTAAACATTTTATTATTGACATGAAATATCAATGCAACTAAACTTGCTTAGTCACTATTTACATTTAATTTTTTTCAAAGCATTTAGCATCCTTACATCTTAAAGACCCTTTCTCTAAGTCTCCATTTGGGCTTTTTACCCTTTAATTCTCATTTACATTACCTCATATAGTCATACTTAGACCAAATCTGTTTCCATTGTTTTTTTTTTTAAATTGATTTATTTTGAATTTATGTTACTTTCATTTCTAAATAAATTTCTTTTCCTCTCCCCTGCCATCCCCTGTAATAAAGAATAAAAATGGGAGGAAAGGGCAATCCAGCAAAAATAACCAGCTCATCAGCTGACAGTTCCCATGGTTCTACACAACTGCAAAGGGGAGGAGGCTCATTTTTCCATCTCTTTTCGAAGGTTAAGCTTTGGGTTGACCACTTAGTATAATTTCACAGCATTCAGTTTCACTTATTTTGTAGCTATTGTTTTTGTGGCTCTTTCCATTTAAATGGTTACAGTTACTGTGTTTCCTTGGTTCTGTTTATATCACCCTCATATCTGTTCATATTAGTCTACTTTGTTTCTGTCAACTCTCTTTATGTGATTAAGGGTTGTGACATTTTCATACGAACCTGTTGAGGCATGATATACACAGTCATTGTGTAATACCTAAAGGATATTGAGGGAATCCTAAAGTGGATTAATTTCTATATAACGTATGTTGTTATAGCAAAGAAAGAATATTATTTTCTAGGATACTGCAAGGGTAGACCCTCTGTCTTTACCAACAAAAGGACCCTACATAAGGATCTAGATAAGACACCGTAGCTTATATTAGGTCATAATTTGATTAGTGTCAGGCTAGGAAAAACCAAAAAAAAAAAAGAATAATAAAATCAGGGAATTTATTTAATCCCTTTATTTAACCTGGCAATCTAATCCTAGGGTAGAAGAAGCAAAATCTATGAGTTCAGAGTTGGGATCAGTGAAGGCAGAAAAAAACAGATGTAGTGGATCCCGAAAAACAAAAACAAAAAAAAACAAAAACCAGAATTCAGAATCTAATAGGTAAATGAGAAGAAGAATAAGTTGTGTAATAAGAATATCAGTGAGGAATAAATTGTGACCTATTATGCACAGATGGTGGACTTGGATTATAAAATAAAGGTCATTCACCCTCAATGCTGTAAAATGTAAACTTGCTCCTATAGGACCTTTTCATTTTTGTCTCTAGAGTCCTAGAATCTAACACAGTTTCTGACACATAGGAGGCACACAGAAAATAGTTTGAGTTTTATTGAATTGAACTCAGTTTTTATGATCTGTCCTGGGTGTCCATAGTTTTGAGCTCATATGTGTTATGTGTTGCCGTATAATCATTGCCACCACGTAATGGTCCTTACCCTGTTTTTTTCAGTCTAAAAATTGGTTTATAATCTTTCATCGTGTAATAGTGGAACGGTCTGATACTGTTCCTTACGCTGCTTGAAAGGTAAACAGAGTAGCAATGTTTTCACCAGTGGCATACGGATATACATTTAATTGTTGTGCATTGTAAGCCATGAGCTTAGAATTCTCGGTGCATGTGTATTGTCAGCATATTTCCAATAGCCAACTTGTATGGTTTGTTTAGAGTGCTGCAATACTAACCGTATTGTCACTCAACTGAATGGGGAGAATGTGCGGCAGGGGAAGCTGCCATGAGTAAATCACATGATATGGAAAGATTTGCATTTTTCCAATTTTAAGATGTATTCATAAGTATTCTATGAGTCCAAATCTTGCATCAAACACCATTTAGCAATAAATGATTTTTAAGTAATATGGGAACAATTTAAAAAAAAAGGTTTGCATAATGTTCATGTCCCATTTTTTGCAAAAAAACAAAACTGACAAGATCTTCAATGATTATTTGATGAAATATGTATATCTAGGTAATTTTCAGCCATTCATCACTTTGCTCCTTGAGCATCTTGCCATCCTCCTTGTTGCCTGAACCAGAGTCCCTATAGCCTTTCGGACTTGAATTCAGTTCCCTAAGTCTCATCTTGTAGCTTCTGCTGCCCTGATAAGTGTTTATTGTGGCCTATGCCATCTCTATCTCAGCTGGCCCCAGCTATGCTTCACTTTACTCCTCCACCCTCTTGAGAGCTGCCTAGTCACCAATTATCTTCTGTGTGCCCCTTCCCTTCCCCACACTCTTTATCTTTCTGGAAGGATGAAATCGATACCACCACTGCTAATGGAAAAGAGTGTGTTGATCACCTCCCTGCTCACTTTGCATGGTAAATGCAAAATACTTTTTGTGGAAGCCCCCTCAAGCATTTGTTTGCTCCTATTTTATATTATATATATTAAGGGTTGCCTTAAACTTTTATACTTGTATCTCTAGTACTTAGCACAGAGATTGGCACATAAATGATGCTCAACAAACTATGCTTCATTCATTTGTAGCCTCTTTGACTCAAACCCCATACTCTCAGGGTCAGGTTTGTTATATTTCCCATCTTTCTCAGGGTTTTCAGGTACTTTGAGGGATTTAGAGTACCACTTTTCTCTGCTATTTATTTGAGCTTTCACTGGTTGTGTTCCCTCAAAGTTTAGGGGCAGAGTGACTAGAACCCTTGTTCCATTTAACTACTTAACATAGGATACTTTTTCCAGAAGAATATGGTGCAGTGACTAGAACATGGGGCTAAAAGTAAGGAAGTCCCAAGTTCAAATCTGACCTCAGATACTAGCTATGCAACCCTGAGCAAGCCACTTAACCCTGTTTGCCTCAGCTTCTTCAGCTATAAAATGAGCTTGAGAAAGAAATCACAAACTACTCCAGTATCTTTGGCAAGAAAATTTCAAATGAGGTCATATGCACATATATATTTTTATATACTATACTGTTTCTGATATGGCATTAGGCTCACAATTTAGCTCAGTTCTAACATATCAAGACCCCACCAAGTTCAAGTCCAAAACTGCGACTGCTGCTTTCTACTGTGCTGCGAAATAGAGATGCTTCTTCCAACAAGGTTTGATTAACTGTGAATATGAATCTCCTTGCTCCCTCATACTCTAATGGAACAAAAGCTACCGTGGGTGCTATCAGGCTATTTTGTGGAAACTGATGCATCTAGTTATTTGGTCAAATGAGAAAGATTCCTCCTGACCACATGGTCAGACAGCACAGAACATTCATGCATGACCCATTCCTCATGATTCCCCCAGAAGCAGCTCCCAGCCTCACCATGTGGAAAGGTGCCATCTCGGCTGTTCTAAGTGTGTGCTATCTCCCTATTGGACATTCAAACACTCACATGTTTGGCAGAAAGAGCTTAGAGATGTACAAGTGAATACTGCTAAGGACAAAAATGGTCAAGAGACAGAGAAAATTAGTTTGATATTAGAATACTACCTTCCTCCTCAAATTGGAGAGTTTTTCACTGTTTTGTGGAATTGCATTATTGGTTTAAATCCACTGACAGTCCTGGAGTTCTTCTATCAAAATTGGAAATTTCTCTTTATTTCTTAAATTTAGATTTCTGTGTTTGCAGCTTTTCAGTTTGATTATTTTTTTGGGTTGCTAAACTCTTTCTTTTCTGTTCTGTTACTTTTAGCCTTAAAGAAGCGGCAAATGGCAAAGTAATGTGTTGCTCCCACTGAAAGAACGTCATTACCCTCGTCATCGTCATCAATCATTTATATGGTGTTTTAAGGTTTGCAAAGCATTTTGAAAATATCTGATTTTACCTTCACAACACCCCTGAGTTGGTTGAGGCTATTGTTATCCCCATTTTACAGTTGAGGAAACTGAAGCAGGCAGCAGATAAATGACTTGGTCAGGGTCACACACCTAGTAAGTCCCTGAGTTCCAACTTGAACGCAGTTCTTTCTGACTCCGGATCTAGTGCTCTATCCACTGGGTTAATGCTCATCTGAGCAAACCAAATTATTTGTTTTATGTCTACAGTGCATTTTTCTAAGAGGATATATACTCTTTGTATGTGGAAACTAGAAAGTACCTGACACAAAAAAGCATGTAAAAAATCCCACTCAAGGTGATGATGTTGTAGTATTCAAATTCTTTTCCATTATTATAGGGGAGCTGACATGCATACATGGGGAATCAAGCGTTCTAAAGCTGAATGAAAGTGACAATGAAGAAAAAGATTCAGTGTTATGTTACAGCCTCTGAAAGCAGAGCAAATGTCAGAGAGTCTCCTTTTAAAGATTTCTTATTCTTGTCCAATAACTCCAACTGTCAGAGCATGGAGCTATTTCAAAAAGAGTTTCAGAGATTCAATAGGATTGTTTCTTAGCAACTCTGTCAACAAATTTAAATTGCTACATTTGTGGTTATTCTACAGGCATTTACATGCAAAATTTGTGAACTTGTACTGTAACTTCCGTTTGAGAGGTACAGAGAGCAATGCAAGCAATTCAGTTCTAAAGAAAGGATTGAAAGTATTTTAGGGATGTCTTTCCATGTCCCTAATATTTTTTTAATATTTATTTATTTATTTTTAGCTTTTGACATTTATTTCCACAAAGTTTTGAGTTCCAAATTTTCTTCTCATCTCTCCCCTCCCCTCACCCCATAATACCTTGCATTCTGATTACCCCTTCCCTCAATATGCCCTCACTTCTATCATATCTCACCCTTCCCTTATCCCCATCTTCTCTCTTTTCCTATAGGGCAAGATAGATTTCTATACCCCATTACCTGTATTTCTTATTTTCCAGTTTCATGCAAAAACAATTCTCAGCATTCGTTTCTAATAATTTGAATTCCAACTTCTCTCCCTCTCTCCCTCCCCACCCATCCCCACTGAGAAGGCAAGCAATTCAATACAGGCTATATATGTGTAGTTCTGCAAAAGACTTCCATAGGAGTCATATTGTATAAGACTATATTTCCCTCCATCCTATCCTGTCCCCTATTTATTCTATTCTTTCATTTGACCCTGTCCCTTCCCAAAAGTGTTTACTTCTAGTTACTCCCTTCCCCTATTTGCCCTCCCTTCTGTCATCCCCCTCATTCCACTTGTCCCCTTCTCCCCTACTTTCCTGTAGTGTAAGATAAATTTTCATATCAAATTTGGTGAGCATGTTATTCCCTCCTTAAGTCAAATTTGAAGAGAGTAAACTTCACTTTGCCCCTCTCACCTCCTCCCTTTTTCTCCTCCATTGCACAAGATGTTTCTTATCTCTTTTATGAGTGGTAATTGGCCCCATTCCATTTCTCCCTTTCTCCTCCCAATATATTCCTCTCTCATCCTATAATCTTATTTTTTTAGATATCATCCCTTATTCAACTCAGCCTTGCTCTGTGTGTGTATGTGTGTGTGTGTGTGTGTGTGTGTGTGTGTGTATTATCCCTCCAACTATTCAAATACTGAGAAAAGTCTCAAGAGTTACAAATATTATCTTTCTATGTAGGAATGTAGACAGTTCAACTTTAGAAAGTCCTTTATGATTTCTCTTTCCTGTTTACTTTTTCATACTTCTCTTGATTCTTGTATTTGAAAGTCAAATTTTCTATTCATTTCTGATCTTTTCATCAAGAATGCTTGAAAGCCCTCTATATCATTGAATGACCATTTTACCCCCTAAAGTATTATATTCAGTTGTGCTGGGTAGGTGATTCTTGTTTTTAATCCCAGTTCCTTTGACTTTGGGAATATCATATTCCAAGCCCTTCAGTCCCTTACTGTAGAAGCTGCCAGATCTTGTGTTATCCTGATTGAATTTCCACAGTATTCAAATTGTTTCTTTCTAGCTACTTGCAATATTTTCTCTTTGAACTGGTAACTCTGAAGTTTCTCTTTTCCGGTCTCTTTCAGGAGGTGATTGGTGGATTCTTTCAATATTTACTTTGCCCTCTGGTTCTAAAATACCAGGGCAGTTTTCCTTGATAATTTAGTAAAAGATGTTGTCTAGGCTCTTTTTTTGATCATGGCTTTCAGATAGCACCATAACTTTTAAATTGTCTTTCTTGGATCTATTTTCCAGGTCAGTTGTTTTTCCAATGAGATATTTCACATTATCTTCTATTTTTTTTTCATTCTTTTGGTTTTGTTTTGTAATTTCTTGGCTTCTCGTAAAGCCATTAGCTTCAATCTGCTCCATTCTCATTTTTAAAGAACTATTTTCTTCAGTGAACTTTTGAACCTCTTTTTCCATTTGCCTAATTCTGCTTTTTAAAGCATTCTTCTCCTCATTGGCTTTTTGGACCTCTTTTCCCAATTGAGTTAGCCTATTTTTACAAGTGTTATTTTCTTCAGCATTTTTTGGGTCTTCTTTAGCAAGCTGTTGACTCACTTTTCAAACTCTTCCATGCACTGAGTCTATGTCATATTTATTTTGAAGGTACTGGATGCAAAAGCCTTGACTTCCTCTGACAGTATGCATTGTTCTTCCTCATCAGAAAGGATGCAGGAAAATATCTGTTCACCAAAAAAATAACCTTCTGTAGTCTTATTTTTTTTTCTCTTTTTTGGGGCATTTTCCCAACTGGTTATTTGACTTTTGAGTCCTTTGTCAAGAGGAGTGCATACACTCGAGACCTGAAAGTTCTCAGTTCCTCCAATGTGGTACAATCAAGAGAGATGAGTTTACTCCTTTCCTGGCCTGAACATTGGTCTGGGAGCAACCAAAAACTTTTCTGCCCAGAATCTGCGAGTAGTAGAATTCCTTCTCCACAACCATCTCCAGTTCTTTCACAACAGCCCAGTGTACCTCCTTACCCCAGGACCATGCTCAGGACTGAGCTTCAGATCAACTGTTCAGTTCCCCCAGGGGTTTAGGCTGAGGTCTCCTCAAACGGATGCTGCAGGTGCTGCTGACACCTAGGGCTGGGGCTAGGGGTGGACCCTTCTCTCTTCTTGCCCAGTTTGAAAAGCCCCCTCACTGACCTTTGAAGCTTTACTTGGTGCTTGTGGGTTGAGGTGTCTGGGAACTTCCACCGCTGTTGAGGATTCCACCCCCAAGGCCTGCTCTGGTCCTGTTCCTCCTGGTGCCACATGGCCAAGGCTGGTCTGCACTCCCCTCCATGCTCCATACAATAGACCTTTCCTGTCAGCCTTACAGGTAACCTTTGACTAGAAACCTCTTTCACTCTGTCATTCTGTGGCTTCTGCTGCTCTATAATTTGTTGAGAGTCATTTTTAATACATATTGTGTGTGTGCATGTGTGTGTTCATCCTTCATTGCCAAAGAAGACCATGCCATCAGAGAAATGGTGACATGACTTGCACTTGACTTTGTTTTGAGTGAGGGAGGGCTGACAGGTATTTTATGGGCTGTGGGGGAAGAACTAGAGTTTGTGTGTCTTTCTACTCTGCCATCTTGGCTCCATCCCCATTGCTCCTAATATTTTAATAATTAATAATTAAAAACTTGTTTTATTTCTATATACCTTAGATTACATAATTTTACATTTTAAATGAAATGGTCAGAGGACTCACTTTGTCATTGTACAATTATAAACTTTGGGAATAGAGGGTCAACAATGGAGTGAGAAGGCACCGGCCACTTTCACATACTGATTGTATGACACTTGGAAAGTCACTCAGTCTCTCAGTGTCTCTTGTAACTTCAGTCCTCTACGGTTGCGAACGGTTGTGAAACTGCATTGGAACCAATCAGTCAATAAATCGACAAGGATTTATTAAATTCTTACTAAGTTCCAGGAAGAATATGTGGGAACCATTCCCTACTGTTTTTTTGACTCTATGCTTCTGTCGTTGCCAGTAGGAATTTTCTTAGGCTTTTTTATTGCCATGTCACTCACACTGAACTTCCAATCTACTAAGATGGCCAGGTCTTTGTCATAGCAATTGTATGCTAGCCATGCCTCCCTTGTGTTGTACATTCGCTTGCTTTTTTGAACCAATGTCAATTTTTACATTTATCTTTATCACTTTGATTCATAATTTGCCACATAATTCTATTGAAATCATTTTCAGAAGATCATAGCTTTAAAATTAGAAGGAATCATACATTTCAACTAATTCACCCTTCCTACTCCTCCTTTACATTTTATAAATGAGGAAAGTGAACTCCAAAGAGGTAGAGTTGCCTTCTGCAAGCTTGGGTCCTGTCATATGTCATGTTAACTATGTCTTCCAACATTTTGTCATTGACAAATTCAATAAGCACACTCCCTATGCTTATATCTAAGTCATTCATTAAACTGTAGAATCATATGAGACTAAGGAAAGATCCCTGCAGAACTCCCTAGTCAAAGAACTGTAGTACAGATTTTGCATTTATCCTTGTTAAATTTTCTCTTGAAGACAGTATGGTGTAGTTATAGAACCAGGAAAACGTGGGTTCAAGTTCCACCTATGATGCTTACTTTTTCTGTGATCCTGGGCAAGTGATTATAACCTTTCAGTATTCTAAACAATTCTGTAATTGCTCCTACCTAAAACATCACTCATTCTACAACTTTTCTAATGACAAATGGTTCTGTAGCATCCTCTTTAACTGTTCCGATGTCAGGGAGCCCCCTATTATGTTACAAGACTATTTCACTGTTAGAATTTGTTAACCATTTTTAAAATTTGCTTTGATAAAACCTGTATCCTTTTAACTTCCCATCAGTATTAGTTATACATCCCAAAACACTATATAATAAGTTTGTATCCTTTTTCATAGGAGATCCCTTGTGTTCAGTAGTAGTACAGTGCCTGACACATAGTAAATGCTTAATAAAGAATTTACTTCACTCCAAATATTTGAAGAGAATTGTTATATTTTTAGGGGCTGTTAGGTGGTGCAGTGGATAGACCACTAGGTCTGGAGTCACAAAGACCTGAGTTCAAATCCAGCCTCAAATTTTACTAGCTATGTGCCCCTAGATAAGTCATTTAACCCTATTTGCCTCAGTTTCCTCATCAGTAAATGAGTTAAAGAAGGAAATAGCAAACCACTCCAGTATTTTTGCCAAGAAAACCCAAAATGGGGTCACAAAGAGTTGGACACTCCTGAAAAGACCGAACATTATATTTCTCTTAAATGTTCTCTTCTACAAATTCTCTCAGCTATTCTCTCTATGACATGATTCACAGACCCTTTACCATCCTGATTTCATTATTCTAAATGTTCTCAGTTCACATATCCTTTTTAAACCGTAGCATCCAGAACTAGACACAATATTCAAGATGTGGTTGAAGCATCATAGAGTACAAAGAACTATTAACATGTGGATTTGGCCACTATATTTCTATTAATTCAACTGAAGATTATTAGACTAGCTTTTTTTAGCAGTTATATCATATTACTGCTAATATACAGATTTCTGATCTTTTAATATTGAGTTAATTTCAAACTAAATCTTTCCCAAATTGGTCATATAGTTGATCTTTTTAACCTTATTGCAGAAATTAACATTTACCATTGGTAAATTTAAACTTATTTGATTCCATTAATGTCATCTTATAAGATTTTTTTGAATGCTGAATCTGCCACTAAATTTATCATTTCTCTTCCCAACTTTATATTTCTATAGTTGATAAGCGTATGTTTTGAGTTTTCATCTGATATGACAAAAGTGTTGAACAGGACACGAATGAAAAAAGAATCCTGTGATATGCTACCTTTGACTCTATCCAAAGTTACATTGATCAACAAAATAATTGATTTTTTTCTTTCTATAGGGACAGATCTTGGAATATGTCCATTCATTATTCATTCATTCATTCACATAAGAATTCCTTCACTCACAAGCACTGGCTGATCATATAACATTTGCACCACACTTTTGGAATGTATTGGACTTGAATACAGAAAATGGATCAGTTTTAAGTTGCTCTTTTCATTTTCATATTGACACTAATATCTTCCCATAAGCAGAAAAAACTTATCCCTTTTGAAAACAATATTATTAATTTTTCAATACATTTATCATCTTGTAATATTAATTAAAATGATCACTTACCTCTAAGTAAACCTTTGAAGAGTTAACAAAAATGACTTTTAAAAAGATAAATAAGACACTTTATTTAATAATAATATTTTAGCTTGATTATTGAAAATGTTTTAAAAATTAATTTCAAATTACAAAATTTTAAAATTAGAAGGGACCTTCAAAGCCATTTGGTTCAACCCACACTTGACAAAAGAATTTCCACTGCAATGTGACTGACAAGCGGTCAACCCAATTTTCTTGAAAAGCTCCAGTGGCAACCCATTCCACTTATACTTAGCTCTAACCCTGCATTATTATTTTTGCCTTTTACTTCTGGGGAGAGGGAGGTATAGGAATACTCTTGCAAGTCATTTGTGCTGGGAACAGAGGCTACAATGATGGTAGATTCGAAAGTCAGAACATGAGACTGTAAAGAGAGTTCAAGGGAGTTTGAGTCAGAGCCCAAAAAAGGCAAAATATAGAACAGATCCCCAAATGTTAGTAGTAAGAATTACCAAGTACTTAAGCCAACATGTTCATTTTACAGAGGAGGACACTGAGACCTAGAGAGGTTATTTTAAGACTTTGTCCAATGTGACAGAGGTAATATGTGACAGAGGTGGCATCTAAAACCAGGTACTCTAACTCAAGAGAGAACAGTCAGAGTGGAGATTCCAATTACAGCTAGTACAAATACTATTAATATTGCAGTAGTGTATAGTGGCAAGGTAAGGACCAGATCACCAAGAAACAGCAGGCAAGAAGTTACTATTTAAGCTTCCCCAACTGTGTTCTGTTCTGGATATTTGATGGCCCCTTAATGATGATTCCACCATGATATGGATAAATTGGTTTGGTCTTGAGCAACACCATCTGCATCTGAGTTAAGGAGTCTGAGTCTTTGATTGCTACAAGTGGATACCCTAAGGTAATAATCATATTTGCCTAGCACTTTCAATTTTGCCAAGGTTTTTAGGCATATTATTTCATTTGGTCTTCACAGCAATCCTGGGAGGTAGGTGCTTTTTTTTAGCCCCATTTACAAATGAGAAAACTTAAGGCAGAAAAAGCTCATGTGACTTGACCAGGGCTACGCTTCTAGTAAACTGGAGTCTGGATTTTAATTCAGACCTTCTTAACTCCAAGTCCCAGGCTCTCTAAGCTTCATTTCTTCTCTGAAAGATGAGACTTAAGCGTTGTATACTCAGAGAATCCTTAAAGCAAAGATTGAGGGATTGTGGAACATCTGCAATGAAAGAGGCAGAAATTACTTAGTTGATTATCTTCCGAGAGTGATGAGAATGGACAACGGGAGAGGATTCTACCTTGGGGACTAGGAGTAGACCTTTGGCATTGTCCCTAACATGGGATTAGTCATTATCAGGGCAATGAATGATCTTAAAATATCCAAGAGCTTCGCATCTCTTTATTGGTGGGATGGCTCACATGGTTTTTCTGGAGACTCCATGAAGGCACCCATCTCCACAGGAGGTGATCAGATGACTTTGTTCTCTTTATCTCATAGTCTGTCCTGTGAAATTCTCCTTCTTATCCTTTCTCTTCCAGATAAGGTCAGGAATGAAGTCTGGGCTTTGACCTAGGACCAAGAACCATTGCCCCCCTTCAGTATTTTCACATTCTATTTGGCTTCACATGTGATACTTGCCATCTCTCTCCTGGTGTGACTTTAAAAATTTAATCCTCATGCAACAAGAGACATGGAATAAATTCTCTATAGCACAATATGAGACTTTTTTTTTCTGGAACTGGCATCAGAGGCTCCTTAAAATCTTCACTAGTTGAATGCTCCATCTTTTTGACTCAACAAAAGAACACCATAGTGGTCTCGCTAATTTCCCCTTGGAGCCATCAGCTTCCTGCCAAGGGTAACCTTAACAAGATTTTTGCATCTATCCCACTGGAATTCAGGAAAGTCAAACAGCAAACTCACATTGAACATTGCTGGCAGTGAGACATCAAGAAATGATGACAGGTACATGGGGGGAAAGGTGAGGAAGGGAAAATGAAGCTAATTAGTTTCCATTTATGAAGCATTAAATGTTTTCAAGGCACTATACCTAGTATAAAGAAAATACAAGCCCTACCTACCCAAAGAGTTCCAGCAGGGAAAAGAAAGATAAAGAGAAATCTAACTCTTTCAGGTACTAATTCTTAAACCCATTTATCATTTTGTTAGTGAATACTAAATAATTTTATTTGAAATTATTTCATTAAAAAGCCTACAATGGCCATGGTACTATGCTACTATAAGCATGGTACCAATGCAAAACAGAAACAAAATCCAGTTCCTGCCCTTGAGGGGCTTGAAGTCAATTGATTTATATGATGATTTCAAGTATATGTAAGGGGATAAGTATTTCTTCTATTTATAGAAGAACCTGCCTTACGTGGGGACTGAAGATAGAAAGAGGGAATATGGGCAGAAAGAATAATTTCTGCACAAGCCACCAGGTGGCACTGTGAGCTTGAGCCAACTACCCTCCTGGATTTTCATGCCAGTCAAAGAAGTAGATTGCCCTCACTTTCCTGCTTTCCAGCCTTCCTTTTAAAGCCTGCCCAGGTTCTATCTCACCTCATTTAGTCTAGGCAGGGTTTAAAACAAGCAGATAATCACACAATATTTGGTTTCTATACTCATTCCTACCAAGATTCTTATTGCTTTCCCAACTTCATATAAATATAAGGAATACACACTCTCTTTACAGAGTACTTTTACTGAATAAAATAAGAAATAAAAGATGAAATAAGACTCATAGCACCCTGGTGCTTCTGACATGATCCAAACCTCCAAGTTTCCAACAGTTACAACCAATCCCATTAATATCAGAGTGTTCAACTTCATTTTCCCAAAGTATAAAGGTGTATCCAGAGGTCACATTAGGAGAGTTACCAGTCTTCCTCTCAATATCAAAGTCATAAAGAAGGTAGTGAAACAACTTATAATGAAAGGAATGGTCATCTCCACTCTGACTGTTCTCTCTTGAGTTAGAGGACCTGGTTTTAAATGTCACATACTACCTCTGTAATGTTGGACAAAGTCTTAAAGTGACCTCTTTAGGTTTCAGTTTTCTCATCTGTAAAATGAACATGTTGATCTAGATGACCTCTAAGTTTCCTTTTATTCTACACCTACGCTCTTATGATTCTGGAGAGGCAGTAGTCACTTTCTGGACAACTGCCAGGTGAATATTCTTTCCTCCTGGTAGGCATTGGAGAATCTCTATGATGTCTTCAATCTTACCATGAGCTTTCTTGGTAAATCCAGGTTATCCTTGAACTCCCTTGGCAAAGTCTCATGTTGCATGGCTCTCAGGAGGCCAACTTCTTGTGCATCATTATATTGGCATCTCCTAATGAGCTTGTCATGAAGCAATCCATCTTGCTTTAAATGCTTTATAATAGTATACCATTTTTGCCAATTCCTTTAAATCAGTGATTTGTAACCTTTTTTGTGTCATGGGACCCTTTTGTCATTCTGGTAAAACCCATGGTTTCCTTCTCAGAATCATAATTTTAATATGAAAAACAAAATTATATTTTAATATATATTAGGTGTATTTTTTAAATTATACATTTCAAATATATACTTTCATACTTTAAATATATATTTTAAATATATATTTTTTAAAAAGTATATTTTTGAAAACAAATTCACCAGCTCCAGACTAAGACCTTGTTTTGTATGAATCTCCTGAGACTATAAGTCTCCATAAGTATTTGCCACCTTCTAGACAGTAATAATATGGGGAGCTTTGCTAAGGAAAAGGCAAACCAAACCAAACAGGCATTATATATCACTTTAATATAGGTTTAATATATGATTCATATAATACTGATTCTGCTCATTTATAAACTATTTTCTTCACCATCCTGAGAGACATATGAAGAAAGGAAATGACTGAATCAAGAACCAGTCAATGGTTCATCTCTTGGCACAATGCCTAGCACATAGTAGGCAAACAATAAATTAATACTCTTTTTTTATTTGACATGCATGTGAACAGCAATGATGAAGTCAGTGAAAGTGTATTAAAATTGTCTCAGGGAAGAAAATAGTATTTGGAACTACGTATTTGTATTTAATTCAATAGACCATCCAAAAAGATATCTCAGACTTTCATATCAAATCAACAAGTATTTATTAGGTGCCTATTATGTCCCAGGAACTGTGCTAAGCATTTGGGATGGGGCGTGGGGGGAACAACTAATAAACACAAAACAGCCCATGCTATCAAGGAGCTCACAATGTAATGGAGGAGATATCATGCAACTGACTATGTACAAACAAGGTATATACAGGATAAATTGGTGATCATCTCGGGGGGAAATCACTAAAATTAAGGAAGACGAGAGAGGTTTCTTGAAGAAGGCAATACCTTAACTGTGACTTGAAAGAAGTCAGATGGCAGAGATGAAGAAGGAGAAAGGATAACCACCAACCTCTATCTTAGAAACCAATGGAAGGAGAAGGATCCTTCAGTTCATATTCCCTGGTTTCCCCAGCAGCTCTAAAAGTTCCGCTGTCTTTCCCAGTAGAAATATGGATAAAATCTTATATTGAAGAACTTCTACGAATAGGACGAATACTCTTTTTCTGTCATTAGTCACCAATATTTTTTTTTAAATAACATCCCAAGGCGTTTCCAATTATCTCAAGTATCATCAATGAAATAAAGAAAATTGTATTTGTAGGATCATAGATTTATATCTACAAGGAATATTAAAGGGTATCTAGTCCAACCCCTTCATCTATAAGATGAGAAAATTGAAATTCAGAGAGGGTAAAGACTTACTTAGGACTAATAGTTATCAGAGGAGAGATTTGGATATATGTTCCTCCTCCAAGTCTAGAACTGTATCTTAATTATGCCATGTTGCCTCCTTGTGCATATACACAAATATGTACATACCAAAAAAAATGTGATATTAGATTATTCTATTAACTTGCCATTGCTTTAAGAAGAATTGTGAAGGTGTAACAAAACTTACCCCCAGATTGATGTTTTGGAAATCACTGCTCAATGTGACTAAAAATAGAGTATATTCCAAGCTAGTTCCAGGTATTCACCAATGTCTCTCAAAAACAAAAAATAAGAATGTGCAAATATGTGAATATTTTGAGTTGAACCTGTCTGACTATCCATGTATTTGATCTTTGGGAAAGGAGAATGGGACAAGGTAGGATGAGGAAGAAGGATTTTTTTTTTCCACAAAGGTTGTGTGATGGACTTTTCAGCTTGAGGAAAATGAATGGCTGCAATATCACAGACTTACATTCTTCTGTCACTTCTCTTCCCAGAAAAGCTGCTGTCTCCACACTTTCTATTCCTTTTCCTCAGCATAATGTTAAACAATGGACCAAGGGACACTCTAGTGGACTCTAATGGTCTGATAATGGACCACAATAAAAGTTATGTGTCCCCTGCTGAAGATGGGGACACGTAATGGCTGTTGATATCCATTATAAGACCATTAGAACCTACAACAAAAGAAGAAAATTGGTAAACTAAAGGAGAAAGTTGCTATTTTCACTCATTTTCCATTTGTAAGAAAAAATAATCTTAGAACTATAATAATCTGTATATATATATATATATATATGTGTGTGTGTGTGTGTGTGTGTGTGTGTGTGTTTATCCCACTCAGATCCTTAAGAGGATATAGATATGTAACTATAATGAATGGATTACAAATATTTCACTTTTCTAATCAAAAAGTGATAAGGGAATTTCCCCATCTTCTGAAATGATTCCTTTTCCATTTAATTTTAATTTTATGACTTCGCAAATACGTAAATGAGAGAAAGCCGAAGCGAGCTACGTAGACGTGTTCAGTCTGCTTAAACTGTCTTCCTTATGTAATCTTGACCCAAAACCATCATGCACATTTCATAGCACAACATTCAACAGCTTTATCAAATATTCTGCAGATGATTTTCTCTTAGGAGACAACTTTTGAAAGCACCAAGACCTATTAAGTTACAAAGGTGGTGAGTTATCATTCCAGCGTCTTAGTAATATTTCCGTAGCAATCAATAAATACATTTTTAACCATTTCATTTGGCCTTCAGGGACTCCTAGTATTCAAATTGTGTCTCCTGTTGAACATAATGGTATCATATCAATATTTTTTTTATCATAACGATGCACTTAATTTCAAAAAAAGAAAAAAAGCTATTCTCATTCTCTTTTATCTTTGGTGATCCCAGAACTGGTGCACATCTGTTTGGCTAATATGAGGCCCTGTCTTTCTAATGAGAGGTCAGTAGAATTTGAAGGAACTGATCTCTGACACATAAAGTACAACAGGGATCTGCTACAGTCCTAAAATTGGACCTCTTGAGTGTTTTATAATTTAAAGACCAAACAGCTCTTGTATCTCTCATGATGAGTCAGATTCCAATCCTAATCCCAAATTGTCCTTGTGTTTTGAAAGCATTCTACGTGTGGCTCTAATTAACTGCTTGGAGAGACAACATATTAAATACAATCTCTGGGGATTCTTTTTAATCCTTTTTTGAAAATGAAGTTCCATGATTTAATGCAGAGGTAGGCAAATAGATTTTGCCTGGTACTTATGCAGTGAACCCCTGAATAAAATTTGGGGTGCTCTTCTTAGCTTCAGTGTTACTTTATTTTTTACTTTATTATTTATCCTCTTTATTTGTTATTTACTTTATTTTGATTTATTTTTTGCTTCTGGACATCAAATTTTGGTCAGAGATAGAGTCTTCTCTCTGCTACTTACATGTGTACATTTGGGGGTGGGAAATTTTTTGCTTCAATGACATTTATTATAAGATATTTATCAATTACTTCTCCAACACTCTCTTCTCTTTACTGTAAATTTCTAAAGTGTTCTTAATCTTCAGTGTTTTAATTTTCAAAGTTTTACATTTCAGCCGATGCTACATTTTTGACTAGGCTGCCCTCTTATTTTTAAAAAGACTAATTAGCACCATTATTTTTAAAAGGAAGATCAATTTTTCTCATAAAAATTGATAAATGGGTTAAAAATCTACAGAAAGACTTGGAAGCAGACCTTAACTTCACAAAGCAATAGTAAAGACTGACAACTTGTTGCTATATGTCTCGTGCAGTCTGAGTTGGTTCGTCTTCAAGCAGAGCCTATACTATGACTCAGATGAAGGGATAGAATTGAAATGCTCTCCATGCATGACTTCTGCATGAAGCAACCAACAATAGGTCATCCAAAAAGTGTCAAACAAATGCTTGATGAATTGCATGGGTTTATTTGACAAACATAGGTGTTTATGAGAGTGGTTCACTGTCACCAGATATTATGGGGAAATTGTCTTTAAGGGGGCCAGACTTAATGATTAATAAAGATAATGCAAACAATTGGTAGAAATTGCGCAACATATTGGTTCAAACTGTAAAATACTGGCAGCTATCAGATCCTAGATAGAAAGAGTCATGTGACTAGAATTACATGCCTGAAGCTTTTCGTCCTTTACAAACTGATAGATCCCCACATTACAAATACTAAGTTCCAACTATCCTTGAGAACTGTAATAGGATTATATTACAATTACAGGTGGAATTGTTGCCTACAATTGCCAAGACGTAACAAACATCCATAAATACAATATTTTAAAGAAACTATCCTGTCAAATAGTCATAATTTACAAATTCTATGGAATAGAAAGTTTTCAATGTAGAGGGATGCAGGAGAAATTAAAACCATGTGGGAAAAGGGCAAATTGTATGTCATTCCTGTTGTCCTTTTTCAGTGAGTCTTCTGAAGATGCGCTTGCATTCTGATATGCTTTATGAATTACAAAAATCAGTCATTGTACCTACTTGCTTAAGATTCTGTACAATACTAACTATACTAAAGAAAAGTGGCCAGATAATGACTTGTTCTTGGACTTTCAATTTGAACTGAATTAGAAAAGAATGAAATGTTATGGAGGAATTATAGTAGTTAATAGTGAAACTATTAATAATAGCAATAATGTTACCAGAGCCCATGGTAAGCAAGTTAACAATTTAAAAAATACTCTTGAAATAAATAGATATCATTTCCTAGAGCAATGGTAAAGACCGAAAATAATTACCTAGCACTGGATTTGTCGAGTGTACCTGGCACTATGCCAAAAGCAGTTTACCTCCAGATGGGGTCTATGAAATGGCAAAAATCCAAGCATGAAATCAAAAGGCCCTCTATGGGCAACGTCCACATCAACTCAACCAACAATATGTGAACAAAGCAGCATCAAACAAATGGTTGAGTCATTCAGATTTGTTGATAGAAAATGTAGGGATTTATAATGCCAATTCAGGATCACATTGTCATCACTGGAAGTCACAGAGAAGTTCTATTTAAGGAGCCTGAAGATATTGATCAATGCAGATTATTCAGGGAAATAGAAAAAACTGTATATCATTACTCATTGCAGTAATTTGCCTTCTACAAAATACCTACCAAGGCCCATTTTGGTGATTAGAATTATATGTAAAAGCTCACTATCTTTCACAAACCAACAAATGGCAAATTTCATATTACAAATACAGATCTCAAAATATCCTTGAGAATTTGATAAACTACTGGAATCAGAGTATTATCACAGACCAAATGGCTTTATTTGAAATCCATTTTAGAAAAGCAAAATGATGGATGATTATGATGATAAAACCAGCAAACAAATAATTGTAATCAGAGCATTATAATCAATAAAACTATCACTCCTAACGATCAGCATTGATCCGCAAAAGTCTGAGAATAGGGTTTTGAGTAGATGTCATCATATTGAACGCTCAGAACATGAAATGCCAGGTTCTCAAAACACAGATAACTAGTGCAAGAAATAGAAAACCTATGGCAACAGGGAATATATACACACACACATATGTACATACACAATGTGTGTATGTATGTATGTGTGTATTATATACACACACATACATACACACTGTGTATGCATGTATATATGTGTGTATACATATATAATGTTCATTTTCCTATCTGCTACCAGAGTTGTCTCAAAGTTTCTTTCAGTGGAGTTACAGAAGATAAACTTGGACCCCCAACATTTTTTCAATCACAAAAATCCATCTTTTTCCATCTTTGCAGTGGTTCATGAACACTAAACACAAAAGAAAAAGAGTAAGAACACAACCTATCCCAGGACCATTTCTATCTGAACTCCCAAAGACATGAAGATGACGATGATGAAAATGATAATAGCATCACCAAAAATATTTTACATAGTGTTTAAGAATTATAAAGAACTTTACTCATAAGTCTTGCAAAGGAGATGGTGCAAAAACTACCCATTTTACAGATGGAGAAGTATAATATGTATACACCCAACATAAGCAAGTTTACATGGACTTTTGTTCCAATGAACACGTCATGATGAATAAGAAAGGCTTGACTGCATTGTACAATAAACTTTCTGTACTGAGGGTCTCAATCTACAGATTTTAAATCTAGGAAGCTAGACTTCATCACTTTTTTTCTTATATCAAGGCTTCTTTAAAAAAAAAAATACATGCATTTAATGTAGCCAGAACAGTATGCCTTTTCCCACCCCTGATTCATCCAACAAGCATTTATATTTAGTGTCTATTACATGTCAAGTTGTGTGATAGAGTCTGAGAATGCAAATACAGAAGGAGATCGCCCCACCTCTCCAAGAAACACATTCTACAAAATGTTTAAAGATTAATAAATATATTCAAACAGATAAAATACAATTCTGGAGGTCACTCAACTATGGGAATCAGGAAAAAATAAGGTGGAACCTGAGCTAAGGCCTGAGGGAATCAGCAATTCCAAGAGTGGAGGTAAGGAACGAGGCCATTATAGGAACAGGTGAAAGTCAGTGCAAAAATTGTCAAAACATTCAATGCTTTATATGTTAAGTAGCAAGTAAGGCAGTTTGGAATGTAGAGTGTGCGCATGACTACTGTATTGCAATAAGTCTGGAAGGGTAGCCTGGAAGTAGACTGTGAAAGATTTTAAATGCTAAATAGCCAATTAGTAATAAGCATTTATCAAGTGCCTACTATGTGCCAGGCACTGTTCTAAATTCTGAGGATACAAAGAAGGGCAAAAAATAGTTCCTGCCCTTGAGAGGTTCACAACTTAACTGAAGTGGAACGATATCAACTGACTGGGAGCTTATTCTGTCTATGTAATAAAGATGCCTCAATTTTAAAAATCAATCAATGGATATTTACTGAGTCCCTACTATGCACTTAGCTCTATGAACATCAGTGGGTATTGTGCTAGTTTTTGCTTTGTTATTTTGTTTCTGCAGGAACCCCACCCCTTTCAGTATTTAGCTGTTAACTTTAGAAAAACTTAAATGTCATATTTAGCCTAAGTTACCTAAACTGACTTCAGTTTTCTAAGCAGATTGAGTGCTTGTGTTTTGCTAACTCCTAGAGCAATTGTAAGGAAAACACAGTAAACTTACACCCTTTATAAATGTGAGTTATAATTATATTTAGACAATCATCAGTACCAGAAAACATTTTCTGGGTGTTACCTGTGTGCAAAGTTATAGAAATCCAAAGAGATATGGTTAAGATCATGTCCTTGCCCTCAAATGGTTTACAGTCTATTTGGTGAGACAGAGCACATAAAAAACCACAACGTATAAAAGCTAGCAATACAAGGTAGCATATCCTAAACTTCACATGAGTTTTGCAGGCTCTAAAGGCTGGAGCCTAAGGAGAAAGAGTGCATTATTACATTAGCAACATAAAATAAAGAACTTGAAACCATAAAGATTAAAAAATACCCTTTGGTACTGATTTCTGACTTCAGTTCCATATATCTACTCTTCTCCCTTTTCAAAGTTACTATAGACAGTAATTGTGATCTGTTGGTTGCCTGCTTGGCATCACCTTAAAAAAAAAAGGAAAAAAAGAATTTCCTGGTTTTTCTCTTTTGTATCTTTTTCAGAGCATGGACGCATCCCCATACAAGTGGCTTAATTGAACTTGACTAAAAGATTCTATTATTTCAATTCCCTGTAGCTCATTATGCTGGTCCTCATGTTGGGTGGTGGGTGGGGGAGGGAGGTGTTTAGGTCTTCCACAGCTGTGGCCCCTGTAGATGAACTAAATTAGAACGACCAAATGTTTTGGGTGTTGCTCATATCGTCATGTGTCTAAATTCTGGGAATTTAGAGTTAACCAAAAGAAAAAACATAAAGAAAATAATACAAAGCAATCATACTCTTTCTTCCTCACCCTCCCTCACGGCAATCTCATAATCAGAATAAATCAGATATTTCATGGGAATTGGGTCCCTTAGGATTTATGATAGGCTGCGTATATTTCATCTTTGGCACACAGGTCTAATTTTTGGCAGAACAACAAATTGCCACTAATGCACAATCTTCCAAACTAAAACTTGTTTTTTAAAACGAAGTTTAAGTAGTACAAACTACTATATGCATTGTCGAATATGATCACATTTTTAATATTTTTGCTTGTTCTTTTTATCACAAGGACAGGTTCAATCTGAAATGGTAGTATAGTGGGTTTTGGTTTGTTTTTTTTTTTCTCCAGAAATTCTTGTCATATAAAGAAAAAATGCTGTAAGAAAATGTTTACATTTTAAAAGACATATATCTTATTTCCATTTTAAACTATTTAAATTCATAAAATATGATACATAGCTTCATTTGGAAGTTATAGATACATATATATTTTATGGTTTACATAAAATGAGGTATTTGTAAAGCACTACAAATCTCAAAGTACTATATAAATGCTAGTTATGATTACCTATTATATGCATATGTGTATATTTACATATGTGCATATATAAAAAATTGTATACAAAACATATTTTAAAGTTTAATTTGCGTTATTAGCATTTTTTCCATCCTTTGACTAAGTGTAGACAATCCACAAAATAATAAATCAAACCCTAATTTGTAGTGTGTTTGCCTATTTTCAAGGTATGAATTTTATAGTGAAAATTTAACAGCCAGCTGTCTCTCATGGATCTGGTACAAACAAGGACACTGTAATGTATGTATAAGTACGTGTGTATACATATGTATATATGCAGACATATGTGTATATTTATAGGTATATATCATAGATATGCCTGTGTACATAAATATGAACGTATGTATACATACATAAACACATCATGCAAAGCCCTCTCACTGGTGAGATGTCATATGCAGTTATTGGGCTTTGCATAATGGACAGAAAGTCCATCTGAAAGTCATCAGGAAATCTTAGGATCAGTTCTTACGTCTGAAACATACTGACTGTGTGTGACCCTACTAAGTCATTCAGCCTCTCTTCTTTACAACTGAAAGTGTCAGATCAGGTGCTGACCTGCATTGGTAAAGGGAATTTCTTCACTACACACACACACACACAGAGTTACCACCCATGAGGACTGACCTCTTGCTTAATATTTGCGGCATGAAGGAGCAGTCACCAAATTATGAAGTGAGTTTCTATTGACATGCTTTTGCTAAATCTAATGGTTGTCAAAGTCACAACTTTTACTTTTAATGATGACCATCCAAAAATGAAAGGGTTTCTGAATTTCACAAGGAAATTACTTCAGGAAGTGAGACTGCTCTAGCATTTTCATGAACTATCATGTCTAACATAAGACAGAAATTCCTACAAATGTAAGCAAATGATACTTGAAAAGAATTCACTTCACAAATAAGCTAATTTTCTTTCCTCCAGACATTTTTCAATATTTAAAAACAGTTTACAAACAAGAATTCCAGTCTTCCTCACTTTAATAGCTTGCTTCATGAGTGACTATGGCCAAAAATTCAATTAAATGCTACACTTACTCAGCAGTTACTAAATCTGATCATATCATCTCTCTACTCAATAAACTCTAGAGGCTCTCAGTCAATAACAGGATTGAATATAAAATCCTCCTTTTGGTCTTCAAGCTCCTTTGTAATCTGCCCTCCCCACCCTACTTTTTCAGTCTTCTTAATCGTCACGACCCTGCCCCAACAACCGCCTACCCCCATGTAATCTTCAATCTGGAGATACTTCCTTCTTTGCTGTCCCTGAAAAAAATACTCTATCCCCTTACTCTGAGCATTTTCACAGGCTGAACTGATGCATGAAATACTCTCTCCCTCTACCTTCTAGCTTCCTGGGCATCTTTCAAGTCCCAACCAAAATCTCACCTTCTAAAAAAAGCCTTTTCCATGTCCTCTTAATTTTAATGCCTTGTCTTTGTATCATTTCTGTCTAACTTGTTCATGTTCAGATATTCACATGTTGCATCCCCATTAGATTGTGAGCTCTTTAAGAGCAGGGACTGGTTTTTTTGGATTTTTTTGTTCTTTTATCTTTTTTTTTGTATCCCCAGAACTTAGGACAGTGTCTGACAGATAGTAAGCACTTAATACACTTTTATTAACTGACTGAAATCAACACACATTTATGAACTGGATTTTAAAATTTCATCATTTAGTGGATAGGCTGTTGCGAAAGGGCATTGGACCTATCTTAGTCGGATCCTTGAACAATAATAAATTTTTAACTATAACCTAAGTACCACCTATTTTGATCCTATATCCAGGAGTGAATCTATGCTTTCTTTTTTTTTTTTTAAATTTTCTTGAAACTACAAACTCAGGTAGCCAAATCAATACATAAATTAAACTGGTCTATCTAGACCACATTGATTTATGAGTTTAAATTTCTTTGGTACATTTCCTAATATTTTTGAGCATTCATAAATTAAACATAAAATCAATGTAAATTAAAAGTTAAGGGACCCTAGCCCTCAGGTTTACTTTATATTTTAGTGTTTTCATGAAATATACAATAAAGCCCAAAATGTTTAACTATTTTTATTATGATTTAATATTTGTTAAATGCTAACAACAAACAATAACAGTTATTTTAAAAAATTTTTGAATATCAAATGCCTCGCAAGTTGCTTGTGTACATTAGAGGCTTAATAAAATTTTATCTATCATTGTTTAATATTTGGTGAATGTTATTTAAAATATATTGAATACCTAATGAAAGTAGGGTTGGTTTTTGGATTTAATTATATATTTTCTGAGTCATGTGGCTCCTTCATTTTTCATGCATGTCTTTTGACCATTTTACCATTCATTCAAACCACTAAGAATGAAAATTGAACAGAAAGAAAAATCTCACATGGAACATTTTCTCAGCATCTCTGTTAAAAATTTAATAAGAGGTTACAACAACTAAATCAAAAGTTACTTTGAATCATCTGGTGATTCATCCAAGCTTTGCCTTTTAGCTACATGGCCATCACTAAACTGGATAGTATATTGTACAATTCAATTTGCTTCAGTTCAGTTGAATGTAAGTTCCTTGAGGACAGGGACTGTTTTACTTTTTAATTCACATCCCGAGCTAGGTATTCACTTAACAAATGTTTGCTGATTGATTGAGTGCAAGCCTACAAGGCTTACTAGGTGCTCTCACATATTCTATTGGGCATGGTTGGGGGTAGGTAGGAGAGAAACAACCTATACAGATAAGTATATAGAAACGAAGAGGCTGCAGATGTAGATATATAGATAAGAAACATAGTATGCCTGAAAAATATAACCTAGATATCTTCAAAGGTAGGAGGCATAGGTACAATTAAATCTTCCTCTTCTTTTCCTTCCATTGTCCATATTCCAGTTAGGACTTAAAATTCACAGGTGAATCTTCTAGTTCTTTCAGTCAATGCTTATCATTTAAATTTTAGTCCTGAACAGGTGATACTAAAAGTGACAGGAACACTTGGTTATCTCACCTTTTCCCTCATGAAAAGATATCAACTAGTTATTCTTCATCAAAAATGGCAAATCTAATCCAAAATTGACCTCAATTAGATGACCTAAGGAAAAATAATTGTGCTTGTCCTGTGCTTTCAAAGAAAACCATGACATAAGTGAAATGATGACATGACTTACAGTTGACTTTGATTTGAGTGAGGGAGGGCTGTGCAAGGTCACCAGTCTCACTTTCTCCTCCTGAGCCATCTGGATCTAGTGACCAGATATTTACCAGGATGACTGGAGATGGCCCAGGAGACAATGGGAGACCCTGGCCTTTTTAGGCTAAAATCTTTTCAGGTACTCAGAGTGATGTAATGCTCATTCAGTGAATAGGCCTCTTAAAGAAGTAGTTAAGGGATGTCCCCTTTATTTAGGAAAAAAAAAATTCAGGCTGGGAAGGAAAGACCCTCAGGGTTATTGTTCCAAAGAGAGAGGAAAGGTAATATTGCCTTTCTGGATCCCGTTTCCTTAAATTAGGGTTTAAAATTATAATGATTGTCCAAACTAGCATTTACATAGTACTTTAAGATTTTGCAAAGCACTTTATCCATATCTCATTTCGTCATCACAATTACCCTGGGCAGTAGGTACTATTATAATCTCATTTTATTAGGAAACTGAGATAGAAGTGATTTGTCCTAACTCACACAGTCAGCAATTATCTGAGGTTATATTTGAACTTAGGTCTCCCTGACTCCAGATCCTAGCACTCTACTGCCTGTCCCAACTAATGTTAATTAATATGCATTTGTGACAAATTTTATGGGAGGAGGAAGGAGATGATACATGGAAAAACTTTATACATGCAAATGTTCACTTGATTTCCCACAATTCAATTCAGCAAGTATTTATTAAGTGTCTACTATGTGCAAGGTGCATACACATCAGGTTATCAGATACTTTAGTGTCTGCATGACTACAAATTACCATAACAGTCAAAATTAGAAATGTAGGCATATTACTTATATCATAGCATTTTAGGTAAGTTGGTAACAGTAAACACCCTAACATACATGGGGGGTGAGGTGGGGGGGCTGCTATCACAGGTTCTTGGAGATCTGCATTTATAAAAGGAAAGGCAACTTTTGAGAGGTCAACATCACCTTAATCAAGCACATGTATCATTCACTTAGTTCAGGGGGAAAAGTCAGTACCCTGAATTTCAGAGAAAATACAGAGAAATCAAAGGTCAACAGACATGTTTCCAAATGTCTGACATAAGCAATATATACATCATAGACCAACAGACAGATCCAACTATCTGACCATAGTTACCAGATAGGAAAACTGGAAGGCTCTTCAAAGC
Source organism: Bettongia penicillata ogilbyi (assembly GCA_023548195.1). Taxonomy (NCBI): domain Eukaryota; kingdom Metazoa; phylum Chordata; class Mammalia; order Diprotodontia; family Potoroidae; genus Bettongia; species Bettongia penicillata. The sequence continues at coordinate 3,347,113 of JAJHZJ010000204.1, read as the reverse complement.
CTGAGTGTCATATAGCCAAGCAAACACTTTCAGTCAGTAATTCCCAAAGTAAGACCTCACCCTCAGTGTATTTATACGTTTTTCCAAGCCAGAGGGCATCACAATCTTGAGAACCAGAGACTCATTAACGAAAGGTGTGGACCTTGCTACAAATCTTCCCAGACTCATTAATGGGTGGGGAAGATCAAACCTCTTGTTTCTGCACTTTATTCCTGGTAAAGACTCTTGGTTGATAAAGGCAAGATTCAGTCAGAGGCATTTAATTATACTAAAACAAAAACAGCAAAAGATTCTACTGCTTGTCATTACAAAGTTCAATATTACTTAGAAATATACATGAATTGTCCTGATAAATGTTTAACAATCCGTTCTCTAGCGGAGCAGGGTGTGGGTGGGGATAACCATTCAGACAAACACTTTTTGGTTTTATTTGTGTTATTAGTGTTTTCTCCATCATTTTCTTACATCTAGACAATCAACAGAACAATTAGTCAAGTCCTGAGTTTTTGCATTTTGCATTCAGGAATGTTAATGCTCACACTGCAAATGTAATAATCAGCTCTCCTTGGCTGGTTCAAGCTGGCTCCAGAACAACCCTAGAAATCAAGCAACTCTTGAAAGGGACCCAGATAACCATTCTCCTATTCTGCATTGCTGTCTAACTCACCTCCTTGCTGTCCTTAGAAGATGGTGTTCCTTATCCCTTTCTTGTATCTTTCCACAAGTAACACACCCCGCCCCCCTCCACTACCTCCTAAACTATCTCTTAGAAATCCCAGCCCTCTTCAGGCTCAGGGACCATTTTCTGTGTGAAGATTTCATGGATCTTCTACTTTGTTCTCCCTACTCCTTCATATTACTGTACTTTGCATTTGCTATACCTTGTGCATGATTTTATATATATAGTATCCTCCAGAAAATTATGAACTCCATAAAGACAGGGACTATTTTTTTTTATATTTGTATCCCAACACCTAATGCAGTGAACTACTGTATATAGTAGGCATTTGATAAATTCTTATGGAATTGAATTGAATTGTATTGAAAAGAACTTTGTCAAAAGCAATGATATTGATTAAGGCTAGATCCATATGCCACACACAGAGCAAACTGAAAAATAAAAACTTCACTTTTCTTTGTTTTGCGGCCGTATTGAGCTCCCCCTGTAAGATACCTCAAATAGTGATTTGTTGTTGTCATTTCAATTGTGTCTGACTCTTCATGACCCAATTTGGGGTTTTCTTGGCAAAAACACTGGAATGGATTGCCATTTCCTTCTCTAGCTCATTTTACAGATGAGGAACTGACACAAACAAGGATAAGTGACTTGTCCAGGGTCACATAGCTATTAAGTTATGTGAAGCCAGATTTGAACTCAGGAAGATGAGTCTTCCTGACTCCAAGCCCAGTATTCTATCCACTGTGCCACCTAGCTGCCCTAAATTGTGATAGGAATATAGAATAATTAATCTGCTTAACGAATATATATAGTGTTTGACTGTGAATAGCTAAGATGAAATTGTTCTGTATACAGATCAATAAGATTTTTAAATCAAGATTTACAACTTTGCAAGTATCAACTGAACATAAAAAAGTAATCGAGGACTCCTAGAACTACTCCTCTGTTAAATTACATGGCTGGAAGCAGAGAATCATGCCAATCAAACATGTGGATATCCTCTGGATCGGAGGATGACTGTGGTGGCAGTCATGAAAACAGCCCTTGGGCCTCTGCAAAGAGCAGGACCACAGTACCCAGAAATGTGGGTCAATCAAATCAGTTTTCAATTAATCCCTTTCCTCCTTGCCTTTTTTCTTTCTAAGAGTACCACATTATTAAGATTTAAGTAGATTTTTTATCAAATGCAATATTTGCTATACTGTAGTTTGAAATTACTGTGGAGAGAAAAAAAGGTTATATTTCTTGAAATCAAAACAAACTCACTGTTTATAACAATGCCTGAGAGTTGGGAAATTTCTCACTTTATTTTCACCTTTTACCAAGACAAGAGAGCATCTTCTCAAGAAGGGGGAAGCCAATTCACTATTTCTCAGGCAGTCTAACCTGAAGCCTTTTTGTGCGTCAATTTCCAGTATCAATTAGTACCTATTTTCATACATCAGACAGTGTGAAAAATTATCCAATTTCCAGCACATGAAACCCAACCACCAAGACTTTGCTGATGAGGGGAACAGTGGCCTCCTCTTTCCTGTGGCGTGCCATCTCTATTAGACTTTGTAAACTGCGGCAGTTTGAAATCTTTAACCAGCCATTACTAATAAGCATATGTTAATTGTAGCAGAGATCATAAGCAGGTCAATTAAGAAGCAAAGACTGGAACCGAATGAAACATTCAGCTGGAGGGAAAATTCAGGGCAGGTGTGGGCCAGCATGTTCTGCCCTGGCAGGAGCTCTAAGCATCTTGGGTAGGAGCTCATTTAACGGTTTTGATTTGCTGAATTTGCATTTCAAATTTTCATTCCTAATAGACAATATAGTCAGTCTTTGTTAATGAGGACCCTGATTACATGTGCCATTATAATTGGGAATTAGCAGGCCAGCCTTGTTTTGGAGATTAAATCCAAAGCAAATTGGATTAAATACGGTGTGACTTGAAATCTCTTTCTATCCCTCTTTGCTTTTTTTCTTAAGTCAAAGGTGAGAAAAACTCCATTTGTTCCGGGCATATGGCTCTTTCCTTTATTATCTTTTATTTTAGTACTTTCTTTATATCTTACAATAAAACTTTTAATAATAGGTTGGATTTTTTTAAAAAAAAGTTTACATTTTCCCCCAATAACCTGAAGAAATTATATGAAGGGTATTATTGAAAACTTATTGGTAGGAATTAACTGAAAAAATATTTCAATGATTCATTCAATGAAAGCATATTAAGCAAAATGGTAGTCTTTAATTGTGGTCTACTGTGTATGTTGGGTGGTAAATTTGTATAAGATAGATGTCTGAAGATGAGATCTTGGTAAAACTACATAGTTTGTCTTTGCTGGAGATTAAAGACACATCTGAAATCAGTGCCACTGCAATCATAATTAGTTGGGGTGAAAGGTTGTTTCATTAGCTTTTTTAAAATGAGATTATTTTAGGTCCAAAGATGAAATAAGAAATTCACAGAGACATGTTTCCATATTAATCATAGCAGTTTACTACAGTTCTTTTCATAATTGCAATAATATCACTATTCTTGCATTTTTATAGTGTGCTTTATTATAACTCTTAAGTCAAATATAGCTTAGGGTATTGTAGGCTTTCTTTTTTTCATTCTCTTGGGTCACTTAATATTATAATCTACTTATACTTCAACACTTTCATTATTAAGTTTATAGACCAAATTCTTCAAAAACAACCACTTGTCTCAAGTCATAGAAACAACATTTGCTAATGGAAGATAATACTTTCCAAGTCACTGAGAACTAGATTTCACTAGATTTAGGGCACAGGGAAGGGGGAGAAAGGAGAAGAAGGAAGAAGAAAGGAGGGAGGAGGAGGGATAGAGAGAGAAAGAAAGAAGAAGGGGGAGGGAGAGAGAGAGAGAGAGGGAGAGAGAGAGAGAGAAAATTTCAGTAGTTTAAGGAAAATGCAAATATTTTATTAGCGAAAGTTCTATGTAACTATGCAAACAAAATTTAGCTTAGTATCCTATAATGGCTTGTACAGTTTTGGATATAATCAAACTGGAAGTCTATAGGCATTTCTTAAATGTTTATTATGTGATAAGCACCGGGGACTGAGAGAGAGATTCACTGAATGGACATTACCTCACTTTAAATGAGTACCTGAAAAGGTCTTAGCCTAAAAGACCAAGGTCTCCCCTTGCACTCTGGGTCATCTCCAGTTGTCCTGATGAATATCTGTCTGGTCACTGAATCCAGATGGCTCAGGAGGAGAAAATGAGGCTGGTGACCTTGCACAGCCCTCCCTCACTTCAAACAAAGTCAAGTGCAAGCCATGTCATCACTTCTCTGATGCAATGGTCCTCTTTAAAAAACAAAGGACAAGCACAAAACAACCTGCTCTCAGGGAGTTGACATTCTAATGGAGGAGATAGCATGTAAATAACTATGAACATACACAGTAAGATGGAAGTGGATGGAAGGTAATCTTAGAAGACAATCTTGAAAGGAAGACACTGGACATATAGGGGCTGGGAAAGAAGAAGGTGAGATTTGAATTGAGCCTTAAAGGATGAAAGGACAGTTAAAGGTTGGGAGGGAGATCATTCCAGGCATGGAGGGGTTCAGTCTGTGCAAAGGTACTAAAACAAGAAATAGAACATTATGAGTGAAAAACAGCAAATCGATTAATGTAGCTATATTATAGAGTATAGATGGGTGGGGGAATAAAGTAGAAATGTTAGCACATAGGTTCTAAAAGGCTTTAAACATCAGAAAGAAGATTTTAAATTTGATTCTGGGCTAAGACTGAGCCCCTTCAGTTGAGGAGCAACATTGTCAGACCAGAGCTTCAGGAAAATTGCTTTGGCAATTGAGTAGAGCAAGGATAGATTTAGGACAAAGAGGTCAACTAGAAGGCTGGTAGAATAATCCAGACAAGAGGTGTCAGGTTGTACTATGGTAGCTGCTGGGTGAGTGGAAAGAAGGAAATGTTTTGAGAGAAATATTGATTAAAGAAAAATAAGATGACACCAGATTGGCCATATGGGGAAAGTGAGAGTGAGAAGCTGAGGATGACACCTAGGTTGTGAACCTGGCTCTCACCAGTAATAGAAAATTTAGAAATGGGGATGGGAAGGAAGTTTTGTTTTAGACATGTTGAGTTAAAGTGCCATTCAATTCTAGATGTCCATCCAATAGACTCGCACGCAGGGAAGAAGTTAGAACTGGATAAATAGACCCCAAATCAACTGAACCCTTGACAGTTGATAAGATCACCCAGGGGGTGGAGTCAGGATGTCTGAGTAGAAAGATGCATGTACTCTAGCTCTTCCCACACAGCCCATAAAATACCTGTAAAGAATGACTCTCAACAAATTATCAAATAGCAGAAGCCACAGAACAACAGAGTGGAGAAGACTTCCAGTCCAAGGTGACCTGGAAGGCCAATGGGAAAGGTCTGTCACATTGGATACCAAGCAGAGTCCAGCCCAGCCTTGACAACAAGGCGCAGGGAGGAGGATCAGAGCAGGCCTTAGGAGTGAAATCCCTAGCAGAGGTTTGCAGATTCCTCAACCCACAGGCCCCAAAAGGTCAGTAAGAGGGCTTTTTCAGCTGGCTGAGAAGGGAGCAGAGTCCCCACATAGCTCTGGCTGCAGGCATTGGCAGAGGCTACAGCTGGCAGCAGCAGCTCCCATGGCAAGCAGCATCTGGCATCCATTGTTTGAGGCCTTATTTAAAGGGAATTGAGGAGCTGATCTGAGGGAAATGAGGAGCTGATCTGAACCTCAGCCCTGAGTGCTGGTATGGGGGAAATGGAGGTGAGGGTGTTGTGGACAGGAAATTCTACTACTTGCAGACTCTGGGCACAAAAGTTTCTGTTTGCTCCCAGATCAGTGCGCAGGCTACATTGTGTCACTTTGGAGGAACTGAGATCTTGGAGAGAATACCCTACTCTTGACAACCCAAAAGTCAAGTAACTGGTTGGGAAAATGCCCCAAAAAAGGAAATAAAATAAGACTACAGAAGGTTACTTTCTTGGTGAACAGGTATCTTCTCCCATCCTTTCGGATGAGGAAGAACAATGTTTACCACCAGGGAAAGACATAAAAGTCAAGGCTTCTGTATCCCAAAACATCCAAAAAGGCCATGGAAAAGCTCAAAAAGGATTTTGAAAATCAAGTAAGAGAGGTGAAGGAAAAATTGGGAAGAGAAATGAGAGAGATGCAAGAAAATAATGAAAAGTGAGTCAACAGCTTGCAAAGAAGACCCAAAAAAATGCTGAAGAAAATAACACCTAGAAAAATAGGCTAACTCAATTAACAAAAGAGGTTCAAAAAGCCAATGAGGAGATGAATGCTTTAAAAAGCAGAATTAGCCAAATGGAAAACAAAGTTCAAAAACTCACTGAAGAAAACAGTTCTTCAAAAATTAGAATGGAAAAATGGAAGGTAATGACTTTATGTGAAACCATGAAATCACAAAACAAAACCAAAAGAATGAAAATATAGAAGATAAAGTGAAATACCTCATTGGAAAAACAACTGACCTGGAAAACAGATCCAGGAGAGACAATTTAGAAATTATGGGACTACCTGAAAGCCATGATTAAAAAAAGAGCCTAGACATCATCTTTCATGAAATTATCAAGGAAAACTGCCTTGATATTCTAGAGCCAGAGGGCAAAATAAATATTGAAAGAATCCACTGACCACCTCCTGAAAGATATCCAAAAAGAGAAATTTCTAGGGACATCTTAGCCAAATTCCAGAGTTCCCAGTTCAAGGAGAAAATATTGCAAGCAGCTAGAAAGAAACAATTTGAGTATTGTGAAAGTACAATCAGGGTATCACAAAATCTAGCAACTTCTACATTAAGGGATAGAAGGGCATTGAATATGATATTCCAGACATCAAAGGAACTAGGATTAAAACCAAGAATCACCTACCCAGCAAAACTGAGTATAATACTTCAGGGTCCTTCAATGACTTTTCAATGAAATAAAGGATTACAAGAATTCTTGATGAAAAGACCAGAGCTGAAAAGAAAATCTGACTTTCAAACATAAGAATCAAGAGAAGCATGACAAGGTAAACAGGAAAGAGAAATCATAAGGGACTTACTAAAGATGAACTGCTGGCATTCCTATATGGAAAGATAATATTTGTAACTCTTGAAACTTTTCTCAGTATCTGAGTAAGTGGTGGGATTATACACACACGCGCACACATACACACACACACAGAGCACAGGGTGAGTTGAATAGGAAGGGATCATATCTAAAATAATAAAATTAAGGGGTGCTAGAGGAATATATTGGGAGGAGAAAGGGAGAAATGGAATGGGGGAAATTATCTCTCATAAAAGAGGCAAGAAAAAGCCTTTTCAATGGAGGGAAAAAGTGGGGAGGAGAGAGGGAAAAAGTGAAGCTTACTCTCATCACATTTGGCTCAAGGAAGGAATAACATGCACACCCAATTTGGTATGAAAACCTGTCTTACAATACAGGAAAGTAGGAGAGAAGGGGATAAGTAGGGTGGAGGGGGGGATGATGGAAGGGAGGGCAAATGAGAGGAGGGAGCAATTAGAAGTAAACAGTCTTGGGAAGGTACCAGGTCAAAAGAGAGAAGAGACGAAATGGGAGGCAGGAGAGGATGGAGGGAAATATAGTTTGTCTTAAACAACATGACTATTATGGAAGTCATTTGCAAAACTACACATATATAGCCTATATTGAATTGCTTGCCTTCTCAGTGGGGATGAGTGGGGAGGGAGGAAGGAAGAGAAGTTGGAACTCAAAGTTTTAGGAACAAATGTTGAGTATTGTTCCTGCATAAAACTGAGAAATAAGAAATACAGGTAATGGGGTCTAGACATTTCTCTTGCCCTGCAGGACAAAAGAGAAGATAGGGATAAGGAAAGAGAAGGATGTTAGAAGGGAGGAAAGATTGGTGGAAGGGGTAATCAGATTGCTCAGTGTTTTGGGTGGGGGAGGGGAGAAATGGGGAGAAAATTTGGAACTCAAAAATTTTTGGAAATGATTGTTAAAAACTTAAAATAAATAATTTTTTTAAAAAAAGATCATCAAATGAAGCAATATAGAAGGGGAAGAGAAGAGAACCTAGGACTGAGGATTAGGGGACACCCACAGTTGGTGGGCATTACCCAGAAAATCTAATAATGAGAAAGAGTAGTCAAAGGTGGAGAAGAATGAGGCAAGACTGGTGTCACAAATGCCCAGAAAGGAGAGGATCCAGAAAGTCAAACAGTAATAAATATTGCAGTGAGGTCCAGGATAGGGCCAAGAAAAGGCCTTTGGCTTTGGCACTTGAGACTTTCAGAGAAAGCAGTTCCATGAAATGATAAAGTCAGAAGTCCATGTTCAGAGGCGTCATAAGTGAGCCAGAGAAGAGGGAGTGTAAGTACCTATAGTAACTGGCTTTCTCAAGGAAGTAAGCCAAGAAGAAAAAATAAAAATAAGAAAAAGAGATAACCAATAACATCTAGCAGGAATGGTCTCAAAAAGTAACAGGATTTTTAATGATTGGGTATATCTTTAGGCAGTAGAGAAGGAATTAATACCCGGGGGATATTTAAGATTAGAGAGTGGGGATAAAAATGAGGGCAGTCTTCTGGAGAAAACAGAAGAGATACAACCAAGGGTATATGCCTTAGCAAGAAGAAGTATCACCTCTTATCAGTCAGAAATGGAGAAGATAATGATGGAGGCTATATTAATTAAGAGATGAAGAACGAAGAAAAGAGAATTCTCTTTGAACAGCCTCAGTTTCTTTCAGTGAAGTATGAGATAAAGACCTAAACTGAAAAGATTGGGAAATGGGGCTCAATGGAAGCTTGAGGAAGGATGAAAAGATCTGGAATAGCCGCTGTGGTGAGTATGATAGACAATTAATTATAGAAATATAAAAGGGAAGCCTTTAAATCAAGGAGGATGATAGCGTGCCTTTCAAATGTTTGTCCATTTCACTGATTGTCAAATTTATTGGCAAACGATTGGATCAAATAATACCTAATTATTGTTTTAATTTCCTCTTCCTTGATGTTGAATTCACCCTTTTCATTTTTGATACTCATAATTTGGTTTCCTTCTTTCCTTTTTTTCAATCATCTTAACCAAAGTTTTATCTATTTTATTGATTTTAGAGTCCCTTTCAAATCAAGTTTCTCCCCCTTACCCCATTCTGCTGTATTTGGAAAAGGAAGTAAATCTTAACAAAAGGGATGTGAACCCCTATGTAAAGGAGAGCTGAAGCCAGATTGGGACTTCCCCTACTTGTTTTTGCACATAAAAACTCTTTGATACCACAGTCAGGCTTTCCAGGAAGATCAATTTTTGCATGGCTTAAGTAGGGTCAAGGAGATAACTCTTGAACAACAGTCATTTTCCCTATGAGGTCTGGTATTGCTTTTTGAGTAACTGATTAACACATTACCATAACCATTAATTCCATTACATTTAGATTTTAGTAAAATGGGTGAGCATCAAGGCCATGTTCAACCACTGCCTCACTGATTCAACGTGTTTCTTTGCTTTTCTATAACAAAACTGCTATGATTTCTCTTCTGGTTAACCCAGGATCTAGGTTTACTGTCCATAGATTTTCCACTTCCAAAGAGCTAGGAAGCAACAACAATGACCCTAAAATGTCAATGAATAAAATTTCATTTTTCTTCTATGATTCAGCTATCAGGGCTAGATCCTTGACTCATATTTATCACCATCACTTATCACTGGACTATTAATTTGTTTAAGAACCAATCAGTAAAGAATTAAATCCTGTTACTACAAGGTAGATGGCAAGGTTTGTGTGTGGGGGTGTATGTGTGTATTTTGTGTATGTATTTGCTTCATGTTCACTCTTTCTGTAGTTTTTTATTACTTTGTTTACATTATTTAAATTTTTTAATATGTTATATAATGTTAACATAGCAGTGATTCAAATTGCTTCTTCTTTATGATGCCTGGGCAGCTACTATTGGCTATCTAGATATTTGTGGGAATCAGTCCCAGGTAATTTGAATAATTTTGCCCACTTACCCTAAAGGAAGACAAGGCATGATTGTATAATCAAAAAGGGAGTAGGGATGTTTCCCTGGACTCTGAGACCCAGTGGGAGATAGACTTTCTGACTGAGGGACAGGAGGCAAGCAGCAGGGATCATATGTGTGTGTGTGTGTGTGTGTGTGTGTGTGTGTGTTGTGCAGTGATAAAGATTCTAGGAAGCCTAGTGTAAGAATCTTAGGGCTTTGGAATTATATAAAAAGAAAGGATTAAGAATAACAGAGCTATAGGACTATTTGTGTAATGTTAAAAAAAAATACTTGGAAACTTGTTGCCTACCAGTTTTGAGAACCAATATCCCTGGAAAAGGAAAACACTGTATCTGCTAAAGGAAAACAGAACTGAAAAAAAGTAAGGAGCAGAGTGAGAACTGAAGTCAAAAAACAGGGGGAGACAAGTCCCATCTCCAGAAGGAAAATAGAATTTCTGAACTGCAGAGGGAAGTAACTAAAGGTGATTGGATATGAACTGAGCTGCAGAAAGTTGGATGTATGGAGGACAATGCCAGTAGTGAGACTTTCCACCATCCACTGAGAGCTCAAGAAAACTATGGCAGAGAAATGAACTGAGATAACAGATGGGAGCATTATCAGGGGACAACAACCAGTAATTCCTAATGAGAGTGGGGGATGATGCATGACAAGAGTTTTTGGAAACAGGTAATATGATACAAAGGATCCCTAGAGGGGAACACTAATATCAGGGAATAACCTTCAACCCCTGGACCCCTAGTTAGAGCAGTTTTATAAATCGTAAGACTAGTTATCTTTGCTATGGATTGATGTCACTTTCTGTGAGCTTAGATATCAGTTCTATCTCTTTCCATTAACATATAACTGTTCATGTTTTAAGCCTTCTGAGCATGAGTACTTGTAAGGGGAGCTAGTGATCAGCCTCACCTTACTTTGTCTTATTGGAGATGGGAGGGAGGAAAAGAAATATCAGACACTAATGTCTGCAAATCAACTGCATGAAGTCAACAAACCAGACAAGTTCATCACCTTAAAGTAGTGATGTCAAACTGAAACAGAAATGGAGGCCACTAAACCCTACATAAGGAACCCTGTAGATCACCTAGTCTTAGTTTTAAACTATAATGTTATCTATGTTTTATTATATTTTTACTTATTTTGTTAAATATTCCTAATTACATTTCAGTCTAGGTTGAGTTATATATTTGATACCTCTGCAGTAAAGTATATCTGAGCCCTTTATATCAGCAGGGAGACTCTGTCACAAGAGTTTCTGCAATAAAAAAGCAGGAATTATATTTATATGACTTGCTAGAAAGAGTACCAGCCACACCAACACATGAAAAGAGCTCAATATTGGTGAAGAGGAACAATGTGTTTCTTACCCACCCTTCATACAATCACTTAATGAAAATAGTACCTTTTTAGAAAAAAAAAGTCTCATATAATTTTGTAAGATTGTTTCTCATTTATGCTCACAATATCAGTAAATAAACACTTTTAATTTATGAGGAAATGGATAACAATAGAGAACACGTGGTAGAGATAATATTAGAATAATAATTCACATTTACATGACACTTTGAAGTTTACAAAATTCCTTTCTCAGTAGTAGATGGTGCAGCATTATTACAAATGGGGAAACTGATAGTCTGAGATATTAAGAGTCTTGCTCAAGGTCATGTAGTGGAAAACAGCAGAACTCAGACCAGCACCTAGTTCTTCCTGACTCCAAACCCAGTGCTTCCCCCATCCCCCACTAAATCATGTCAAGGCATCCAAGGTTCAAGTGCCAGATTTTCTACTCCCTGTTAGGCAAATTGTTTTACCCATTTATACCTCAATTATCCATCTATAAAATGGGGCAGGCAGGGGAAGAGTACCATATTGTACTAAGACCTGTGTAAGGTCCATTTCAGCTCTAAAGTTTCATGGTTGTATTGCATCATATTGCACACCCCACTCAGATTTTTAAAAGATGGAGCTAAAATGTAAAAAAAAAAAAGAAAGAAAGAAAGAAAAAAAAAGGTGTCATGTTCATGTTGAACATTAAAATATCATAGGTTCTCTGAAAAATAAGGAAATCCATGTACATAGTAGGTGTTCCATTAATTGTTGAGTAAATGTGAACAATGTCCTACTTTTTCAATAAATATTTCATCATTTTTATCATTCCCCCCAAAATTCCAATTAGAATAAGAAATTAGAAACCAAATTTTGCAAATAAAATTCTTCCTGAATATACTTAGAAAGCTGACTGGATCTATAGTCAAATTCAAATTCCAACTCTAACACTTATTGTGTGATTTTGTTCATGAGCTAAAGCTTCCTCATAAATGAAATGAAAAGATGGACAAAATGACCTCTGAAGTCCTTTCCAGCTCTAAACTGATAAAATTTCATACCAATCTGGGTCAAATGTCTACAAATTCTGAATTGGGTCCCAAATTAAAAACAGTGAAAATAATTAACCTATTTTCTAAGTAGATAACATATATTTATGCATGTGTATGTATACAGATATATATTAGCTGGGAACAGTGAGGCTTTCAAAAACCATATATCACCATGGACCATTTTATTGCCATTACACAACTGATTGAAAGATGTAGAGAATGCAGGAGTCCCCCATGCTTATTTTCATTGACTATAAGCATTCAGTTCATTAGAACAAGATGACACCCTAATAACTTTTCTCTAAAAAGATTCTTTTTCTGTTAAAAGATGTTAAAACTTTATACTATACCTTGAAGGATATGACTACAGAGATAATTAGTTCATTAATCTTCTGATCATTAATATCAGGTGAGGTACAACAGACAAACGTGCTCATCACTAGTGTTCACCAATATAAGGTACAGTTAAAAAGAAATGCCCTTTAGGTAATGAGGTCTTCTGGTTGCTCCTGATGACATTGAGCTAATTGCATTGACTCTCCAAAACAAGGCAGAACCTCCTAAAGGAGAGCCATAAGTCGTCAAAATAGGTTGACCCATCCATTCCCATTGGGAAAAATAAAAATACTTATTTTTCAGGTAATGATGTTCAGTCAAATAGAAAACCTTTTAAGCTCATCAGTCAAAATATTTATTTTGGGCAGACACTGAAAATGGACAATGAGTTAGGTCCATGACTGAATAGTAGGAGAAAAGTGGATTGGATAATCTTTGGGACATCGTGAAGATACTTCAATGACCTAAGCTTGTTGCTGAAGCAAATGTCCATTTAAAAAATATATATTGAATATAATAATAACAAAATTGCTCTGAAATTTTTTTGTGCTTTATCCAGTACATTTTTAAATTTTATGGATGATTTTTGTCAACTCTATCACTATTCCTTCCTCCATAGAAGTTGTTCCTTTTGACAAATAAGTGCTATTGTTCTTCAGTCACTTTTCAGTTGTTTCTGGCTCCTCATGACCACATTTGAGTTTTTGTTCGCAAAGATATTGGAGTGGTTTTCATTTCCTTCTCATTTTACAGATAAGGAAACTAAGGCAAACAAGGTTAAGTGACTTCCCTAGGGTCACATAGCTAATACGTGTCTGAGGCCATATTTGAACTCAAGAAAAGGAGTCTTCCTTCCTCCAGAATGGACACTCTATCCACTGTGCCATCTAGCTGCCTGTTAACAAATAAATAGATCCAAGTAAAACAGTCTTGCTTTTTCTGATTTCGTGTATTACCAATTCACTGTATTTAGCTATTTGAGATACGGGCTTTGCTTCTCCTTCTAAAATCTAGCTAATATGTTGTCCTTAATCAGTGTGGTTTTTCAGTGTGAAATGTGATGTACCCCAAACCATGTTGCCTAAACTATTCAGCCTCCTCACCCTAAAATACTCCTACCCCACCCTCAACCCAGAGGATTGGCAAAGTATCACCTAATCTTACCATCTTATTAAGGCCTTCTCCAAGACATACCATTAAATGCATCCCCCGACTTCCAAACGCTTGTTCCCCTTTGGTGTTGTCTTCTACCATCAGAACACCAACTTTGACAGTAGAAACTCTTTTTTACTTTTATTTGTATCCCTAGCACTTAGCACAGTGCTTGGCACCCTATGTATTTATCAAATATGTTTTCATTCATTCTATTTGTTTTTCCTTTCAAAAAAAAATCTCATTTTAGGGATGTGGTCTATAATTTACGGGTAGTCTATATTTAGTCCAATATGGTACATTCTGTCAGTTCCTCTTTCCATTTGACAAACTTGACCTAATTAGATTTTCATTGCACATGACTTCTGTACCACTGAGTAGAGAAAAGACCTCATTCTTTATTTTTTGTCATAACTAATAAAGTACAAACTATAAAGAATGGGATCTATTCTCTCCTTCATGCCTAAGACACTTCAGAGTAGCAAGTTCTATGCTTGGGGGAGACATACAATTTTTCAGGCCCTTGGTTCACCATTTATTACCACAGAAACAGAAGGAATGGGAACAGTAAAAATGAATGTTATTCAGCGTCTCCTTTTGAAACATGACTTTTCTTTTTAAAAAAACAATTGACATCTTATTCTCTAGAGGCTATGCCTGCCATTCCTATTGAGGCTGTAAGGTTCTGAGACTTTTTAGAATGCCTAAAATAGTACTACCAATAGTAATAATGCTAATGCCTTACATTGGTTTTTCACTTTTGACTCTTTCACATCTAAGCCTTCAAGAAACTGTGAGTTCAAGGGTATAGTTATTCCTTCTATGTTTGCAAGTATTGCAATCTTTTGACATCTCCAAGGATTTTAGCTGTATCATTATAGAAAAAAACATGGAAAAATATAACAACTGGGCACCCCCTTCTGTGGAGGTTCACAATAAACTTGTTGTGCCCAACAATAGTCAAACACAAAGTAATCAGGAGCTAAAGAAGCAACCCACAATCGGACCACCTCACCAGCAGCATGGATACTTCAAGATAAAACTATCCTGGTGCTCTGCAGTGAGACTGAAGAAATGATCTCTGGTTTGTTTTTAATATAACTGAAACTTCTCTTGAGGTTTACAGTTAAAGCACTGGTTTCCCTTTAACATGATCCTGTTCCTGTGAAGGGGGATTCAGTGACGAGATTCTAATATAGATAGACTAACAGAGCTATAACAAGGAATTCCCGCACCTGGAGTAAATATAGTCAGGGAAGGGACAGAAGCCAGAAGACATCCTAAAGACAGTATGTGTCATCATTGCTTCTAATCCAAAGTGTACCACGTTTCAGGCACCCAGGAATAGAGGCATTCTATCCTAGCCAAAGACAGCAAGAGAGAGACTATACAGTAATGAAACTCTGAAGGTAGGGAAGGATAGATGTATCTTCATTACAAATCTTCATGTTTTAAAGTCTTTTACTTGACCCACTATGACCACCAGAAGAGCAGTTAGGAGGTGATAGAGTACCAAACCTAAAGTCAGAACCTGAGTTCAAATCTCACCTCAGATCCTTACTAACTATGTGACCCTGGGCACATCATTTAACCTTTTTTGCTTCATTTTCCTTATCTATAGATAAGGGTAGGATAAATGAACTGGAGAAGGAAATAGCAAATCACTCCAGCGTCTCTGCCAAGGAAACCCCAAAATGAGTCATTAAGCGTAGGACACTATTGAAAACAATTAAAGGACAAAAATAAAACGGCCACCATAGAGAGAAAGTATGTCTCCCTTTTCTGTGTCAATACCTGGAACAAAGCCTCTCTGACCAAGTATAATTATGGCTTTGGGTCCTATTACCGTAACTATTTGGCCCAACATGATCATTTTGCCTAGGCAATTGATCACTAATTTTGAACATGAAGATATCTCTAAAATATATTTTAGAACATATATCCAAGAGTAGGCAAAGCCAACCTCTCCAGAAACAAAACACCCTCCAAAATAGGAGTTATGTATTACGATGCTCAAGTATGCAGATAATTATAAAGTGCCCTGGTCAGGAGTAAAAATCGGGTTAACTGCTTCTCACTCTAGCTCTACAATATAGCATAGTCACCATTACAACTCCAGGATCACCTTCCTGGGGATTAGATATGTTGAAGAAATTCAGCTGCACAGCTTGACTTAAAGGGGACAGAGATGGTTCAAAACCAGCATGACTTGGATGTGACAAATACTGGCTATGTGACCCTGAGTAAGTCACTTAAGCTGTAAGTACCTCAGGCAACTTTCAAAGACTATAAGTTCCAGAGAAGGTGCTGACCTTCATTGGTAGAGAATTCATTGGAATTCCCTCAATGAAATCACAAGTCTTGTTCTTATCCTAGCCATGCACTGTACTCTTAGAGCAGCATCTTCATGGAATACACAAGATGAGGCCAAGGCATTGGAGTAGGACACTTGGGTCTCTCTCTGCCTTTTCAACAATTCTACAATTCACTTACATTCCTTTTCTTGGGAATCTTTTGTTTGCTTGTTTGGCTATGGGGGCACTGTGGGTATCCAGTGCCCTTCCTCATCATCCTCTCCCTATTAAAGAATCATCAGTATGCACATCTTGGTAAAAGTAAGGGCTGATTGTATTCTAAATTGTCTGCCCTCTTACATCCTCATTCCACTTTGGTTTGAGAAGAGAAGTCTTTCACAGAAAATACTTCATTGACTTATCAGTATCTCAGTTGTCATTCTGTAGATGCTGTTTGGAGTCACATGTTGGGCAGTTTTTCAGTTATCTGTCCCAGCTATGTCAAAGCTGAAACCACAGCTAATTTTCTATAGACTTCAATTCACTTCAGTAAGCATAGAATGAATGCTTTTTGATTTTTGGCCTTCAGATAAATTTAGTGCCACAATTTATCTATCTAGCAACATAAGCCAAAAGAAAAGGAGTAACCTCTCACTTCATTTTAACTCAATCTAAGCAGAGTCCTTCATTAAGTTTCTCTTTTAATAAATGTTTAATAAAGCAGAAAGGTTTGAGTTGAGTTCTTTTGCCTCTTGGGATCCCAGCCTCCTTTACTAGAGCTCTGACCAATTTAGGACTCATGAGTGGGATCCAAGAACTGAGTGGCCACCAGGACATGCCATGGTGCTTGGGTAAGGTCTAACCAGGTTTTGAAGACACATCAAGGGATCACACCTGCATCTAAGAGTCAGGAAAGCAAGAAGCATGAGTCAAGACAAATACAACTGTTTATTATGTCTTTTAAATGATTATTTTATTTTTAACTATTTTGGTCAATTAAAAAGTATTTATTTTCTTTCTCTCATCTTCCATCACTGGAAAAAAGAAGAAAATCTCATGTAAAAATGTGCTTAGTTAAGCAAAAAAAAAAAAGGAAAAAAGTTCCCACATTGGCCATGCCTCAAAATAGACATCTTATTTTACATCTTGAATCTCAAAGGATCATCTTTAGCATATTTCCCTCCACTGCTTTTTTTGTGTCACTGGCTTTTCTTCGCACACTGAAAAAAGGGAACTAGGGCTGAATATGTTCACCTGTAAGTAAGCTACTCAATTTGGTAATTCAACCAGCATTGATTAACTGCAAACTATGTGCACTGTACAAAAATAAATA
Organism: Bettongia penicillata ogilbyi; assembly: GCA_023548195.1. NCBI lineage: Eukaryota > Metazoa > Chordata > Mammalia > Diprotodontia > Potoroidae > Bettongia > Bettongia penicillata. Next base: position 3,329,915 of record JAJHZJ010000204.1, on the reverse strand, counting down.
AAGATACAGCCCCCAAAAATGTTACAAAAAAAAAGACAGTAAGTTCCTAAGTGGATGCCATTTGGCATGCTGTTCAATGGCTGATAATATAAGAAAAAGTTCATGCCCACTCAAGATGGATTGGCTGTATGACTCCTTACTCCTAAGACTGCTAGTCACGACCTAATTGCTTGACAGGGTCATGTTACAGAAGAAGGTTTTTGCTTTATTGTCCTCCCAGGACCTATTGATTGACTAGCCATTGGCTCAGTCAGAATCATATGAGTTTGTGACTTAAAATAGACATCCCCTGGCACAAGATATCTGATACTCAAGCTCTTTGGAGGCCAAAAGCTTTGTATTTAGTGCATTTAGATCTTTATCATACTTAGTTCAGCATATGGTAGGTGGGATACATCATTTGATCTTTTGCTGCTCTCTAGTTTATCAAGCACATTACGGGAAGCAAATAAAACTGTCTCTTTTTTTTCTTCAAAGTGATCTCCAGGCTGTCTCATAACACTAAAGTTTCTGTCATGTGGTAGATAACGCCAAATAACAATCATTTTTAAAATATTGGAGATATAATTTTATTATTGATATACTTCATTCAAAAATTAGGCTTTATATTTAACAGAAGGTTATTTCTGGAAAATTTGCTTATCTCTGCACAGAGTCCTCTGAGGCATGCACAGATGATGGATTCACACGCTGTATATTAGCCTTCAGAATAACTCCTGTGCATTAGGATATATTCACCTCCTAAAGAAACTTCCCTTCCAAAGAAATTCAGGGAAGGAAAAGGAATATAAACTTCCTTCCTTGGCAATTGTGATATTGCTAAGTACAAAAGGTTTGGGCATAAGTATATATGTTTAAAATGTAAATATACATAAATAAATGCAACACGCATATATATACAAAACAGAAACATTTATATATTTATACATGTGTATTTCTTTGTACTTACCATTCACACTTTTAAGCAAACAATTGTAATAACATTTTATTTGGGGGTGACTGAATACCTTATTTTTCATGCAGTTGAGGCAGGGGTCTTAAAAGTGAAATTTTTCAACAAACCATTCAATTCAACATTTATTAAATGCCTGCTATGTGCAAGGCAATAGGTATCCCAGAAGTTTCCCCTGCACTCCAGACTACTTGTAGAGGAAGCAGATGCATGCAGGGATCAGTTACTCCAGACCCCCAATCTAACCACCCATTTCTTTTCTCCCTCTGCACACTGTGCTTGGAAATTTCACTGTGCCCCAGTATGGTAATAGCTGACCCAGGAAACCGCCAGAAACCAAACCCTTCCCCTTGAAAGCAGCAGGCTCCATATGGTTGCTTCAAGCATTGGAGGGCAAACCTGCCAACTCCAGCGCAAAGGGATTTTAGAACAGAGCAGCACCATGTCCCTTTAAATGCTAGTCGGTGAGCTGAAGAGAAAAAATTGCCTTTCTGATGAGAGGCAGCTTCATATATTGTTTTTCAATGTCTGATCTGCAACCTATAGGAAGTTTTGTACAATGGACAGGTCGATAAAAGGCATTAAAAATAAATGTCATCATCAGATGATTAGCTCTGAGAGTCTGCCATCAAAAAGTGATCAAGCTGTCAGTTAGGCTAGAGAAATACATATGCATATTTTAAAATCCAGAGACTAAGAATAACTTTGTGGGAAGAAAACCAGCATTATTCCACATGTGTGCGAGGCTAACGGAGGCTATGACATAGCATATGAAGTCAATAGTGTAGTTGTTATTATTTATACATGAGCAAAGATTACGAATGCAAGCACTAGCTCAGATCTCTCACCCCCTGGATCTGTGAAACCTGTCACTCAGTCTCCTGCGGTGTGTCTTCCTGTCTCGGAGCCATTGGACCACCTGCTGCCGTTACTCTCATCTACTGCATCGCCCGAAGGCCTCGATGATAACAGCATTGATTCCAATGTACATCTAATTACTTCTCATAATCTATTCATTTCACAATAGTGTAGTGAAACATCTGTCACATCATAAACTCTTTAGTATCCTTATCAAACCACCAAAACATACTCTGCTGCCAATTGGCAGCTACCTTGGTTTTCCGTTTATTAATATGATGCAAACATTTCTAGCTTTTTTGGGTGCTTTAGATGAATTTCCCCAATGACTAGGGAGAAGAACTGGGCAAACTGCACTTTCAGTGTCTATACATTGCTTGTTGAGGGACAGATATGAATGTCATGTAGAAATCAGTAAAAATAGCTTGGTTTCCTTGGAGAATGTCTCCAAATAAAGTCCTTGCATTGATAGCACTCAGATAGATGATTTCCTTCTCTGGCTCAGTGTGGTTGATTAATTTACTAAAGTAAGCATCTTGGCACTTCTTGCCTGTGAATGAGATATTGTACCGAAAAACCTTTTACCTTGAGAGGATTTACGTTACCTTTGTGTAAATGATACTTATTCCTCTTCTTTTTTCTCTATCTCTATCACTCTCTGTCTCTATCTCTCTCCTTCCTTCTCTTCTTTTCCCCCTTCCCATCTGAAAAATCAATAAGCAATGTATTTGTGTATACATACATATACTCAAATATAATATGTAATAGCTGACATTTATATAACTCTTTAAGATTGTCAAAACTCTTTATATATGTTACCTCACTTGAGCGTTACAATAAACTTCCAAGGTAGGTGTATTAGTATCCTAATTTTGAAAAAATACTATCTTAATAATAATAACATCTAGCATTTATAGAACACTAAAGATTTCCAAAGCACTTTACATATCATCTCTTTGGATCCTTACTTGGAGGTAGATGCTGTTATTCTCTCATTTTATAGATGAGGAAACTGAGGCTGACAGATATTAAGTGACTTCACCTCAGGCACCCTACCCACTGTGCTACATAACTGCTAATGCATCTTAGCAAGATGACACAAGCCGTAAGTGTATGAGGAGATGTTTAAGCCCAGATTCCTAGCTCCAAGTTCAAATGATGATAAATACAATATGTAATGAAAAGATTGCAAGATTATAGAGACACCATATAAATAACATAGTCGGAACTTAGTGATGTTCTCTGAGAATATCCCTCAAAATATCATAATCACAATTCACATCTACAAAACATTTTACATACAAAACCTCAGTTCATTTTTATAACAACCCTCTGTGTTAGTATGACAGATTTTATTAACCCCATTTTACAGATGAGGGAAAGGAGGCAGATAGCATTCTGCTCATAATCCCATACCTAGCTTGTGTCTGAAATAGGATTTAAAGTCTACTCTCTCCTTATTCCTATTCTATATTCTCTAAAAATATGTAGAGGCAATCATCCATGTTGTACATGACTGTTCTCATCAGTGAAGAGGACCCATTTCTCATCCTATGTAACTTTGGAGTTTTGCTAAATGAATTCAGCACTTCCAGTTTTATGGCACAATATAACAGACAGTCATTTCCCATGGACAACAGAAGTAGCACATCCATGCCCCCGGTACAGATCAGAGGAAATAATTTCTGATATGATCCTCTTTTCCATATAATTCTTATATTCATTTTTTACTACTTAAAAAAAATGCACTAGTTAGGTCTATAGCTTTTGTGACTGGAATCTACCAGAACATAAACTTGTTTCCTGGAAGACTGAGGAAGCCATGAAATGATAATCATTTTTGATCATTATTAACCTAGATTGGATTCACTCCTAATGACCTAGAGATGAAAGACTCTGTATCATATTACAGGTCCCCTAAGACACCTAATCCCTGAGTCCCCACAGGTCAATGCTAAAGGCAAATCAGATGTTTGGCTGATTCCATTGTCTGGCAGGATTGTAGCTAGCTAATAGATGTGGAATACAAAAAATATCATACATATCCAACAGTACACACACACACACATATATATATATATATGTGTGTGTGTGTGTATGTGTATATATATACACACAAACTTATGTGTATACATGTACAGATTTGTATAAATAGATATCTGTTAAAGCACATCTGCACAGAGTTTATGTGTCTGATCACCCAGAGCCATAAAATTCAGCGAGTTCCCTGGATTACATTACTATAGAATGGAACACAAGTTTGTTGTCATAGAATAATAGGCCCATGGCAACACTGCCATCCCCAGTTTAACAATATTCCCCCTACAATTAGAGTCCAGTTTATTTCCAACAGGGGTGGGCCTAGGTCTCCAGTTTGGCTCTTTCAAAGGATGCCAAGGTGACTACTCAGTCCTTGAAATTTTGCAGTATAATTTGAAAATATGCCTTCCTTCTGAACCTCTCTCTCTGTGTCTCTCTCTTTCTGTCTCTCTCTGTATCTCTCTCTGTCCATCTCTCTATATATCTCTGTCTTTGTCTTTCCTCTCTCTGTGTCTCTCTTTCTGTCTCTCTATCTCTTTGTCTCTGTCCCTTTCTCTCTCTCTCTCTCTCTCTCTCTCTCTCTCTCTCTCTCTCTCTCTCTCTCTCTCTGTGTGTCCATCTCTCTGTGTCTCTCTGTCTTTGTCTTTCCTCTCTCTGTGTCTCTCTCTGTCTCTTTCTTTCTGTCTCTCTCTGTATCTCTCTCTGTCCATCTCTCTCTCTCTCTGTCATTGTCTTTCCTCTCTCTGTGTCTCTCTTTCTGTCTCTCTATCTCTTTGTCTCTGTCCCTTTCTCTCTCTCTCTCTCTCTCTCTCTCTCTCTCTCTGTGTGTGTGTGTGTGTGTGTGTCCATCTCTCTGTGTCTCTCTACTCTGTCTCTTTGTCTTTTCCTCTCTCTCTGTCTTTCCTCTCTTTCTGTTCTCACTCCTCACTCCCTTTGCTCCCCCCACACACACACATACACACACATACTCACATGTGGATATATGAAACAAAAGTCATAAATCACCAAGATAGTGTTTTCTTCAATTCCTCTTCTTCTGTAAAAATGTAGTATTTCATAGGCTCATCTAATTTTAGATCCTTAGGTTCATCTAGTCCAATCCCTTTATTTGATAGCTGAGGAACCTGAACCCTCATGAGGTTAAGCAACTTTTCCAAGGTCATTGAATTCATTGTGATTGAGCATAGAACAGAGTTCTCCCGATTCTTAGGTCAGGACTCTTTTTTCTTCATCATGCTGTCAAATTCCTTTAACTTATACACTCAAATTTTAACTGTGAATTCAGAGTATCATAGAATTTAGAGTAGAAAAGTCTTACATAACCAATTCTCTCAATTTACAGGTAAGAAAATTGAGCCCAGAGAGATTGTATGAATTTCCCAAGGCCACAGAATTTGAATCAGAGTTAGGATTTGAATTCATCTTCTTATTCAAAGTCTAGTGTTATTTGCTACTGGAGCTAGGAATTAGCACAAATATTCTGGAAAACAATTTTGAATTATAGAAGAAAAGTCACCAAACTTTTTATGCCCTTTGACCCAGTGGTTCCACAATCAGATTTGTAAGCCAAGGAGGGCAAAAGCAGGGAGATATATCCTGAAATATTTCTGGTAGTTCTTTTTGTGGTTCTTATCAGTTGAGGAATAGGTGAATAAATTGTGGTATATTTGAAAGAAGCAGCAAGTTGTGCATTGTAGATTTGTAGTTTTGTGTGCAATCATATCTTTTTATTGTACTGTTATGGAAAAGCTTGTTTTATTCCATAATTTAAAAATTAAATAAAAAGATACATGAATATAATAGAATATTTTTATGCCCCAGGAAGCTATGACTATGAGGAATTGAGAAGAATATTGGAAGACAGATGAAATGATGCAAAATAAAGACAGCAGAACCACATAAACATTACACATAGTGAGTATGATAATATCTATGAAATTGACATTTAAAAAGAACCAAACTTCAATTCACTGCCATGAGCAATCCTGTCTCTAAAAAATAGATAATATTCTTTTCTCTATAAAGAGATGGGGGATTGCAGGTAAGGAAATTGCATAAGCTATTACATATGATCATTATGTTAGTCAATTTTCCTTAAACAGTTTTCTTTCTAATAAGGAAAAAAGTCAGTGGTGGAAAAAGGAATTTATTTAAAAGGAACCTTTATCAAGAAATGATTTTTTTTAAAGCATCAATGGAACTGAAAAAAAAAATAATCCATAGGTCTTTCTATTACTATGTTGCTCCTTTTTATAATTAACATAAGATCCTAAAATAATTTGTTTCTATTTTGTATAATATTTTATTTTTCCACAATTACATGTTAAAACAATTTTTAAAAAATTTTAAGTTTTGAGTTTCGAACTCTATCCCTTGCTCCCTAAGACAGTAAGCAATCTGATAGAGTTTATACTTGTGTAATCAAGTAAAACATTTTCACATTAGTCTTTTATACAAGAAGGATCAACTTGAAAAAAAGATGTGGCATGTTTTCCAATGTTTATTTCAAAAAGAAGTGTTTCCATGAAAAATCTGTTTTAGGATTATCAGTCACCTAGTAACCACTGGGCTTCATAGAATCTAAAGTGAGAAGGATACTTAGCCTAATCCCTCATTTTACAGGTGAAAAAAGACCAATCAGAGTGGAAAGATTTGTCCAAAGTCACATAATTAGTGATGGAGCCAGGATATTAACTCTGGATCTGACTCTAAGTCCATGGTGAATTAAAGACTGGCCTTGGGTTTGAATTCTGCCTCAGATGCATATTAGATTTATATCCATGGACAAGTCACTAAACCTCTCAGCATGTCAGGTGATGTTATATGACTATTAATTTCAGATAAGTTACTAGACTGCATTAGGGGAAGGAATTTCTTCCCCAAAGTTTTCTTTAATGAAATCATAGTTAAGAACAACAACAAAATGTATTATTCTAACATCATTCTCTCCTTACGATGCGTCTTCTCCCTATGAAGAAAATGTTATTGTTTATATTACAAACATCTTTATAATTTGTCAGTAGAGAACGAAAAGGAAAAAAATGTAGAGAGGCTGGATCGAAGGGTCAGAGACTTTAGAAATGGTTCAATATATTAAGGTAAAGAAGTAATGGCTAATGAAAAAATTCTACCAGGGAGGAACAATCAAGTCTTGGGGGATAAGAGTAGAAAACAAGGAAGGGAGGTTGCAACAATGATAGTAATAATAGTTGACTATATATTCCCACCACATCAAGGAATGAGTAGAAGACAAGGTATGGGTCAGGGTATATAGGAAAGGAATCTGGATCTGCAGCCTCATCTAGTCCTCTGAGATCCCTTTATAATGAAGACATGGAGGCCCGGAGAGATTGTAACCTTCCCAAGATCACACAGGTAGTAAGAAACGGCTAGTATTTGAACTGATGTCCTCTAACTTCAAATTAAATATTCTCTCCATTATGCCTCACTCCCTCTGTATCTTAGAACCCTTTAGATTTTTTTCTGTAATCACTTTTATACCCTCAGGCCCCCAAGTTTGACAATGTACAGTGAATCCAATCCACTATATATCCCATATACTAGAGTTTAAACATTACCTCCTTCTAAATTCAATGCAATTCAATAAACATCTAGTAATGGCCTACTGTGTACAAATCACTGTACTATTCATGGGAAATACAAAATTTGAGTAGCACAGTCCCTGCCCTTATGGAACTTACAATCTAGTAAAGGGATATGATATCTATGAAAACAATTAGTGAAAATAAGGATATGCATACACTAAGTCCATAAGACAATGAAGACAATGAGAAAAAATGGATAAAAGCCATAGGAGAAAGATAGATTATTGTACAATATGGATATAGACACCCAACAGTCAATGAGCCAATTTATTCAAATTCTTCCATACTTAAGCAGCTTGAAAATGCCATCCTACCAGTCTTTCTAGATCACTTTTTCACTATTGTTGTTATGCAGTTATGTCCAGCTCTACGTGACCCCAAGGACAAAAGTTCATGGGATTTTCTTGACAAAGATACTAGAGTGGTTTTCCATGTCCTTTTCCTGTATGCCCCTATTTTATAGATGAGGAACTGAGGCAAATAGTAGTTAAGTGACTTCCCCAGAGTTACACAGCTTTTAAGAGTTTAAGATCAGATTTGAATTTAGATCTTCCTGACTGCAGGGCCCGTGCTCTTTCTATTTAATGCCCAAGAACAAATACCTGTGGAGTGAAGATGGAATATGATGTTTAGTACACTATCAGACCTGATAGGAATATACATTTAAAGTTGACTAAGAAGTGAGTATTTTGTGTACTAATACATTTTCAGAAATACCTCCAAAGAGGATGTTGTTAGGAAGGAACATAAATGTGAGCATTCAGATTAATTCAGGCAGCACAGTAAATACTTCCATAACCAGCGTGAGACGGTCGAGTCAGAATTCGTCTTTTAAAAGCCATTAACTTCAGCCACACTTCTAAAGTGACCTGATGAGTGCCACATGACTGACACCATTAAGCTGCCAATGAAGTCTCTGCCTTGTGCACTTCAGGGTCAACTAAACAGACTATTTATACCTCTTCACAAGGGTGTTGTTCATCCATCCCGACCAGCTTTGACATGAGGGTTGATTAGAATACAGTGTGTGACTTTATCCTATTTGTTCTTGCACGGCCATTCTTAGAGATGGATCATCTTTATTTAAGGCCAACCTTCCTCTCTATAATAATTAAATACAATACTAGGATGCCATTTGCCCATAGCTCTTATTTTCCCATGCTCTACTCTTTTGGCCTCTCCTGAAACATCTTTTTCAACCTTTTTGTTCTTCCTCTGAAAGTTCTGGTAATCATAAGATCATAAAATTAAAGCCAGAAGGAACATCAAAGGCCATCTTGTTCAACCCTTTTGTTTTAGAGATGAAGAAACAGATGGTCAGATGTACATTTTCCCCCTTTGTACACTCTGCAATACAACCCAAACCAGTTCCCTTGCCTTTCCTCACACATGACCCTCCATCTCCCATCTCAACACCTTGGCCTTTATTGTCAGTCATTTTCAACCCTTTTTTGACCCCATTGACTATACTGTCCATGAGTCTTTCTTGGCAAAGATAAGGAAATGGTTTGCCACTTCATTTTCCAGTAGATTAAGGCTAACAGAGACTAAGTGACTTGCCCAGGGTCACACACCTAGTAAAGTTGGAGGCTGGATTTGGACTCAAGGCTTCCTGACTCCAGGCCTGGCACTCTAACTGCTGAACCATCCAGCTGCCTGTCCCATTTTAACATCTTTGCCTTAGTAGTGCTCTATGCTTGGAATTTACTCTTTCCCATCTTTATATCTTAGATTCCATTGCTTCCTTCTAGATTTAACTTAAGTTCCACTTTCTGCATGAAGTCACTGTTATTCTCCCCCAACTCTACAGGCCCTCTGAAAATTTATTTGTATTTGCTTTCTATCATATTTTTGTTTACTCATTATACTTTTTCTATCCCCAGAACTTAGCACAATACTTAGCATATAATAGATGCTTGGTGACTATTTCTTTGTTAAGTGTTCAATACACAGGAAGTGTTAAATAGATAGTAAGATATTCACTGGTTCACTTGGTGAAGATTGGGCATCAGAGGACCTGGGTTAGAATCCTGGCTCTGTCATTAGTTAACTGAACAACATTAGGCAAATTTCTTCTGCACTCTGAACCTCAGTTTTCTTATCTGTAAAATAAGAGACTAGAACTAGATGGTCTCTAGTTTCTTGAAGTTCTAGAGACTGTGATCGAATCCCTTTGGAACCTGCATTATCCCCTTAGGTAAAAACCCTGCCTTGAAGCCAGGAATTGTAGGTAAATAGATTCACCAGATCATAGACTCAGAACTGGGGAGATTTGCTGTTGTGTTTGTCCTTCGTTCTCGAAGAGAACATGACATCAAGATGATGACATGATTTGCAGCTGACTTTGATTTGAGGGAGGGAGGGCTGGGCAAGTTCACCAACCTCACTTTCTCCTCCAGAGACATCTGGGGCAGGTGGCCTGATAATCATCAAGATGACTGGAGGTGGGACCTTGGCTATTTTAGGCTAAGGTCTTATCACATTCTCACTTTGAGTGAAATACACCCATTCAATGAATGGGTCTCTTTAAGTAGTTACTCAAGGGATGGCCCATTTTAATGATAGGAAAAAAAAAAACAGAAACCAAGAAATCAGACTGGGAGGGGAAAACCCTCAGAGTTCCTAATGGGGAGATTTAGAGAAGGGACTATAGAGGCCCTCTAACTGAATTCCTAATTTTTCAGATGAAGAAACTGAGACCCTGATAAATGACTTATCTAAGGTCACTAAGTAGAAGAGATGGAATTTGATCTCGGGTCCTTTGGGTCTTGTTCACCACTCTTCCCGGTGTATCACACTGTTTCTTATCCTAGCTGTCCCACAAAAATAGTCGTGGGCAACTCACTTAACTTCCCTGTGTTTTAATGTACTCAGCAGTAAGCTATCCTCTCTTTTAAAGGGAGTGGTAGGGTTTTGTAAAGATTAAATGAAATTACATATACATGTGTTTTGAAAAGAAAGTAAATACTTTGTAGATATCAGGTAACTGATGATGATGTTGATGTTGATGATTAGAAGGAGGAGGGGGAGAAAGAGAATAAGGAAGAGAATGATAATGATGAATATTATGATGATGAAAGAGAAAAAAAAATGTCATGAGTGTACTAAATAGCATCTACTAGGCTTGAAACAATAGATACAAATTCCTAAAGTTCTTGCCTTAAAACCTAGGTAAAGACAATGGAATGATAGCACCGGAATTTATTTGTTATAGAGCAAAATAATGATAATAATATTAGTGTCACTTTCCTTGTACCTTACCACTTTTCTCACTGTATATATTACATGACTGATATGTTTAATTAAATATTAATTTACTTTCTTACAATTGCCTTAACATGCTTCATTAACTTCTGTGAAGCTGAGAGAGATTCCCATAAAATTACTATCAATTGGCTGTTCATTTCCTGAAGGACTCAGGAAATTTAACTATAGAAAAGGACATATTACTGGCAAATCATAGACTCGTACATTTAGACCTGGGAGGAACAGACCTTAGCAGCCATCTGGCCCAACCTCCTCATTTTTGCAGCTGAGGAACTTTGACCTCAGAGATTTCTGTCAGATGCCTGACACCTGTTCCCATTAAATTCCTTTTACCCTTGGTTTAAGAAAGGTGGTTTTCTCCTGTAAACTGCTAAACTCTGGCAGGACCCAAGCTTCTCAGTGAGTTTTCAGAGTATACATACTTGTGGTTGCTGGCAGAGATCTTAGGACCATTCCACAGAAGCCAGGGTAGACCTGGGGCCATTTTTTTTTTCCTATCTTCAGTACATGTTAGCTCCCAGTCTTGGGAACCCCAGAAGACCAGATGGATTCTGGGCCTCCCCTAAGAATCTTTGACTAGTTCCAAGAACTCCGAAACTTTAATTCAGTCTAAAATTCCAATCCATCAATCAGGAAGTAAGCTTTTTTTACACACCTCCTATGTGTCTGGCATTAGGCTAGAAGCAAGTTATACAAAAACAAATATGAATTCCTCCATAAAAGGCACTACTATCCTGTTAGGGAAGACCATATGTGTGTATTCACATATGTACATATATTCATATATCTGTATATAGATAAATATAGATATGCACTTATAAATAATACAAAATATGGCAAAATACATGCAATGTAATGGGAAGGGGTATCCTAGGAGCTGTGAATAAGAGGTAAGACTTCATGTAGAAGGTAGTAATTGAACTGAGCTTGCAAAGAGATCAGAGGTGGAGGTGAAGAAGTATATTCCAGACATGGGGAAGGAAAGGAAACAAATATTTATTAAGTACCTTCTCTGGGACAGGCACTGGTGGTGCAGTGCATAGACCACCAGGCTTGGAACCAGGAAGACTCATCTTCCTGAGTTCAAATCCATCCTCAGACTCTAACTTTGATCCTGGTAATTCAGTTAATCCTGTTTGCAGCAGTTTCCTCATCTGTAAAATCAGTGGGAGAAGGAAAATGGTAAACCATTCCAATATCTCTGACAAGAAAACCCCAAATAAGGTCATGAAGGACCAGATAAGAAAAGACTCAACAGTAATACCACAAATATTAGCACATTTGATCTACGCAATGACTCTGTGAAATAGGTACTATTGTTATCTCCAGTTTAGAGTTGAGCAAATTGAGGTGGAAAAAAGTTAAGTGACTTACCCAGGGTCATGGGGGAAGCTAGTGGAAAGGCACAGAAATAATAGAATATTGTGTATGATAAATAGCCAGAAAGCCAATTCAGCAAGAAGCAGGTTATCACCTTCTCTACAAGATAATCTTAGAGGGTTGGTTAAAATGCTAAGATAGTGAAAGGGTCACAGTCAATATATGTCAGAAGTGGACCATGAATCCATGGCTGAGACCTAGAAGACCAGGAAGACCTGGAAACATACCTCATAGACTTCACTGCTACAAGATCTCAGGTAAATAGCCATCTCTCTTAAGTGTAGCTCCCATTGCATCCTGGGCCATCTCCAGTCATCCTGGTGAAGATCTGGTCACTGGATTCAGACAGCTCCAGAGAAGTGAGGCTTGCACAGTCCTCCCTCACTCAAAACAAAGTCAAGTGCAAGTCATGTCATCACTTCTCTGATGGCATAATCTTCTTTGGCACTGAAGGAAGAACACAACAGTTCCTCATCTGTAAAATGAAAGGACTATGGGCTAGATGGCCCCAAAGGTCATTTCCAACCCTAAACCTATGTTCCTCTGACTTTCACATGTGTACATTTTATCTTCCCCTTCTGAATGACATCTTCTTAAGGGCAAGGACTATTTGACTTTAGTCTTTGTAGCTCTAGGGTCTCACATATGCCAAAGGCTTAATTAATAATTGGTGATTGGTAACTGACTACAAAAGGGAGCTGGAAGTGAAAATTGACGTTAGATTATGAAGAACTTTGAATGCCAAAGAGAAGTTTGTTCTTAAATCCCAAGGGCTCTGAGAATCTTTGAGCTTGAGCTGAATTTAAAGAAAATTTCTCACACAGTACCTGTGGATCAGAATAGACCTTTTCTACATATTCATATCAACCAGGTAAGTACTTGGAATGACTTGGAATTTGTCCTGTAGTCAAACTCAGACTTTTATAGACATAGGTTTATAGTTACAACGGACTTTAGATGCCATTTAGTTCAACCTCAAATTTTTAAGATGAGGAACTGAAGCCAAGAGAGATAAACAGTTTGTCTATGGTCACACAGCTTGTGAATGCTTGAGATGGAATTTAAATTCAGGTCTTTCTGACTCCAACACTCTTACTATTACATGTGTACATATACCATCACATACATGTATACATATTTATGCACACATACACACATATGTATGTATATAAATGTGTGTATATATGTATGTATGTGTGTGTGATATACATGCATACAGAATGAACATGGTCATTAGGAGAACCACTAGACCATGAAAATTTTGGCAAAAACCAGGAATTGCAAGGACTAATAATTATTTACACTATTTATTGTATATCTTTATTAAGTAATAACAATATTATTAATTAATTATATTTTTTAAAAAATCTAGCCCAGAGATTACATTGGCAGAGGGAAATTGCAGATTTACATTGAGATTACATTGGCAGAGGAAACTCCCTTTACCAATGCTTATCAGCACCTTTTTGGAAACTTGTAGTCTTAAGAGAGGTTACATCATTTGACCAGTCACACAATTTGTACGTGTCAGAAGTAGAAGGTGATCCTGCCTCTTTTTCCTGGCTCTGAAACCAGTGCTGTAATGATTTAACCCATACTGCCTCTCTTTATATAAACAACCAAGTTACAAACTTGTTAAAAAAATGTCTTAGAATTTTCATAAACTGTTAGTTTCTTCTAAATTGTTCCAGAATTTTTATAGTTATCCTGAAATGGAGCTTCTACATGGAAATTCCACTCTCCCAACAGAATAATTTGGGTCTGTGTAAATCTTTCTTTTTTTCTCCCGCTGTTCTAATCCTAGGCTAAGAATCCCTGTGGCTAGCTTTGCTCCAAATGAACAAGTCATGATGTTGCTAATCTAAGTTGCTAAGCTCCCATCCCAGTCAATATTGCATCTATAATGTTCAAACTCTCAAGTCTAATGAAGCATAGAGCTGTCCTGCATGGGGAAGTCTTCACTACAATTAACAGCTTAATCCTCTGCCTTCAGCTTCACTGGAGCTAAGCCCTAATCATCAGAACTATTATTTCTCCCTCATCCATTTACCACTTCACCCTTCAATTATAAAAAACCTGGCCACTATGAGCTAAAAACAAAGAGCCACAGAGGTCTCAGCAGCACTTTTAGACCAGGCCAAGCTTGGGAGTGACCAAATAGGCTTTAAGTCAGGCACCTGCATATTGGAATGATGAACCTGGGTCACTTAGACCTCACTTTCACAATGTTAATTATAGAGAAGAATTTGATATAAGGCTTATCCTTATGGAAACACATCCAAAAGGGCTTGGTTCCTAAAGTGCTAAAAGTATTGCATTATGTGTATTTTCATTTTATAGGGTGGTTCCATGCATGGCATGGAACATTAAAAGGTGTGTTATAGTGAGGCTCTGATGTATGTTTTTTACAAAATAATATGCAAATTTTTACCTTACAATTCAGTAAACCTTAATCTAGGAGGAAAGAGGGTGGTAGGATGGAAATGCACTGGACATTGAGTCAAAGGAAATCAGAGGACCTGAGTTCAAATCCCAGCTCTGTTACTTGGTGCCTGTGTGATCTTGGGTAAGTCATTTAATCTCTCTGGGCCTCAATTTGTTCATCTGTAAAATGATAATGTTGAAATAGAAGTCCCTTCTAATTCTGTGATCCTGTGATCCTATGTGACCTCCAGCAGGGTGAGCCAGAGAAACTGTAATGGGGGTGACAAGTCAGAGCTCTCACATGTACTGCAGACCTTCACACGGCACTCTAATCTAACATGCCCATTATCAAGAAAAGTCCCTTGGAATTTGGAAATGGCCATCAATGCTTCCTACCTATAATTAGGATGTAAGGTAGCTGCCTCTTTCTTGAGAAAATACTAGTGTCACAGCAGCTATAAGAATTAGTACTATACCCCCTTCTATGTTGATTATGAAAAGCCCAGTCCCATCTGCAGCTCTTTCACAAGTAATGAAAAGATGTGAATTTGAAATAGAAAGCACAAGAAAAAGTCTCTTCAGTATCCATTACATGGAAAACTCAACCCTCCGCAATCTGATGAGATCTCATGGCCAGGCTCCCCTACCCCCAGCCCTCGTTGACAAATGTGTTGTGAGTCTCTGGTTTCCTTTTAAAGTCAATACGCTGGAGTTCAGGTTCAAAGACAATAGCACTAGTCCTTCACATCCCCAGCAGAGCAGAATCCAAAGCTTTGTATTCCACAGTTGGGTTGTGTGCCTAGCTATAGAAATGCAAGAATTAAGTGGCTGGTCATGAGACGGTCACTTTTTTTCAGGAGATGATAAAGAATGTCAAGAGAAGAAATTAGTTTAGTCTGTAGACTCATCTGAATATGTATTCTAAAGCTCCCAGTACAGCAAGAGTTCTTAACTTCAGTTTTAAGAATTTGTGTTTTTTATAACATTTTGATAATTGAATTTCAATACAATTGGTTTCCTTTGCAATACTACATATTTTATTTTGTGGATTTAAAATACTATTCTAAGAAGGAATCCACTGGCTGCCAAAGGGGTTCATGACACATAAAAGATTAAGCTCCCCTGATAGAGGAAGAAACTGGGGAAATACAGGGTCTTGAAATAATCTTGCTGCAACACTTTTATTCAGGAGGAATGCCTCCCATTTTTTCATCCCTAATAACTAGGATTAGATTGGTGCTACATAATCTAGAAAAATTATTGAGACCCAGAATTGACCTCCATGGGATATAAGTGGGACTAGGTGAGATCAAACAATGATGGAAAGACTCCTGTGAAGTCACTGTATATTCCAAAGAAGATATAAAGTGATAGGCATCCAGGGAATATACATTCCTCTCCTGATAGAAGAGGGGTTCTCCATTCCTCTATAGAGGTGTAGCATAGGATAGTTTCTTCTCTTTTGCAAAAAACTATCAATATATGTATAACCTATATCAGATTACTTACTGTCTCACAGAAGGGGAAGAAGTGGTAGGTAAAGATTGAATTTGGAATTCAAAACTTAAAAAAATGAATGCTAAAAAATATTTTTACATGTAATTGGGGAAAAATAAAATATTACTTAAAACAAAAAGAGGCTACCAACATAATGCCTTCTAGCACACAGAGGCAGAAAATCTGGGGCCAGGTGATTCCTGACTGTGACAGTTGCAAAGCCGTAAGATCTTGGGCAAGTCATTTAGTTCTTGACCTCTGGTTCTTTATCAATAAAATGGGAGTAACAATTCTCACGATGCCTGCCTAACAACATTGTCTATCATGGAGGAAGGTATTTGTCACCTTTAAAGAATGATATTACTGTGTTGTTAATATTGTTGTATTTTGTCTACTGGTGTATTTAGAAAATGTCTTCCTCCCTGTCCCACCCCAGTACTAAAAGTACAGGAACTAACTTTCTAACTTTCTAGTGGAGCTAAGTGGTGAAGTGTGTAGAACACTGGACTTGAGACAGAAAGACTGAGTTCAAACACAGCCTCAGATGCTTACTAGCAGTAAAGCCTTGGCAAATCATTTAACTTTTGTCTGCCTCAGTTTCCTCATCCATAAAATGGGGATTATAATAGTACCTCCCTCCGAGGGTTGTTTTGAGGTTAAAATGAGATAGCATTTGTAAAGTGTTTTACAAACCTTAAAGCAATACATAAATGCTAGCTGGCTATTACTTAGGTATGTAGTGAGCACTGATAATTGTTATCAAAAATTATATGAAATACAACCTATATCAAATTGCTTACCATCTTAAGGAGAGGTGGACGATAAAGAGAGGGAGAAAATTTGGAATCAAAATTGTACTAAAAAATCAATGCTAAAAATTGTCTTTACATGTAATTGGAAAAAATAAAATACTATTACAAGAGATAAAAATATATGAAGACAAAAATTTATAGTCTACACCTTCCTTAAGATGAATCTGATGAATAGAATGGAGGTGGTGTGGACAGTGGATAAAGCCTTGGATAAGGAGCTGGAAGGCTCAGATACAATTCCTCATCTTGCCATTGACCTGTGAGTGATTTAATTAGGCCAAGTCTCTAGAAAGGGAGATGGTAATAGTGGTTTTAATCTAAACAGAATTGAATATCCATCCAAGAATTTAGATCAAATTAGCACACCCGTTAGGGGTGAATTTGGTGTGATCTCACATTGAAATGAGCAGTTCACTGATAACAAAAGCAAAGCATACATGTTGTTGAATATCAACACAGGAGAGACCTGCTCATGGTCTCTCGGAATCTCTATTTGGTGACTAGATCACGGCTATACAAATCTTTCTCCATCTCACATACAGTCGTCCCACAGATGTGTTATGGCAATGCTTTGACATATGGTAATAAAGGAGTAATTATGATGGACTCATTGTCAGAGTTATACTAATCAATCAATAGGTCTACCTATTAAGAACCTACTACAAGTCAGGTGTAATTCTAAATTCTGGGAATATGAAGACACCCTCAAGGAGCCTACATGCTGGAAGGAGAGAATATGTAGAAAAAATAAGTAAATGTCATGTAACCATTGTTACCAAACTGGCTACCTTAGGGTCAATTCAGTTTTTACTGTCATGATGACTAGAAGAAATTCAATAAATCATGATTCATATCACCCTTAGCCATTATGTTAACATAGGAAAGTAAATTGACCCCAAATGGGGTCCTGTATTGACAGAGTCATATAATCTTGGTATCAAAAGGGACTTGAGAGGAAATCTTCTCTAACTTCCTGACTAATGTCTTTAATTTTCTTCCTGTTAATGCTGGTTTCCACTTTGGTACCCTATGCACATTGCATAATTTCTCAGGAAAACTGCCAAAAGTCAAAAATATATACAATATAATACAATACAATTTAATATTATACTATGCTATAGTATTAAATATCATGCTATGTCATATATCATATTATATTGTATTATAAATATTGGCATAGGAAATATGTATCTGTGTGTCAGTTATATATTAGACAAAGATTTGTATTAGCCATTATCTACTCACTTAAATGGAGATTCAGAGAGATCATGAGCAGATCTTTCCTATATTTTTATATTATATGTACATAAGTATAAACGTATATGTGTACATATATAATATGTATGTATGTACATGTTTGAAGTAACTCTAAATATAAACTTTTGTTTTACAAATGAACACATGGTGTGCAACTCCCAAATTTGTCCTTTTAAAGCAATTTTATCTGATGAGAAACCTTGCAAAGCCTTTACCTTTATCTGTTTTTCTCATCTCTTCTGGCTCTCCTTGACATTGCTGTATTTTGTGAAAGCCCAACTAGAGGGAACCCGTTAAACAACTTATTTCCTTCCTATGCTCCTAGAAGAGCTAATGAATTGAGAATGACCACAAAACAGAGGAGTGTCTCTTTGCCTCAGTTCACAGTAGAAATAGTCACAAAATGTATATATGTTCTTTGAATTCTAAAGACCCCATTTTCCCTGAGATACACTATCCTTTTCTGAACCTAAAGGCTTGCCAATCTTTAGGTTCAATACATATGTGCCTCAATGCACTGAGACCTAGTTCTGACTGAATGGGGCTTTTATTAAATGGACTGAGAGGGTGTCATAGTCAAGAAATTTGCACAGTACATTAATTTATAGAGGAAAAGGTTCTGTGTAACATAACCAGGGTGAACAGCAGTTTCCACTTTAACTGAATAAAATATTTTTATGTTTTATCACACTAGTTTGCAACCACAAAAGCTTTACCTACTTTTTAAGAGGAGCTGTGAACTGTCAGAGTACATTATTGGGAATGAAGTCTGACAGCTCTAAGCTTGAAAGTAAAATACATTTTATTGTTTAAAAGCATTTCTTCCCTACTTCTCCCTCTCCCTCCCTAATCCCCTTTCCCACCACCCTTTCTGTTTGCACACGTAAATATCTGTTTTCTGACTTTCTCAATGAGCGTTCTAAAAGGTCTTGGTCATTACAAAATTACTCCAGGTAGGTAAAAAATCCTAAAGAAGGCTTTGGCTATTTTTTTTTCTGCCCAGGAATAGGATGAATGAATACATGGAATGATTTGTTTGTATTGTGTCCGATTAATTCAATCCAAGTCCACAAGTATCTATCAAGTGCCTACTATGTGCATAGACCTTGGATACAAAGACTGAAAGTACTAACAAGGATGTTCAGATATCTTTTCACTTCATCCGTCTTAGCAGAAGTTAACGTCATCATCTTTTGGACTAAATGTGTCACCCGCACACACAAAACACACAATATGCAACATTATCTCAGCGCTAAAGTCTCCCTTAAACATAGTTCTCTATTGTGCAGCAACAAGGAATATTACATGCTAAGGTAATTTCTTCATCAGATCCTACTCTCTTGCTCCATCTAGCCTTCTAATCCTGGATTCTGATTCTTCTGATGTATATCTGAACTCCTTTACAAAGAAAATCTTTTCTTTTTTTAATAGAATGAATATTCTTCTTAAGCTTTCTAGGGCATATATATTAACTATCTCTTTTAAAAATATTTTCATGACAAATATATTAGTAAATTCTGAAAGTTGAAGATTTTTCTGGCAAGTGGGTTTTGTTTTGTCTTCTTTTCAAGGAATTCCTCGTTACTTTCTTTTTACTTCAATGTCACTATGATTTAAAGGCTCCAGGATTACATTGAGGGTATACACCGCAGACTGAAAAAAAAAAAAAAAAGACTTAACAAATGAAAATCTTTTGTTGTTAATGACATTCTATAATGGAAGCCTAATCTCCTACTGTATATTATCATCTGGCAAACTAGTTACACATTTAATAAGGTTTTGCTGTATAAATTATAAATGAAATAAACAATTCTGTCACCATGGTGTGCAATGAATACACCACATGTTATATGTAAATATATTAGTCATTTGCCTTTTGTTTATGTGTCACTGAAATCCATTTTCTTTATGGTGTATATACTATTCCCTGTGGGTTCTAACCAAAGTCATTGCAACTATTCACATACCAGCTTTTTAAAGTGGAATTATGTAGTTATTGTCCTTTTCCTGCCCAGTTTTAATAACACCTGCTTTTGTGCCAGTTTCATTTACTGTTGCAAATTCTAATTCAACAGAGAACAACTACAACCAACAACAACAAAAAAAAACTACCCAGCCACCCCAACGGCAACGTGACTACCAGAAAGGATCTGGGTGATTTATTGCCACAATACAGAAAACATATTGAAGCAATTTTTATTCTCATTATTTTTTCCCAAAATTAAAATACGACCCATAAAGCAAGCGCACATATTTTCACCCCCACCAAACCTTCCTTACTTTAATGAGATAATCTGTTTTTTAAAGAGTGAACAGTTCAGTCTTCCTTTCAAGTGGTGGCATTTTTATTTTACACAGAGACTTATAAACGCAAGAAGGATGCAAATGGGAGCCCTTTCAATGGCAAACCACAGCGTGACAGCTGTGGACGGGTTAGGGACAAAAGCATCGACTGCTTCGGGAAAATGATGGCTGGAGTATCTACATCCCAATCAATAATCTGGCATGTGGAGGTCAATCACTGCATGGCCACATTCAGTTCCAGCCAGTCAAGGATTATTAGTTTGACACCCAGGGGCAATCTCATTCTGCCGCAGAGAGTTGAGAGGCAGACAGTGCTGGGTGTCTTCAAACCCTAATGGAAGAAGCCACATTAGGCAACTCAAAAGTCTAACCATTTAGAATAACGGCTGCATCAGACAGATGTTTTCAGAGTGGCTCATTATTTATCAGGAGTGTCATTCAACATTTTCTCCAGGCTGAGGTATTCTTCTCCCTTGAAGTTGTCTCTAAGGTCAATTAGGTCTTTATTCTGAGAGATTCCTAAAGGCTATTAGGTCTCCACCCCACATTTCCCTTCTCAACCCTATTAGTTGCTGTTTGGCTTTATTTTGTTTGGGGAAGAAAAGGGAGCAAAGCATATATTGGATTACTTGCAGTGAGTTCTGTTCAAGGGTCTTTTTTTCCCCCTCCTGGCAAAGAGAAAGGTTAGCGGTGTGATTAGCAAAGTCATCTCAAGGCCCCTAAGACTGCAAAGAGGGCAAGAGAATTAACATAGGAGATGTTCTTTCTATTTCATGTGTCTGCCCTGTGTCTGTAGTCCGTATCCTCCCTAATGCACTTATACACTTGGAGGCTAATTCACAGACAGCATCTAATGGAAAAGGAGTTGGTGGGAAAAGTGATCGGGCAGAGTGTATGGAACAGGATTCTGTCTCGCAGATATTTCACTGGCAATGTTTTACTGTCTCTCCTAGATGGCATGCCATAGAGTATAATAAATTTCAGTTTGTTTATATTCTGTGTCTGTATTTGCACTTTGGTGATTATGTTTGAATTCATGCAAGATCTTTTTTTTAAGAACTTGAGCATAATCTTCTCATTAATCCTGTCCTGTTTGTCTGTTATTAATAGGCCACTGTACAATGTATTCTGCTGCAAAACTCCACCAGGCATGACTAATTCAGATAATTAATTTGCTAGAACATTAACACCATCAAATGAGCCTGCTAAACCGGTAAATTTAAAGTAAATTAAGCTTAATTTGCAGGTTATTGCAATTAAGTCTGCCTTGTCTTTCTGAGGGATTTCAGCATCCTCAGTATTTAAGAGGCAATCATAATGCATGCAAGTGGGCGGGCTTTTTGGCTAATTAACACGAGAGTCTAATCTGCTTCTCAATTAGGGTAGATGTTTATAATGTGTTGGTGACAGTGTTGCAATTCAGTACAGCATAACAGGGAGTGCATGGCATAATTATATCTGAAAAGGAAAGCTCATGCCGGGCCTGTTTAGGGGTTAATGAGACATTGGCAGCTTCCAGCTGAGGAGATCGAGCTAGTTTAGTGTAGCTTCAAGAGGAAACCACCCATAGGGGTTTCCTTTGAACTGTCAAAAGGTCCCCTTGTTCTGGGTGGCTTATGTTTCATTTGTCTGAGTGGCATATCAAAAATGGATGAGCTGCCAGCAGCAGTCCTCATGACATTAATTCACCAATTGTGTTTCTAATAGTTTTATCCTTAAATAAATTTAGGTGATGAGAATGGTGAGGGAAACCAAGGTTCTGAAAACAATGAGCAGGGCGCCACAGTTCGAAGGGAGCGTATACAGGCGAGGACAGTGCCCAGGTAGCAAATGTTAATGATGCTGATGACCTACACTGTGGGTTATTAGCAGGGGAAAGACAAAGAAGTATTGTGCTGGTGTCCTCTGCAGAGGAATATTCACTTCAACAATGATAAAGACATGGCATTCATCATTGCTTTGCTTACCTTTGCTTGGAAAACATAATGTGCAAGAAAGAACCTCCTGCCCACGATTCAAGATGCTGTGCTTCTGACAGACAGTCACAGAGATTTGCAGCTACCTTTCCAAATGGGCCACATATACCCCAGAAGACTTGGACTTGTGAGAAGTGGGGTCCAAGGAGAGAGGAAGGAACTTAGAAGAACATCCTTGATTCTGACATGCAGTTCTATACTCTCAGTGGTAAGAGTACTCTCCCTACTGGAGCTGTTTACCACCCCTCTATTTTATATCCTCTGTGGTTCTTATCCACATGTTCCCAGAAATTCTCCATAAAGGAGCTACAGAAGAGATTCAAAAGTCCTCTTCTAGAACTTTTTAATATTTTGTGGATATGAAGGACCAAGGCTCTGCATGAATAAAAACATGAATGAATGAATGAATGAATGAATGGGAAAAGGCACTTACTTAGCGCCTGTCAAATACTGTGCCAAGTGTCAAAAGAAGCCAAAAAAAGCTGAGTTCTTGCAGAAAGAGACAATACATATAAAGAGAGTGGTCAAAAGTGAGGCAGGGATTGCCCTGAAGTAGCTTACATGCTAGGAGAAGAAAACACATATGGGGAGAATCTTAGCCAAGGAAAGAAATTTTGATTCAGCAAGTTGCAGGGATCATGAGTTGATCCACACAGCTGCCAACTGATGCTCCATTTCCAGAATCAATGGAAATATTGATTTTATTAGTCTGCCCAAGAGTAACAGGTGGAAAGTGGGAGCTGAGTCATGGTATGCCAGTGGTGGAAGGACAGAGAGAAAGATAGTTTGGGTGAATGGCTAGACAATGGTTTTTAATTTACTTCCATCTTGCTGGTAATATACTACAGCCCATTTTTACCCATCATGTATTTTTACCACCATTGCCCCTGGGGTCATGTGTCTTTTGTCCCTTTAGATACTGTGGTGTTCTATGATTCACCACCCTAGAGTATCACAAGGTGAGTATTGTGGGGTTTTGTTTGTAAGTTTTGTTTTAGATGGGCTATCTGTATCAGGGAACACTCTGGGATCATTCCAATTATTACATAATTTCTCACAAATAATCCAGTCAACTCTCATCCTCTTTTTGGGCCTTCTTCATACCCAGTCCTAGCACATGCACTGTGTGTGTGCATGTGTGTACACACACACACATATATATATGTATACATGCATATATACATACATATATATGTATACACATATATAGTCTGACCAACTCAAGAGTTTATCAAACTGCTTGGAGTAATGTGGATCATATAAATCTTTATCTGATTTCTTTTTTCTAGAAGGATTGCTAGACCAATCCTTTTCAAGTGACTATGGCTCTCATTAAGAAATCTCTGTAGTATCCCAGGATTTTATGTAACCAACACACTGTTGTCTATGAGCAGAAGCATCTAAAGAACTGGCTCATCAATTAGGTATCCATCTTCTATCTGGAGTCTTGAAAGGAGCTGACATTCTAGTAGGGAGAGACATGATATATAGAAGGAGTGGTGAAAAGTGAGTCAGTGTTCACCCTGGAAGAGCCAACCAGAACCCTTCTCATGTTTTGTTTTGGTTTTTAATCAGGAGTAACTTCAATGCATGCATAGACCATTCTGATAAAGATTTTTGACATATGGGAAAAGAAGTACTTGAATTTATTTGGTAATTCCTTCTTGGGTTCTTTTTGGGATGGATTTTTCTCCCCCCTTTTTTACGTATCCCAAGTTTTATTTTCAAACATCATTTCAACTGTTCTTCCTTTCACGTCTCTTTTGTCAGTGAGCATAAAGGTGTGTGTTGACTTAGTTTGGAGAATCCTACAAAGCTCTTCACCAAATCTCTCTACTTTTTCATCTTTCCAAGATTCTGACATATAAACTACTGTTTGTCTTGATTATCTGTTTCTTTATACTCACTGGGAACATCATCCTCAAAGTATCATGTCCAAATGCTCCAGTGTTTCTTGCTGCCTTTGGGCATGTGGTGAAACTGACTGTCATTGCCTTTATTTACCTCTCTGTGGAAGACCTGTGAATTATCTTTCTATTAAGGTTCAACTGTCCATTTGGTTTATGTTCTCATTTTATTTATGGGGAGAACATTAATGAGGAGGAATGTGATTCTGTTACTCCAGTAATATATCAGCTCACACTCACAATTGGATGAAAATCACACATTCAAGAGTAACAGTAATTATGTAATCTGTGTGTGTTTTTGTTCTTCATTGCTGAAGAAGACCATGCCATCAGAGAAATAATGACATAACTTGTACTTGACTTTGTTTTGAGTGAGGGAAGGCTGTGCAGGTCACCAGTCTCACTTCTCCTCCAGAGCCATCTGAATCCAGTGACCAGATATTCATCAGGATGATTGGAGATGACCCAGGACGAGGCAACTGGGGCTAAGTGACTTGGCCAAGATCACACAGTTAGTGAGCGTCAAGTGTCTGAGGTGACATTTGAACTCAGGTGCTCCTGACTCCTGCACTGGTGCTCTATCCACTGCACCACCCAGATGCCCCCCAATTATGTAACCTAAGAACTAGTTGAATCTTAGAACCCTCTGCCTCCTTTCCTGCCATTCCATCTGCTCAGGAGTAAGAGCTATTTTGCATTTTTATTTGTTTCTTAAGTTACCCATGGCTGAAAAATTTATCACCTTGTGGCCAACTCTCTGATAAAGAAAATCTGAATGCTCAGCTAGGCCTTGATCTGTGGGAAAGCTCCTACTCACAGCTTTTAATGCTTGGTAAAACCTACCCAAACTTAAATTCTATTGACTCGGTCTGGATCAACTGTATATTAGAATAGACCTTTTGCAGTGGTATAGAGTACATAGTTTACAGAATTGCAATGTGAATAATTTTGATAATGCCAAGCAATCACTGATATTCTGGAATCCGCATTCTTGAATGTTGATCTGAATTAAATCACAGATTTTGAATTTTGTACCATTTTGGAGTAAAAGATATCAGTGGTTTATCAAAATATTTAAAAGAACAGTAGCATATGAAGATAACTAGCTTAACTGACCAATTTCTGTAGATAACAGCAATAGATGGGACTTTAAAAGAGAAACCTTAACTATCTCTTATAAGAATCATTCCATAATACTTTCCAAAAATATGCATTTCTATTGAATCTTTGCCCAAAATACTCTGACAAAATCCATTGTGAATAAGAAATGTGACTACAGTTATAGCTATAATTATATATATGTAGATATACATATTACTCTGCAGTTATATATAATTATATAGTATAATATCCCATGTAGTGTAATACCCATATAATGTAATATCATTTCCTTTGCAGTACGTGTACACAAATATATACATATATGTATTATAAACATGTCATATAAAGTATATATTTTACGTATGTACCAATTAAGTCTGTTGTAATGCTTTTGTTATCAATTGATGTCATAGTAGCACATCTGAACTAATAGCTAGTTCCTGCTCAGTCCATAAGAAAAATGTTTAAAAGAATAGTCTTAGGAATGAGTTTGTACAAATACAATTTATTTCCTAGACAAGCTCAAACATAAACCATTTATACTTTAACCATGATATTTCTACAGCAACGTAGTACTACCCTGTGTATGAGTTGTTTGTGTATAGATGAATATAATATATGTAGTGTGGGAAGCTAGGTGGTGTAGTGGATAGAGTGCCAGCCCTGCAGTAAGGAACCTGAGTTCAAATTCAGCCTCAGACATTTGCTAGCTGTGTGACTCTAAGCAAGTCATTTAAGCCTGTTTGCTCAGTTTCCTCATATGTAAAATGATATGGAGAAAGAAATGATAAACCATTCCAGTATCATTACCAAGAAAACCCCAAGTGGGGTCATGGAGAGTTAGACACAACTGAAACAACTCTATAACAACAAAAATATGTGTCGTTACCATTGAGTTATGAATATATCTCCGTTGGAAAATCTCCAATTCTTCTGTGAATTAGAATGTAGTAATATTAATGAAGATGACATATTTTGTAATATACAACATTAATTTTTTGAGGGGAGTCAGAAAGCTGAGTTCAGGTGCCATACTCTTAGTAGTGCTAATTATGAGACCACCAGGAAGTCATAACATCTCTGAGTTTCATTTCCTCATATCCAAAATGGAAATGACCATCCTTACCTACCTCACAGAGTTACTGTAGGAAAAACACTTGTAAACTATAAAGCACACTCTATACTGATCTATTTGTATCCTTAGCTTTCCAATCACACATCACTAACAACTTATTAGACATTTCTATTTAAATGTCCACAGGCATTTCAGAGTCAACCAGTCCAAGATAAAGTTCCTTTGCATAATAGAGTTTCACTCACCTAACCCCAGCCCTCTTCCAAACAGCCTTATTTCTGTTAAAGGAGCCACGATCTTTGCATTTACCTATAGTTGAAACCTCAGTTATCCTTACTCTCTGTTTCCTTGCCCGCGTACCCAATTAAACAATTCTGCTTCCACAGTATCTCTTTCTCCCCATTGACACAAAAACGTTATTTCATGTTTTCATCAGGTCCTACTTCTACAATTGTAAATAGACTCCAAATTGGTTTCCCTGTCTCCACAATCTCCCCTTTCCAATTCTTCCCCCCACCAGAGCCAAACTGATACTGTGAAAAAAGTTTGAGATTTTCACTCTTACTTTGAAACTTCAATAACTTCCTAGCAAAGATAAAATACATTCCTCTAGAATGCAAAACTGGATCCAACCTATCTTTCCAGATAGTTCTTTTCTTATTCCCCCTCCTATTCTAAATATTTCAGCTAACCTGGCCTACTTACATTTCAAATACATATCATTCCATCTCCTATCTTTAAGGTTTTGTATAAACTTCCCCTATTTCTTCAATTCTCTCCCTCCTCACCTCTCTCTACCTGTTGGAATTACTAATTCAGTTAAAAAATTAGTTCATTGACCTTTGGGGAGGGACAAGGTCAAAAGAATAGAATAAAGCAGGGACAGGGTAGGATGGAGGGACATATAGTTAGTCTTACACGACATGACTATTATGGAAGTCTTTTGCATAAGTGCACATATACAGCCTGTATTGATTTGCTTGCCTTCTCAGTGGGGATGGGTGAGGAGGGAGGAAGGGAGAGAAGCTAGAGTTCAAAGTATTGGGAGTGATTGTTGAGAATTGCTTTTGTGTACAACTGGGAAATAAGAAATACAGGTAATAGGGTATAGAAATCTATCTTGTCCTACAAGAAAAGAGAGAAGATGGGAATAAGGGATGGGAGGGGTGTGAGAAGGGAGGGCATATTGGAGGAAGGGGTAATCAGAATATCAAGGCATTACGGGTTACGGGTGGGGGGAGAGGAGAGACGAGGAGAAAATTTGGAACTCAAAATTTTGTGGAAATGAATATTGAAAACTAAAAATAAATAAACATTAAAAGTAAAAAAAAAAAATTAGTTCATTGGCTACCTCCCTTATGAAATATTTCCTGATTCCACTCAATTGTTAGAGATCTCCTCAAACTCATATTATTTTGTATCCATTTATCACAGGACATGTTAGATTTCTCAAGTAAAACATAAGTAAGAGAAAGAATTGTTAATTTTTTGTCTTTTTAATCCTAGAACCTACTATAAAACCTTACACATGGTAGGCCTTTAATAACTACTTGTTGAAACTGAATGGAATTTTCACTAAGGGTCTCTTGTTTTCATCCTACTACCAAAATGGAGTCCCTACAAGACATTTGCAATATGGCCAGAAATGCTATCTGTCACAAAATGGCATAACCTAAGCAGAAATCGAATCACCTGATACATTCATGATGAATAAATTTTATTTTGTATAAAAGATACAAGTTAAAAAGGTGGAAGAATTTCTTAATGTATGAACCAGTTAGCATATCTACCCTGCTTCTCAGAGGTGTCTAAGGTAAAGCTTTGGTGCCTAGAGTCAGGAAGACTAAGATCTGAGTTAAAATCCACCCTCAGATACTTACTAGCTGGGTGATACTGGACAAGTCACTTAACTTCTGTCTGCCTCAGTTTCCTCACCTGAAAAATAACACCTACTTTCCAGGGTTGTTGTAAGGATCAAGTAAACTGGTATTTATAAATCGCTTAACCCAGTGCCTGGCACATAGTGTGAATTAGATGCTTAAATAAATGTTTGCTTCCATCCTTCAAGGTGAAGAACTACCTTCCTAGTATTATACTTTAACCCCCTTCATGTACTTGACTATCCAGATATGCTGGCCTACTAGCAGATCCTTGAAGACATGACAATATTCCAATTCTACGCTTTTTCATTGGCTTTCTCCTGTACCTAGAATGCCTCCTTTTTCACGTTCTCCTCCTGGCATTCCTAACTGCCTTCAACACTCAGGTCAAATTCCATCTTCTGCAAGCTGAATTTCTTGGTGGGGAAGGGAACAAGAAAGACCTTTTACAGAAGGTAGGATATGAACAGAGTCTTTAAGGAAGTCATGGAAGCTAAAAGGAAGAAATAAGGAATGATCACATTCTAGGCATGGAGCACAATTTGAGCACAGTCAGGAAATACTGCATCACTCAAGGAAAAACAAGCAGGTGATGACTAGCTGTGGCCAAAGTAATTCATTATCAGCCTTCTGGATTTAATTAGTTTGACCCTTGGATGACAAGAAGTATTTTATCGGACCTATACTCCAAACCCTCCATCTTCATGGAATCTGGTAGCACTTGCATTACCATTAGCATAACCTTTGAGAATCTACAGTCATTTTCACACCATGATGAGGTATCAGAGGGCAATATTCAGGAAAGAATGTAGGTGTTAGCAATAATAGCTCTTGGCTTAAGTGGTTCCTGTCTGCCAGCACCCAAGTATAGTAATTATACATTATCTTTTGTATCTTGGTGCATATTTCACTTAAGAGGGGGCAGCATGGGGTAGAGAGATGGCCTCAAATCCAGAAAGGACTGGGTTCAATTCCCACTTCTGACATACCCTGGACAGGTCACAAAGTCTCTTAGCCCTAGGAAATTCTCTAAGACCATAAGATGCAGTGCAAGTACTGACTTCTACGTAAAAAGGTTTCCTCACCGGGTGCTATGCTAATAAAATCACAGTCCCTCTCTGTTGCCCCATCCCTAAACTAAGAGATAATGGACACAATTTCAAGAAATAGATTTAAGGGCAAGTAGAAATCTAAGGGTCTCATTCATGTTTCAGTAACGGTCTTTATTTTCTTTTAGCAAAGCACAGGCACAAAAATTTTTTCTTGAATCCAAATCATCATAAATTCAAGCCTACAAGTCCATGACTAATCTAATTGTAGGCAGAAGAGGATCATTTACTAATGCCCTCACTGGAGCTCTGTACTAAATGATTTACTCAGAAAGCAATTGATGCCCCTAGAAAACTTTGAAAAATGTTCTAGTTAGGAACAACTTTGTCCATGTCATATAATTTCTGTTTTTATCTCCATCATTTTTATTCTTCAGGACATTTGGATGAAAATTTCATCTCTTTTGCTTGAGGGTTCATGTGCTCCAGCTTATTCCTCACCTGAAATCATGGGCTTACTGTGACAGTATAAGATGCCAAATTGGTTGTCAGGGAAATCGCTACATGGAACCCAACTCCCAGTCCTACGCAAAAAGAAAAAAAAAAAAAAGAAGGCACTCTGATTTGCTTGTTAAACATAAGACCCAATACTTCTCAATACATTTAATACAGCATCCTGATTTCTAGTTAATTGCAAATCTCATGAATAGGAACTCTTGAAAAATACATCAATACCTTTAAAATAGGGAGATGGTACCTTACGTGATTATTACATGTGCAGCATTTTCATAGGATCCAATGAAAAGTTCTGTAAAAATGCAAATACTTGTGTGTGGCTCTCCTTTGCATGTGCAGTAACAACAGTTCAGTCAGTTTCAATGGAGAGATCCTGAACATGTGTAACACAAAACCCTGAGAAGCTTGTCATGATAGATTGCTTCATCTACTGCTGGTCATCCTCTCCTCCCCACTGCTCTTACAGAATACTCCACTCCTGTTCTCTACTCTCATTGCTCTTGCCACTGCCCCTGCGGCAGCTAGAGGGTACAATGAATTGGTCACTGGGTCCGGAATCAGGAAGCGTTGAGTTTAAATCTTGCCTTAGATACCTACTAGCTTGGTGGCTCTGGGTAAATCACTTAAATTTTTGTCTATCTCAGTTTCTTCATCTATTAAATGGGGACAATGATAGCATCTACCTACCAGGGTTGTTGTGAGGATGAAATTATATTGGTATCCAATATTCTAATTCACCTAGCACACAGTGCCTGGCTCATAGTAGGTGCTTAAGTTGTTTTCTTCCTTTCAATTTTGGTATCACTACTGCTGCCCACACCCAAGAGCACCCTTTACTTATCCCGTTTAAAAGTAAAAGCAATGGACCGAGAGCAGGAAGTCACTTAGGAGAGGAAAGCAGAGATTCATTTGCTAACATATTGCCCATTTTACCTCTATGCCAGGAATGGAAGCACCACACTATGCATCTGGGACAAAATAGTTCAAGACTACCCTAAAAGTTATTTATTACCTTTCACGACCTTAATTTTCATGGACAATTGCATTCTTAGAGGAACTTGTACTTTCTTACCATACCAATCTGAGAAGCAACTCCTAGAACATAAAAGTCTATCTCTCAACTCCATGCTATTTCATTGGCTCTGCCCTATGTCTGCAGTATGCCTCCTTCTCCCCTCTACTTCCTGGCTTCATTCAAGATTCAATTCACCTTCTACAGGAGTCCCTTCCCTGTTTCACCATTAGCTAATGCCTTTCTTCTAAGACTGTCTTTCACACACATAGTATATATCATGTATATACATAGTATTTGCATGTTTTTCCTCTATTAGGCTCTGATCTCCTTAAGAGAAGGGAATATTTTGTTCCCCCTCCCCCAATCTGTATCTCCAAGGTGTATTGCAATGCCTTAGAACCAGTAGGCACTTAATAAATGCTTGTGGAATGACTAATATGGAAAATGTTTTGCAGAGTTTTATGTAAATAATGGCTATCACATTGCTTATCTTCTTAATGGGTGGGGAAAGGGCTGAAGGCAGGGAGAGAATTTGAAACTGAAAATAAAATTTAAAAACGAATGTTAAAAAATTTAAAGGAAATCAACTCGTTCTGATAAAACAAGATGATGCCAAATTATGGTAATATTGATGTGAGCTTAGCATTCATATTACAACTAGTCTCTTCACCTTTGATATGTTCGATTTTGGGGGCATATGTTAATGTCTAATGCACCACAGGAAAAAAATTAGAAAAATATTTATAAAGTAAATAATCTTTAATTAAAATAAATGCTTATTAACTGAGTTGGTCAGTAGCCAGCAGTAGTACAACATCATATTTGAAGTTAGAGGAGCTAAGTTCCAGTAGCAGTTCTTCTACAAAGCTAGCTATGTTACTTGGACAAAGCAGTTTAAACTCTGAACTTTAGGATTTTCATTCATAAAATCAGGGTGTTAGATTATTTCAATGGTCTCCAAACATTTTTGCTTACTGAAGTCTTAGTGATTGACTCAATGCTATAGAATCATTATTTGTTATTTTTCTCAGGTACTATATGACCAATATCATTAATAGCCCTGAGGAGCAAATTCTCTCTAGGAGCTTAACTACCTTGTCTGATGAGGAGACATCTCCAAGGTCTTTTGCTATTCAAATCCTGTGGTTTCATGGGTTTCATCACACCTTCCTTTAATCAGAGTAACTCCATCTCTAATAGCTGCATGGCAGTTTGTCTGCTGAGAGACAACATGAAGGAAGATGTAGCTTTGAGTCCTACTTAATAGCTATCAGTTTCCTTATCTGCAAAATGGGGGATGATAATGAAATTTACCTCATCAAAGTTTGTGACTAGGAAGTGAGCTTACATGTGAAACATTTTGCAAACCTTAAGACATCGGGTCAGTAAACATTCATTAAATGCTTACTATGTGCCAAGGCACTGTGCTTAGTGAACCAGTTATGGTATATGATTATGATGGAATACTACCACGCTGTAAGAAATGATAAGCTCGGTGATTTTAGAAAAAAATCTGGAAAGACTTGCATGAAATAATGAAGGATGAAATGGAAAGAACCAAAAGAACATTATGTACAGTAACTACAGTATTATTTTAAGAATTACTTTGGACGGGGGCGGAGCCAAGATGGAGGAGTGAGAGCAGCTACTCACCTGAGCTCTGAGACAAATTTCTCCAGGTACCTCTGAAAGGAGAATCTGACCAAAATTTTGGAGGTGCGGAATCGAGTGGGAGACAGACGGTGACAGATTCGGAGCTCAAGTGGGGCTGGAAGGTCCACGGGAAGGATCTGATCCGCGGGGGTGAGCCCACAGCGCACAGCGCAGCGTGGCCAGCGCAGCACGGCCAGTGCAGCGGAGCGGAGGAGATCCGAGAAACCTGAGTGGCGGGTGGAACCAGAGGAGCGGCACCCGGGGCGGGAGACAAGCCCAACCGAGTCAGTGAGAGCCTCGGAGCGCCCGATATCAGCGCAGCAGCTCCTGGGACCTTCAGCCCGAAGATCAAACTCCGGTGAGTCACTTACTTGAACTTCGGGGAGCCAGGATGGCGGTGTAATCAGCTAATGCTCGCTCCTTCCCCCTTGATGACCGTGAAAGAACCATAAAATATCTCCCCAGAAAAATCCCAGATCAGTAGAATTAGAAGAAGGAGACCAATAGTCTCATAACACCTGAGACGAAGAAAATAGCTAAGGGGGATTCCTCATATGGTGGCAGAGGCAAACCAGAAGGACAGAGGACCCAGGGCAGGGAAAATTCGCACTAGGACCCAGGCAAGCCTCAGCACCAGGAGAGGAGCCCCAGGAGGGTTGGGAACACGCATTAGCATCTAGGCGTGCCTCAGCTGTCCAGGGGAATCAGAAAGACAATAGGGCAGCTGGGATTACCAGCCCCTGAGCTGACTTTGCCTCAATTCATCTGAGATCTCCTGGGACCAGACCACACCCCCACACTTAACAAGCTAAACCCAGGGCTGATCAGGGAAACACCAAACAAATACCTGCTTTTAGCTTTTTCACACATCAGCTCACCAAAAAGTTCTCCAGCTTCTGACTGAGAGAACCAGAAGCCACAACACTCAATCAAAATCATGAATAGGAAAAAGAAGAGGGCCGAAAGAACCATAGAATCTTTCTATGGGGATAAGGACCAAAACACAAGCCCCAAAGAGGTCACAGCTGAGACTGTACTTCCATCTGAAACTTCAGAAGGGACTATGAACTACTCGCAAGTACAAGCAGCTCTCCTGGAACAGCTGAAGAAGGAAATAGAAGATAAACTGGCCAATGATTTTAAAATTATTAAGAAAGAATTCACTGATGAGAACATTTCCCTGAAAAGGAAAATTGAACAAATGGAAAAAGAAGTTCAAAAATTAACTGGAGAAAATAAATTCCTGAAAGACCAAATGGAAAAGGAAGTACAAAAATTAGCTGGAGAAAATAAATTCCTGAAAGGCCAAATGGAAAAGGAAGTACAAAAATTAACTGGAGAAAATAGCTTATTAAAAGGAAAAATTGGGCAGATGGAAAAAGAGATACAAAAGTTAACAGAAGAAAACAATGTGATGAAGATTAGAATTGGGCAAGTAGAAACTAACGACTCAATGAGACAGCAAGAATCAGTCAAACAAAATCTAAAGAATGAAAAGATAGAAGAAAATGTAAAATATCTAATTGGAAAAACAACTGACCTGGAAAATAGATCCAGAAGGGAAAACTTAAGAATTATTGGCCTGCCAGAAACCCAGGATGGAGAAAAGAGCCTGGACAATATCTTCCAGGAAATCATCAAGGAAAACTGCCCAGAAGTACTAGATTCAGAGGGCAAAATAGTCATCGAAAGAATCCACCGTTCCCCTCCTGAAAGAGACCCCAAACTCAAAACCCCAAGAAATATAGTTGCCAAATTCCAGAGCTATCAAGTGAAGGAAAAAATATTACAAGCAGCCAGAAAGAAACAATTTAAATATAAAGGGGATACAATCAGGATTACACAGGACCTTGCAGCTTCTACATTAAAAGATCGAAAGAATTGGAACCCAATATTCCGTAAGGCAAAGGAGCTGGGACTGCAACCAAGGATCAACTACCCAGCAAAGTTCAGCATAACATTTCAGGCAAGGAGAAAGTCATTCAACGAAGTAAGGGATTTCCAGAGTTTCCTGACCAAAACACCAGAACTTAATAGACAATTCGATCTTCAAATGCAGGTCTCAAGAGAATCATAAAAAGGTAAACAGTGTGGGGGGGGGGAACAACTTGCTACTCAATGAGGGCAAGTTGTTCACCTCCCTATAAGGGAAGATGTTATCTGTTTATCTCAAGAACTGTGCGTCTATTAAGAAATATAAAAGGGATAAGCATAGGGGGAACGGATATAAAGTAAATGATATCATGATAAAAAATGTGATTTAAGTATGAGAAGGGAGTGTAATAGGAGGTGTGAAAAGGAGGAAGCAGGAAATGGCAAATTACATCACAAGAAGAAGTACAAAATCATAGTAGAGGGAAAGAGGGGAGGGAGATGAGCATTATGTGAGAGGTACTCTCATCGGATTTGTTTAAAGGACGGAACAATAAACTTAAGTAGAAAATCCTAACTAGCTCTATAAGCAGTGGGAGGGGAAGAGGGAAGAAAGGGGAGGGAGGCAAAAGGGAGGGAAGAAGCAATAAGAGTAAAGGGGAGTAAAAGGGAGGGGGGCTAAAAGAAAGAGGGGAAGGCGGCAAGAGGAGGTGGTGAAAAGTAAATACTAGTGAGGAGGGGAAGGGAGACAGCAGAGCTAAAAGCACAAATGGTGGGAAAGAAGATGGAGGGAAATACACAGATTGTAATCATAACTGTGAATGTGAATGGAATGAATTCTCCCATAAAACGGAGACGGATAGCAGAATGGATTAAAAGCCATAATCCAACAATATGCTGCTTACAAGAAACACATTTGAAACGGGGGGATACACATAGGTTAAAGGTTAAAGGATGGAACAGAATATATTGTGCTTCAGCTGATGTAAAAAAGGCAGGAGTAGCAATCCTAATCTCAGACAAAGCAAAAGCAGAAATAGATCTAATCAAAAGGGATAAGGATGGAAACTATATCCTGCTAAAAGGCACCATAGACAATGAAGCAATATCATTACTAAACATGTATGCTCCAAGTGGTATAGCATCCAGATTCTTAGAGGAGAGATTGAGGGAGTTGAAGGAAGAAATTGACAGCAAAACTATACTAGTGGGGGACCTCAACCTCCCTCTTTCTGAACTTGATAAATCTAACCTCAAAATAAACAAGAAAGAGGTTAAGGAGGTAAATAAAACTCTAGATAAGGTAGATATGATAGATCTTTGGAGAAAATTGAATGGGAATAGAAAGGAATATACCTTTTTCTCAGCAGTACATGGAACATTTACAAAAATTGACCATGTACTAGGACATAAAAATCTCAAAATCCAGTGCAGAAAGGCAGAGATAATCAGTGCATCCTTCTCAGATCATAATGCCATAAAAATTATATGTAATAAAAGGCCATGGAAAGATAAAGCAAAAATCAGTTGGAAACTAAATAATTTAATCCTAAAGAAGGAATGGGTTAAAGAAGAAATCATAGAAACAATTAACAACTTCATTCAAGAGAATGACAATAATGAGACAACCTACCAAATCTTATGGGATACTGCAAAAGCAGTTCTTAGGGGAAGTTTTATATCTTTGAATGCCTACATAAATAAAATAGAGAAAGAGGAGATCAATGACTTGGGTATGCAGCTGAAAAAGCTAGAAAAAGAACAAATTGAAAATCCCCAAGAAAATATCAAATTAGAAATACTGAAAACCAAAGGAGAGATTAATAAAATTGAAATTAAGAAAACTATTGAATTAATAAATAAAACCAATAGTTGGTTTTATGAAAAAACTAATAAAATTGATAAACCTTTGGTCAATTTGATTAAAAAAAAGAAAGAAGAAAATCATATTACTAATATTAAAAATGAAAGGGGTGAACTCACCTCCAATGAGGAGGAAATTAAAACAATAATTAGAAATTATTTTGCCGAACTTTATGCCCACAAATTCGATAATCTAAATGAGATGGATGAATATTTTAAAAAATACAAATTGCCCAGATTAACAGAAGAGGAAATAGAATACTTAAACAACCCCATCTCAGAAAAAGAAATTGAACAAGCCATCAATGAACTCCCTAGGAAAAAATCTCCAGGACCAGATGGATTCACAAGTGAATTCTATCAAACCTTTAAAGAACAGTTAATTCCAATACTATATAGACTATTTGGGAAAATTGGGGAAGAAGGAGTACTCCCAAATTCCTTCTATGATACAAATATGGTTTTGATACCCAAGCCAGGAAGAGATAAAACAGAAAAAGAAAATTACAGACCAATTTCTCTAATGAATATAGATGCAAAAATTTTCAACAAGATTTTAGCAAAACGAATACAGCATCTTATCAAGAGAATAATACATTATGATCAGGTAGGTTTCATACCAGGAATGCAGGGCTGGTTCAATATTAGGAAAACTATTAGCATTATCAATCATATCAACAAGAAAACCAACAAAAACCACATGATTATCTCAATTGATGCAGAAAAAGCTTTTGACAAAATACAACACCCATTCCTATTAAAAACACTGGAGAACATAGGAATAAAGGGAACCTTCCATAAAATAATAAGCAGTATCTACCTAAAACCTTCAGCAAGCATTATATGCAATGGAGACAAGCTAGAGGCATTTCCAATAAGGTCAGGGGTGAAACAAGGATGCCCATTATCACCATTATTATTCAATATGGTACTAGAAATGTTAGCGGTAGCAATTAGACAAGATAAAGAAATTGAAGGAATAAAAATAGCCAAAGAAGAAACTAAGTTATCACTCTTTGCAGATGATATGATGATATATTTAGAGAATCCCAGAGATTCAAGTAAAAAGCTACTTGAAATAATAAACAACTTTGGCAAAGTTGCAGGTTACAAAATAAACCCACACAAATCTTCTGCATTCCTATATATTAGCAACAAAGTCCAACTCCAAGAGATAGAAAGAGAAATCCCATTTAAAGCTAGAGTAGACACTATAAAATACTTAGGAGTTTACCTGCCAAAACAAACCCAGGGATTATATGAACACAATTACAAGACACTTTTTGCACAAATAAAGTCAGATTTAAGTAAGTGGAAAAACATCAGTTGTTCATGGGTAGGCCGAGCTAATATAATAAAAATGACAATTCTACCTAAATTAATCTACTTATTTAGTGCCATACCAATTAAACTATCAGATAATTATTTTCTAGAGCTGGATAAAATAATATCAAAATTCATTTGGAAAAACAAAAGGTCCAGAATATCAAAGGGACTAATGAAAAGAAATGCTTGGGAAGGTGGCCTAGCGCTACCAGACCTCAAATTGTATTATAAAGCAGCAATTATCAAAACCACTTGGTATTGGCTAAGAAACAGAGGGGTTGACAAATGGAATAGGCTTGGCACTCAAGACACAGTTGGCAAGAAATATAGCAACCTCCTGTTTGACAAACCCAAAGATCCCAGCTTCTGGGATAAGAACTCATTGTTCGACAAAAATTGCTGGGAAAACTGGTTAACTGTGTGGCGGAAATTAGGCATAGACCCATGCCTGACACCGTACACAAGAATAAAGTCCAAATGGGTACATGATTTAGGTATAAAGATTGATACCATGAATAAACTGGAGAAGCAAGGTATAGTGTATTTATCAGATTTATGGAGAGGGGAAGAATTTTTTTCTAAAGAAACGATAGAAAGCATTATGAAATGCAAGATGGATAATTTTGATTACTTTAAACTGAAAAGTTTTTGCACAACCAAACCCAATGCAACCAAAATTCGGAGGGATGTAGTAAATTGGGAAAAAATTTTTACAGCTAAGCTCGGGGATAAAGGCCTCATTTCTAGAATATATAGAGAACTGACTCAAATATATAACCATCCAAGTCATTCCCCAATTGATAAATGGTCAAAGGATATGAACAAGCAATTTTCAGGGGAAGAAATCAAAAATATCTATAATCATATGAAAAAGTGCTCTAAATCACTATTGATTAGAGAGATGCAAATCAAAACAACTCTGCGGTACCACATCACACCTGTAAGATTGGCAAACATGACAGAACAAGAAAATGATAAATGCTGGAGAGGATGTGGGAGAGTTGGAACACTAATTCATTGTTGGTGGAGCTGTGAGATCATCCAACCCTTCTGGAGATCGGTTTGGAACTATGCCCAAAGGGCTACAAAAATGTGCATACCCTTTGACCCAGAAATATCACTACTAGGATTGTATCCCCAAGAGATTATAAAAACGGGAAAGGGTCCCACGTGTACAAAAATATTTATAGCAGCACTCTTTGTGGTAGCCAAAAACTGGAAGTCAAGGGGATGCCCATCAATTGGGGAATGGCTGAATAAATTATGGTATATGAATGTAATGGAGTACTATTGCGCCATAAGAAATGAGGAACAAGAAGACTTCAGGGAGGCCTGGAAGGACTTATATGATCTGATGCTGAGCGAAAGGAGCAGAACCAGGAGA
This sequence comes from Bettongia penicillata ogilbyi, assembly GCA_023548195.1. Lineage (NCBI taxonomy): Eukaryota > Metazoa > Chordata > Mammalia > Diprotodontia > Potoroidae > Bettongia > Bettongia penicillata. Next base: position 3,290,902 of record JAJHZJ010000204.1, on the reverse strand, counting down.
ACTTTGTGCACAGCAACGACCACAGTGTGCGAGAGTTTCTTCTGGTAGACTTGGAACTTTGTAATAACACAAGAACTTACTGAGGAAAAAAAAAAAATCCTAATGTCGGTCTTCAAAGGCAAAACGCCTTCCACACTCAGAGAAAGAAATGTGGAAGCCACTTGCAGAATGTAGCAGATCATGTTTGTGTGTGGGTGGGTTTCAGTGTAATATGTGTTGATTTGTTATATGATTTCTTCCATTTATTTTAGTTCGACTACATAGCATGAATATAGTGAAAATGTGCTCAATAGGAAAGTATATGTAGAACCTAAACAGAATTGTATGCTGTCATGGGGAGGGAGGGGGGTATTGAGGGAAGGGTGGGGGGAATAAAATCTTAACTTTAAGGAAATGATTGTAAAACATTAAAAAAAATAAAATTAAAAAAAAAAAAAAAAGATAAAAAAAAAAAAAAAAAAAAAAAAGAATTACTTTGGACTAATAAGTTATCTTGACTATTATAGACATGCAAATTAATTATAAAGAACAATTGAAGAAAGATGCTATCTGTATCCAAAGAACTGATAAATAGAAGTATGTATAGAATAATTTTACACACACACATATGTATATATGTATATATGTGTCTAATGGTCATCTCTAGGGCAGAGCAGAGGGAGGGAAGTAAAAAAGGTATTGACATAATAATTTAGTTGTATATTTGAAAGTAGTAACAAGTTGTGCATAGCAGATTTTCAGTGTCATGTGCAATCATCTTTTTATTATACTTTGTTATGGAAATGCTTGTTTTTTCCCATAAATTAAAAACATTTTTTTAAAAAGATAGTTTCTGCCCACAAGGAAGTTACAATGTAGTAGAGGAAGGCAAAAGACAAAAAGGTGAAAATTTGGGGGCAAGGGAAGGTACCCAATTCAGGGTCTTGGTGGAGAAGTAAGTCAGAGATGGTCCAAGATATCTGAGCTAAGCTGTCTACTTAAATGGAGCTAATGGAATTTATGACCCCACCTTCCAATCATTGAAGTAGAGAGTAATGATGAGGGGGAATCTCAAGGCTGGTCATATCAGCCTTGGGTATCATTACTATTATTACTGTTTCGGCTTCCCAGCAATCACCCCCTATATTGTATTTCCTGAAATTCCTCTTAAACAGATCTTTATGGCATATCCATACATACAGAATACAATGAAATCCATTTACGATGCACTCGCCTATGATATTTATCCCTGGGTATTTTCTATCATTTTTAAAGCTTTAGACTAAGGCAGCCTCACTTTAATATTCTCCCATTTACAGCATTTCTCATCCTAGACCTTTTTACAATATTACAAACACACTTCACTATGCCTTACCTAAATTAAATCTTTTTTTTCCAGTTATTGTTAGTGCATTTTCCAAAAGGATTCAGTTACTTGGGCATCTACTCTAGCCCTCAGTATAGATGTAACAGATTTCTTTATGGCTATGATTCTATGAGATCAGGGGATGGCATCTCCTGGCAAGTGTGGCAGAAGGAGACAGAGCATCTTGGCACTGGGCTCAGATCACCTGTAACCTTGGATCCAGTTGAGTGTTATAAAACTATTTTGAATCAACTTTAACCAATTTATCATGTCCCCTTGTGCTTACACAAGAGAGTCTTGACAACTAGAATTATTGAATATAATCCTCAGCAATTTTAAAATGATTTGCGACCATGAGACAAAATTAATTCTCTTCTCTGTAAATCCAATGGCCAGGTGCACTGCCATCCCTCTACTTGCTTTACACCAAGATGCTCCCAGCAACTTAGGTGCTGGAAACACAGCTACTACTGGGTAAGAATCGGGTAGGGAAGGAGGAGATTGAGAAAGAAAAGGAGATATCATCAGACCATTAGAGCTGAAAGATTCTTTAGAGATCATCTAGTCCAAATCACTCATTTTACAAATGAGGAAACTTGCCCAGAGAATTAAGTTGACTTGAATAAGGTCACGTAGTCTATAAGTAGCAGAGTCAGGAGTTAACACAGTCACTTTGAGGAGAATCTCAAGTAAAGACTAGAGATTAATTACTTCCATTACTATATTACTATGAAATACCACCCTATCCCCTACCCCCACTGAAGAATCTTCTGCAAAGAAGCTGAATGATTTGATATTGTTATGGCCCCTCCTTTCCTTATCTCCAATTCAGAGCAGTGTTGTCACATAAGTTTTGAATTTTTGTTGGATGCATGTTTTGATAGATGATAGATAGATAGATAGATAGATAGATAGATAGATAGATAGATAGATAGATAGATAGATAGATAGATAGAGATAGATAGAGTCAGACACACAAACAAATAAAAAGACATATAGAGGTATAGATGGATGGATGGATGGATGGATAGATAAATAGATAGAGATGTATAGATCCACATATGCCTATAGATTTATAGACTAATATCTATCTTTCTACATATATGCACACAAACATATGTATGTTCCCATATATACTTCAGGGAGCTTAAAGATATCTAAATATAGCTCTTTTCCCTTGACTTCTGAGTAGCAGAAGTAGGCGAGTGATTTTTGTAAAGTATTTGTTTAACATGAATTCCTTATTGCCCTTGGACCCTTTTTCTTTTGGAAATAATGTGTTGTTTTGACTGGTCCCCAAATGGTTTCGAGAACTTGATATAGCAAGGCATACTTGCTATATCAAGGTTGTTAGGTATCATCATGTCATAATCTATACATGTTATCTTGTTCTAACTGATTTTATATTTGTACAAACTGTGAACTTGCAGTTGGTATTTATATACAGCCTATCCCCCAGGGATGACCTATAGGCATGCAACGTTTTCCCCAGCAAGCAGGCCCTCTCTGCATGCTGATTGTATAATATGGTTTTTATAGAAACATATCATAATATGCATTCTAAACTTCAGGCAATCTGTCTATGTAGTCACTCATTTAAAGGAAAACACAAAGATGTAAAGGTGGGTAAATGGAAAAGGGGCTTTCATACAGGTTTCAATTTGGACCACTTGCTATAAATCTATGCAGTTGCTTTTGCATCCTTTTCAAAGGAGGAAAAAAGTTGCTGAACTGACTAGTTATGAGCATCAGGGCTAGTAATTCATGATATGCCTTGAATGTCACTAAATAAACTGCCCAATAAACTCATTTTAGTTACAGAGGGGACCTGCTGCTTCATTGAAATATTCAAAATAACTAAGAAATTTCCAAATACCATATCCTTAAAATGTTGTAACAGCAAAAATGTTTCAACTGGGACTTTTTCTCAGTTTTGAACATTTGAGAAAGAAAACCAACCCGAGGTCTGCGGCAGAATTTCACTAAATTACAAAGGCTGTCCACCTTTCATAACCCTATTGTGAAGGAATGTTCTTCTGCTAAAGCCTCCTAGCAATACTATCTCTGAGTACTTCTCATATTAGCAAATCCTTCTGTAATGGTTTAAATAAACATTGTATCAATTATGTAGGCATTCTGTGGCTTTCGGTAATCATGATCTAAAATTAAAATTGGCTGCTAAACGTGGTTTACATGTATATATCTTTAAGGTTAGAAGATATAGCATCACAGAGCCTATTTTAGCTATATTCTATCCTATCCTATACTAAATAGTCGTATACTATATAATATACCTGCATGATGATGGACGGTCAAGTATATTGTTGTAATGGTGGTAGTTCTGTCATTTTTAGTCATATCTGTCTTTTTGTGACCACAGTTAGGGCTAAAGATACTGGAATGGTTTGTTATTTCTCAGATGAGGAAACTGAGCAGAGTGAAGAGACTTGCCCAAGGTCTCATAGTTAGTGTCTGAGACCAGACTTGAACTCAGGAAGAATAATACAGGAAGACTGGCACTCTATCCACTGCACCACCTAGCTGCCCTAAAGTAACTTTCCAAATTCAGAGTAGAAATTGACTGTAACTGGAGACAAAAGAAAATCATATAAACACAGATCTGTGGCTTAAGGGGACCTTAACAATACTCACCTGATCCAAACTGGGTCTTAGGAAGGTTACATAGCTTGCCCAAGGTTACACTGTTAGTTATTGGCAGAACCAGCCTTCAAGTCCAGACCATACTGTTGCAGATTTGATGATCTTTATTCTTGCTTTTAAATACTACCCTATTAGTTACTGTCATCGAAAAGGGAGCTTTGGAATCCGTAACTTCATAATGAAGAGAAAAATACTCAGCATATTTCTTACCTTTCCCTTTGGTGCTTATTTTACAAGAAGACATAAAGAAAAAAGTGAACCCTTTAACCTTTTTGGAGAAGCCAGTAAAATGTTCATGAAATAAAATAAAAGTAAAAACCCATCTCTGTCACCTATTATCCCTGAGGTCATTTATCCACCCATCTATAGACACATACATACACATACACACAATTACGCGCACACAAATACAAACACACAAACACAGAAATTTCAGTTTCTGTACAAAATTAAGACAAGGAGGGAAAGGGAAAAATTAATCCATCATCTCAATATTTAATCTACAATGGTACCAAGGAGAGTTGACAGTGTAAAAGAAAATTATAAAGATGACTTTTTTTTTTCACTTTTCAGCTGGATGCCTTAGTAAAACAGAAATAATGAAAGTTAGGTAGGGATCCAAGGTGATTTTTGCCATAATTAGCTATCTATTTCAAGAAATAGGGTTTCTTTTGGTCTCATGAGAATAACTGCTGTGATTTTTTATCTTGCATCTTGTGTATAAGGACAATCTTTATGTTTGTGATAATGATGGCTTATGCTCTGAAAAAAAGACCTTGTTCTTACAGGTTTCAGAATAAACATCAGTAAATAAGAAGGAAAACGACCAGGATATTTTTCCTATCCACCACTCTGAAATTATGAGGAACACAACTACTAATCTAACCTTTTTTCTATTCAATTCTGATGCATTCTACAAAATTTTGCTTTTGTAAAATGATATACAAATAATATTCATGACTACCCATGCATCAGTTTAGTTTGGTTAATCCATTCTAATACAAGCAAGACAATGAATATACTTCTATCTGCATTGTAGGGCACTTTACTGGGACCATATCTACATCAACCAATGTGCTAATTTAAAAAAAAAAAGAACAAAAAAAACAACAGAAACCAAAGAGCCAGATTTGCCGCTGGCCACATTGTACACTCTGTAGAACATAGGCCCAACTTCAAAAGTACAATGTAAGTGATATGCTTTTGAAGTAGGGTAGAAGGCATGTGTCTACATGCCTTAAGGCACAGGGAGGTTAAGCAATGCCCCTATGGTCACATAGGGGATGTGTCTCCATAGGCAAACTGGGACAGCATAAAGTCTCCCTCCCACACCCAGAAAAATTCAGCCCACTGTTGTGTCTGTTGATATCCCTATGCTACTAATTACTTGAGCTCTAAATAAGTCAGATGGGTTTGGGCTGAGGCACTGGGGATCCCTTAATGTTGCTAAAAACACTGTACTATTATTTTTCCTTTTAATCTCTTTGGGCCACAAGATTTCACTCCTGTTATGGTGGCCCTCAGAGACAATGATGCTTTCAGTATGAACAGAAAAGTGAATCCAGGAGAGGATTCATTAAATATATTGGAAAGACTGGATTTTCTCTGATACTTTTACCCCATAAAGCTTTGGAGAGATGAGGATAAAGGAAACTCTGGAATCTGAATTGGAACTCACAGCCCATATGTCTGTTCTGTTCCTTGTCCACGATTTCATTTTATTTCCTATGAATCACTAAGAATTCAGATCCAGATGGTGTTAACAGAAGGAGTGAAGGGAATACCTACTATGCATCAGATACTATGCTAGATGCTTTACAAATATGATCCCATTTTACCCCATTTTATAGTTAAGGAAACTTAAGCAGACAGAAGTTAAATGACTTGCCTAGGGTCACACAGATAATAAATATCTGAGGCTAGATTTTAACTCACATCTTCCTGATTGCAGGCCCAGCACACTCTCTACTGAGCCATATTATACAATTGCCATGCCCCTTGACAAAACTGTAGTTAAAAATAATAAGAATATGCCATTTTTTCACATGAGATTGCAAAGACACTTTTCATCTTAAATCTCCAAAGGGAACAAACTAGATACTTCTAACCAATAAATTATTCTGTATTGGAACTGTGTTTCTATCTGCTTCTCTAGAAAGACCTTCACAAGCATCAATGACCCTCTAGTCCCATGTCAGCATTCCTTTCAAAGTTCTCCTTCCCTTCATTTTATAGAAAAAGAGCCTTAATCTCAAAAACAATAAACAACCCTTTACTAGAAGAGATTGTGAGACTGTTCATAAAAGAAGCAGCTCCCTGGTTTGGATGATTAGACTGACACTTTGCCAAGCCCGAGGCACAAGAGATCTCCTTGGCCAAGGCTGATCATCTCTAGCCCCTGCCCAGCTTGCTGAGCCCACAGGGTTCTCTCAGCAATGTTTGTTGGACTATGTTCCAGTCTCTTGTCTGTTTTCCACCAAGTAGTGATGCGGTCCTCTCAGCTCAGCTGCCTTGCTTACTGCTGACTGAGTTCAGTCCTTGGCCATGGTTGTGAAGAACTGGGCTTTCCCAAAGCTGTGCCTCACAGCCAGGGAGTAATAGGGCTTCCCTCCAGGGCTGTCACTTTGCATTCTGCCAGCTGCAGCTGGAACTTAGTACTGCAAGTTGCTGCAAACCCAGGAATGGAAGCTGTGACTTCTTTTGGCAAGAGATGTTCACTGCGGGGTACAGTCTGACTTGGCTATGGCCCCACAACTCTACCAACACATCCTGTCTCATAGCCCACTCTCTAATCAACTGGTCACAGATGCATGGGAGTTGGACTCTAGAAAAATTGTTGCATTCGGTGCCTTTACATGCCCTAAGGAAGCAGCCTGTTGTGTACTCAATTCTCCCTTCTCTAGTTGACTGGTTTCCCAGATCTGTCAGCTACCACTGGCCAGGATAGCTATCCAACTTGCTCAGGATTGTACAACCACCCCAAACACCTCTATCTCATCTAATGTTTTTCATTATGTTAGTAAGTTACTGCTTTGTTTTGTTTTGGAGGATAGGGATGGAAACCTATTATTTCGTCCTTGTAGGGAACTCTGAATATGGAAACTACATCTCCTGAAAATATCAGCAGTTCGTATAAAGGTTACTGGTAGTCTGCTATTGAGTCTCCTTCTGTGCTCATGTGCCTATGATATGAATGTGCCATTAAGGTGCTAGATATTTCGCTTTGGATACCTTGAAAGTAAAGAGGAACTTATCTCTACTTTCTACCCCTGCCTAGACATTCATAGCTTTGATCACTGTGATAGTTATATACCAAGTCAGTCCAATATTTAGTCTTTGACAATGGCTCCACAGGAATACTGGAGAAGGTCATGATTACCTCCCATTATATCAACCTCTAAAGGTTAATGAATGCCCAAAGAATTCCTTATTTTCTCTAATAAGTTTTATTGTTTTATATTTTGTAGCCTTAAAAGCCCTCATCTGTGCCATATACCATTTTAAAGTCACTCTGAAAGCTCATGGTGGCCCAATAAACCTCTGCTCTACTTGTACCCTTCTAGCTGGAGTAGAACAGATGACATATAAAGGTCAGAATGAAACAAAGCATGAAAATAGCCATTGAGTTTCTCATCATTTCCACCTCTAGCCACTGTAACAAGCCAAAAAATACCCTAGAATAGTTACCAGAGATGAAGTAGGAGGCTTAAGACCAACTAATGCTTTGATGATAGACATAGAACTAATGGTGGTTAAGCTTGTGGATAGACAGTGTGGTAGAGTAAAAAAGTAAGGAGAGATCAGGTGGCACAATGAATAGAGAATCAGAGTTAAGAAGACTTGGGTTCAAATTCCATCCTGTAACACAGCTAGCTGTTCACTTACAGTCACTGAAGCACTCAGTGCTTTAGGCAATATCTAAAATTTCATCAATAAACATTTATTAAGTATCTACTGTGCACCAGACACTGTGCTAACCCTCTCAAACAGGGGTTGGTAACTTTTTTGTGTCACGGATGCCTTGGGCAATCTGGTGAAGCATATGGATTCTTCAGAATAAAGTTTTCAAAAGTATAACATAAAATACATAAGGTTACAAGGGAAACCAATTTCATTGAAGTATAGTTATCAAAATATTTAAAAATAAAACAAGGTCATGGCTCCCTAGGTTCAGAACCTCTTTAGTCTACAACTAGGAGTGTCAGAGTCAGCGTTGATCTGCATTGGCAGAGGATATGTCTGTCCAGGAACTCTGCCATCAACCATGTATGGGACTTGTCAAATGAGGTTAATGATGCTTGCAATATCCACCTTCCAGTGTTGTTTTGAGGGAAGTCTTTTGTAAAGGACTAAATACAAATGTGAACTGTTGCTATTATTTAGCCAGCTCAAGGAAAGGGAAGGAGCATGCTGGTATCAAAGCCGAAATACAAGTGACAGATCCACTCTTGCACTCTCACTCACCAACTTGCCTACAATGCAAAGCCCAGAGGAATATTATCCACATCTTTCCAGTTGCGGAACACCACTATTCAAGATGGTCATGTCAGGGATTACTACCTTGACCAAAAAATGAGGAAATAGATGAACACAGAGACTTCTGAGAGATGTACATCCTATTCCACCAAGCACGTAAGCTCACTCTGACTTTTTCTTAGGATGATCTTTTTCTCTGTTCTAAAACCATCTCTTTAAACATGTGGTTTCTACTATTTATTGGTGTACTTTTTCCTTACAATGTATAATATATACAGAGTAAACTCTGACTTCCCATGTGCCAGTCATTCTCTCTCCTCACAGAAAGTCATGTCATTATTAATTGATCATCTATTCCCATCATCAACAAAAAAAATTAATAATACGCATTCATTGAAGTGGCAAACTTTCCATCACTGATCTAGAGAATAGAAGTTCTCTGAAAACTAAGACTTTTTAAGGTCTAGCACAATGCTCTTGCATAGTTTCCTAAGTATTTTATTTATCATAAAACATAGAAGACATCCAGAGGTCTACATATTTAACCCTGAACTTTAGTGGCATTTTTAACCACTGACTGTGGGACACTACATTGAATAACTTTCATTTCTCCACCTATGAAATACAGGGAGATACTACTGGAGAACATGAATTGCAAATGAATGTGCATGAATATCTAATTTTAATATTATCAATAAATGAATCAGCAATAATTAGTAAACCCCTACTGTGGGCCAGATATTGTGTTAGAATCTAGCGATACAGATACAACACATGAAACCTTGTCAACTCACAAAAAACTGTAATGGGGAAGACAACAAACCCATAAGGAATATTAAGCTGAAAACAAGGCAAAATTATATTCATTGATAATAAATTGAATATGAAATAAGTTTCAGGGTAAGATAATAAGTAGTCTGAACACTGAAGAAGACTGATTCATCCCGTAAGAGTGAACATCACATTACCGTGTTGTAATGCAACCTTACTTCAAATCCCAACTTGGCTTTTGGCTACCTACCTTGATAAGGTCACTCAGGTTCTTTGGACTGCTTTACTTCCTTGTTTATAAAGTATGAGAAGTCAGACTAAGATATAATCCAGTCCTAAATCTTTCACTTCAAAAAGACAACATTCTGCCTCTCCTATGAGATTTTGGGGAATTGTCATAGCTTTTGGACGGTCAAAGATGCTTTTTCTTTAAAAAAGACAAAAGGCAACTTCTTTTTTGTCCCATAGTTGAGAATGAACAGTAAAGACCTCAATGCCTGGAATTTTTATTTTGAATGCCAGCGTTTCTATCATGATCATTTGAGGGGGCTGAGTGGCTCCAGTTTAAAAGCCGCTAAAACCTCTCTAGGTCTTTATATCTTTCTAAATTTAATTAAATAAGTTACTAACCAATAGCTGACAGTAAGGCACATTATAAATAGCAAGTGCTATACAAAATCATAATAAAAGGAATCTTCCCTCTACTTACCCTCTACAGATCACTAAAAATTGGTGCTTTCCCCCTCTAACAAAATACACAGGAAAATAAGGGAGAAAAAGTGAACATAAAAAGGAAAACTTTAACTGGGCTAGACCAGTGTACATTTCTTTGTCTCTTTTCAATATGAAGTACTAACATCAGTTGATACTGTAACCTAGCCATTGAACAAGTCAAGCTATGTAATGTTCTTATGCTTTTTTTACCCCTGAAGATATGAAAATCAAACCATTAGAGCACCACGCCTTTGTGATTGGGAGCTCCTCAGTTTTGGAGTTGTGGTTTCTTTAGAGAGCAATTGTGTAGTGTTTGTACCCCTTATCAAAAATTCAAACCTAGAGGGGCCAGAGGTCACCATCTCCTAGAGGACAATTTTCTTTTGACACTTCCTAGAAACCATACCTGAGCTGTTGCTTCTTAATGTTTAAAAGGAAACGCAGATGAAAGCCAGTGGCTTTTGTTTTTTAAAGCTCTGACACAAATCAAATGCAAATGGAGTTTAGTTCAAGCATGTTTGTTAAGCATCACATTGGTGAGTATTAAATACAGAACATGTAGCTTTTATAATGAGCATATGTGATTGATATTGATTTTTTTCAACCAAGTTACAAAGAATCATGTGCTTTTATTGGTGCCATGTGAGCCAGTGATGTTTATATTTACCCACAGGACTTCAGATATCCTGTCTTTATCTGGCAATCTCTGTTGATTGGCTAGTTCATTTAAAAAAAAAAATAGTTTTGCAATCCCAGTCTTTGAATTAAAACTCAGTTGAAAGTGGTAGAAAGTGAATGGCTAAAGAAACTCCAGTGGAGAGAGAAGATCTCACTCAAGATCCCAAAATGAAAAGCAGGTCTCTGACCAGCTCTACAAAGCCAGCAGGAACCAATTCTGGTTCTAGACAGGTGCCACTCTAAGTCAACAATTTTTTTTTATTAAGTCACACCACTGAAATGAATGGTGGAATGAATACTATCATTCCAACAAAGAAAATTATTTCCAAAACTTTAAAATCAAAATACACTTGAAATATCCCCATTCACTTTCCATTTGTCACAGTAAAACTGCACTGGGACAAATTTTTCTGCTTAAAAAACAAAGGATTATTCTGTTTTTGGAGAAACTATAACAATGGCAGAAGCTGCTCCCAGTGAAGTGAAAGTGAGGATATTTGGTTTTCACAGTGGCTGGCTCATAGTATGTACTTAAAAAATGTTTCTTGACTGATTGTCTGGAAATTGTATTATTACTGTGTTTTATATACTTCTAAGTGTGACAGCCAGACAAATCTGGGACCTGATGCCTTGCAAGGGGGTCTAAGTGGATAAAGGCACTGGAAGTTAAGGAGTTTTTTCTCAATCAAGAAAGAGATGGGTCTATTGTGGGCTTGGAACTGGAAGGTGGAGTTTTTCCACTACAATGAAGGAAGAAAGACTGGTGAAAGGTCCAGTAGCTTGTACTTCCCTTTTCTACATCAAATCACCAACTCTTCTAGATCAGCAGATAGTGAGGGGACTATTCATCATCTTTAAATGGCAATCTTTTAGCTCTGACTCCTACTTGACAAAGCATGAATGGCTACTGAGCATAGTCTTTGGGGTACAAAGACCTGTGCTACATGAGCACATTATCTCATAGCAGAATGTAAATTCCCTGAAGACAAGTACTGTTTCATTTTTGCCTATCACAGTGTCTGTCACCTCGTAGCACCTAAATCCTTTTTAATTGCTTAAGTAATCATGCTATCATCATCATCATTAACATAGTCATGATAACTCACCTTTATATATAGGACGGTGGGGAGGGGCAGGACGTTGGTGTTAGAGGCAGAGGACCTGTAGCATTCAATACTTGTATGATCTCAGTGAGCAAATTCCGGAGACCTCAGTTTTCTCATCTGTAAAATGAGCAGACTGGACTAGATGATTTCCGAGTCACTGCTAGTTCTAAATCTGTGACCTTGTGAGTCACCCATGTAAAATTGTTGTTTAGTCATGTTCGACCCCTTGTGACCCTATTTGGGGTTTTCTTGGCAAAGATACTGGAGTAGTTCACCATTTCCTTCTCCAGCTCATTTTACAGATGAGGAAACTGAGGCAAACAGGGTTAAGGGACTTGACCGGGATCACATAGTAATTGTCTGAAGCTTGATTTGAACTGAGGAAGGTGAGTCTTCCAGGCTCAACACTCTATCCACTGCCACCTAGCTGCCTATGTAACATTACAATCTACAAGTCACTTTAACTACAATGGAGGAAACCAATTGTACTGTGCAAATTTCTTTGACAAGGAGTTATTCTATAGGAGATTATGTTAAACTGTGCAGAATGCAAAAATGAGCGGATACCACATCCTACAAGAATTTTCTTTAATAAGCACTTCTATGAAGGACATGTCCAGATTTCTGTTCTCTAGCTTGAATGGAGAATCTAGCTGAAGATTCAAAAAACTCTGACTCCACCCCAAATAGTACAGTTACACAGCTACTATTTTTCCTTTCTTAATATTCTCTGTCTTCCCTTTTCACCCCAGAATCTCTTTAGCTTCTTCCGTAGCAAACTAATGCTTTTTCATCTTTCTTGTCTCAGCAATCCTCCTTCCTTCTTTCCACTTTTATTTCCATTACAAATCTTTTTGTTTGTGTTCTGTATGAGGGTTCCCTCACCCATTTTGAAAAAATACACTAAGCTCCTCTTTTCATGCAGTCATATTTCTTACAGAGCTTTGCCCCCACCCCAGAGCTTCATCTACCTCTTCTGTTACTTCTGACATGTTCAGCTTTTAAATCTTCCCTTATTGTTTGTCTTATTTTTACTGGTAGTTGCTCCCCACAGACCTGGCTCATTCTCTTGTGTTTTCAGCAATGCAGATGTCTGTAATGAAAAGGAACACTTGGGAGTGCCACAGAGAGAAAAAATGCAGCTATTCTACCATAACCATTGCCACATTACTAAACGATTTCTAGCAAAATAGAAAAGGTGGAAAGAAAATTGAAGGCATTCTAAACCTTGTGTGATAGTGTCAAAGAATTAAAAGATGAGAAATACCCAAAGCATGAAGCTGCCATATGTACACAAGCATAAATAAGGAAACACACTTGTCGATGCTTCAATTGCTCAAATTCCCCTCAATAACTACAGTCTGGAGCAACTTGCACAGTTTCTTGTTAATATATTTCAGCATATGATCTCTCACAGGAAAGGAAGCAAAGCATTAACACTGTCATCAGATTCACTTGTTGATAAGTGCTACATCAAACTAGTAAGATTCTCTCCAAGTGAACTGAAATTGAAAGAAATTCTGCTGTGACAAAAAGTTATAGGAAAATTCCACAGCAATCAAAAGACTATCTGAAAGGGAAGCATTGAGCCATCATATCAAATTCCTGAGAATCAACAGACTTCCATTGATCTTCTCTGTCTTAACAATAGGCTAGGCAAAAATTGACTGTGATATACAGGCACATCGTAGAAAGCAACAGTCAGGAGGTTGGGCGGTCAACAGTGTCTAAGTTACAGAAAGGGTGTACGCAATATTCTTTTAATAATCTCATAACTGGGATTTTGTCAGATCCATTATAAAAAATATATACAAATGCCGTAAAAATAAATAAATCACATTGTTTACATAGGTTGAACAGTTTACACTATACTCTTTGGAATGTACACCCTTAACATTTTAAGACGGGATTTATGATCATTATATTATGTCTTTATTTTCCCATAATTATGAACATTGTCTGTCTCATTGCATTTCAAGTTACTTTGATTTGTGTTATGGGATCCAAATTAATTATTTAATATTAAAGAATATGTTAGAGAAATCCAAGAATTTAACAAGATGATGTTGACTTTTAGTGCTAAACAGACTTACTGGTCTACCTAGTTACTAGACATCAATAGTAATGATAATATTGAGAAGATTAATTGAGCTCATTTCCATTTTTATATTGCCAGTGAATAGTAGGCATTTAATAAATGCTTAGTAATTGGTTGATCTTATCTAAAAAGCTGCTAGATGTTTTTAAGTAGTAAATTCATATCTTTTTTAGCTATCAAATACATAGAGTACTAAGACAAATAGTATGGGGGAATGAAAACTTAAAAATCATGATTCAATAATCTAAAAATAATGTAGTTATTCATAAATAAATGCATTTAAAGAATGTATTTAGCAGTACTTTAAATTATGCAATATACAATGAAAGGGAAGGAAGTGTGAGGTTGAAATTAGTTAAACTCAACAAGATCCATCATTTCAAGCTTCAAATATATTTGGCTGGTGACACAGAACAATTGTATTTTGCCACCCAGACATTGAAATTATTTTTATTCATTTAAAAATGCTTAGCAAAATCAAATTTTATAATTACCAAAATCAACAGTGATGTTTGCCTTTTGGGTCAGATATTTCCTTCAGGTCTTCCTTCCATAATCTGGCTTTAGGAAGTGCTTCAAAAATCAATTAGGGCCTTTAACCATAGACCTAGTTTATAAATCCTGTCTACAGAAGTCAAAGTACTTGTTAGTCTAAGTGGTAGAGAAATCTGTAGACTATTTTATTAAAATTAATATAAAATCTTAAAGTTGACTTAGTGAAATAAAACCTCTATTGACACAGAATACAACTATAAATGAAAGATTTCTGGTTCATGTGTTTTTCTGTAAAGCAGTCAAATCATCCTTTCAAATCGATGAGATCTCAAAGTTAGATGCAAAAATTTGATCTCATTGCAAAAGGTCCTGATTGCATTCAAGACTTCCAAAAATAAATCAAGGCTCTGCTCATGCAAAAACATGAAATTTATTTTTTTGTGACTAAATGATTTCTTACTTCAAAGACACTTAAAATCAGTGGAAACATATGCAATATATGTGCATATGTATATGTCTCCCAAGTAAAATACATTTGAAAAGGAAACCTTTCTAAAATATTTTAGAGAAATTGTGTCTAAATGAAGGGAACTTCCTTTGGGCAAAAAAAGCTTTATTCTCAGAGTTAATTTCAAACTCTGCCCACTGGTTCTCCTAAGAAAAAACTAAAGCACTTCCTATGTGTTTTTATAAGGGTATACTTTAGAGTTCAATTCTCCAACCCTATATGGAAGAAAGTATGAATGAGATCTGTAAAGGAGTCAGAATTTTCTAGATTTGCAAAATCTATGAATTCATTAGTTTAATTGATTTATATTCAAGCAACTAATACAAGAACATACAATGTTATTAACACATTATGGGCTCAGTTTTAAGAAAAGCCAATATGTGAAAATCCATGTTTATAAAACAGATAAATTAGGAGATGATTATTCACATTAGCAAACAATTATTTGCTTTACAAAATGATCCACACAGGACTTCTTGTAAGAAATGCTCTCCTAAATCATTTCATCATTTGATTGTTTTTTCACAGACTCTTACTCAACAGAAAAACAGATTGTATGTTTATCTATTGGAGTGTAGTGGGCTGGGGGAGTGATGATAAAGATGGGGTTCAAGAGAAACTTAATGGTAAAACATCAAAAGCTGATTGAAGATGTCAGAAATGAAAATGAAGCTTCTTGAAATTTTTGTCAGCCAATGGGAAATTGGAATTCTATCCACAGTCAATTTTAAATGTAGAATTTTTTCAGAAATACAACTTTTAAGACATATTTGCATGCAACAATCATTTCATTAAAAAATGCCTTCATATCAGAGTTCAATATAATTTATAAGTATTCTGGTATGATTCATGTAGCCCACTCCAGGCCATAGCTTTACACAGCATCACACTATTGTGACTCTCAGATGGGAGGCTCTTCAGAAACTATAAATAGAAGGTATTTTTATGATTATATCTCAGAAGGAGGCAAGTTAAATTTCTGAGTGCTTTTTTACTCAATTCTTGTCACAAACTTAAAGGTGAAACGAGATTTTTTGAAGTCACTCACTTTTTACCAATGTGGTAGGAAAACTAGTAATGTCCAGCTGAAAAAATTAAGTAGAGAAATTGAGAAAGCTAAAGAATGATATCACTGTCTTAGAATAACTTCTCCCAGAGCTCAATTTAATTTAAAAAAACTTATTGTTTCTTTTTTTTTCAGTTTAGAGAATATGCCATAAGATCTATATATGAAAAGTCAATTTTAAAATGTGTGTTCCAGTAAGTAACAAACGAAGCTAAAATGGTTATGATTGATTGAAATAATTGATTGCAGCCTGCCAACTTTGCCTTTCCTAATTATAAAACACAATTACAGTTTTGTGCTTGCCTACCTAAGGTTTACAAAAGCTGAGAAAACTATTTCTGTTCTACCTCTGATTAGATCAGCAATGCCACTTCCCTGAGTCTTATCAGATTGGTTTTGATAATAATTACTTGGGAAGTGTTTGATCTCAATGATGAATACATGATTAGTTTTTCATGAAATCAGTCAACCACGCCATTCGGCACTACTCATGTGAGACCTTGTTGATTTAGCAGTTGGAAAGCACACAGTCGCCTTCAGTTCAGTTATGGGATGTCAGTCTTTGGGGAAAAGAGGGTGGAAAAAGGGCAAGTTTATGGGTAATGATATCGCAGAGGCAGATATTTAAGATCTGCTAATTCTCTGCTCAATTATACTCATTCCTTAGCTTGTTGTCGCGCTTGCTATGTGGCTACAGAATCAATCTGGGAAAAGGCATACATTTTTCCTTGTTCAAGAAGGAATTCTATGACACTATTGTCATCTCTCAAACCCTTAGAGGGTTTTGCCCTGATGAATAATATTTTATACGTGGAATGTTTATGTGATTTTCACGGAGTGATAACCTCACAACTGCCTAACTCTGATGCATTGAGATTGCCGCCTTTCCCTACTAAAGTGCTTTTACACACCAGCTCCGATAAATCGACTTAAGAGTTAGAAATGAGAGATTCAACACAACTTGCACACTCAATGGAAAAAATGTCTAGGAGAGTGTTTTATGTTAGGATTTCCATCTACTATCTATTTTGCTTTATAAGCAGCAGCTTTTATGGAAAAGGCTTGGCGGGTTTCTGCTTTTACTGAGGGGAGAAAGCATTTTATGAAGATAGGCTATTTCAGTAAATAGTCCAAATGTTTTATCTCTTGTTGCTAAAAATGACACAGTTTTCAGGGATTATGCAAAAGATCTTACCACAGTTTTTGAGTCACATGTACTTATTTATAGCATTGTACTTTAAAGGAAAGGATTGTCGCTAAGAAAATGTGTAGGATTCTTAATTTTCTATTAATGATTTCCTTTAAGTCTTTGTCTGATCTTGGGGGAAATTTTATAAAAATGAAATGAAATTGAAAGAAGCTTTTAAAATATTTTTAAAGGATCTTTTACCTTTGTCCCTGTTAATTCAAAAGCTCATTATTTTAAATGAAAAACAAGGTCTGAAATTCTGTTCAAATGCTGCCTTTGTATGGTCCAATTTAGACTCTAAATCCTCACCCTGATATCAATAATATTTTCATAGAGATATCTTTGAGATTCTGATCAGGTCTATGCTAGTAAAAGTAAGTGGCAAACTTAGGAAACTGGGATGAATAAATCAAACACTAAGCCTCAGTTTTACTTCAGTCATGCATAGCCATTGGACAATAGGAATTTAAGGAACAAGATATTTAATTAGTCTGGGTCCCTACTACATTTTAATCATATGGAATTAACTAGTATAATTCTTTGGCACCAAATGCAAAGTTGATCTGCTATCATTTGCTTAATAGACATTAAATCATTCAGCAAACCAGATTACCATCCTAATTTGTTTTATTTTCTTTTTTATTATGAGCTTAATTATCATCAAATAAACATTTTAATATATAAAAATATACAACATATATTTATATATAACAATGTATAATATTTCCATATGTAAAAAATGAAAAAGAAACATGTATAAGGAACCATGGACTTGTACACCATTTGTTTACGAATGTAGAAATATACATATATGCATATATAAACTCAAATATGTATATATACATAATGTATGAATGGATAATAATGTACATAAAATTAAATGTGTGTATTCTTATACATAGATGTAATATAGTATATGAAGTAGTAACAAAAGCATTCTTATGTCCCCTTTCTTCATACTTGTATTTTCTTTGCAGTTAAAGTTCAATTGATACCCCACTTTTCTGTGTCTATCACTACCCACTAACACCCACTTCCTAAGTAGAAGCCTTCCCTTATGACAAATTTTCAAAGTCTAGGAACACCGAGACACACTGACCATCTCTGAAAAGGAATATCCCATTTTGCCTCTCCCGTTCATTACTTCTCTGTCAAGAGGTATGTTTCATGATCTGTCTTTTGATCAGAGTTCTGAGATCTTTTTAGAAGTTATTTTTCTTGATATTGTCTTCCCTGTGTGAATGGTTCTTTCACTTCTGTTCATTTTACTTTACATAAGTTTATGCAGTTCCCTATGTTTCTCTAAATTGGTCACATTTATCATCACTTATGGGATATCATATCTCTTTCTAGTAGGCAGCATAGTATAAGGAAAAGATTATTGGAAGGAGAATTTGGTGACCTGAATTTTAATCTGGACTCTGCCACTAATGACTTTTGTCACCTTGGGCAAGTCATTCACCTTTCTTAACCTCGATTTCTTTATCTGTAAAATGAGTCCCTTTTACTTCTAACATTTGGAGTTGCTTAAGATCAAAACTTGAAAAATACAAAATAACAAGGGTTAATAGATATACTATTTTTTTATTTTGTTTACATTTCCAGTAAGATATTTCTATGACTAAGGCAAAAAATATATTGACATATTGAACTTAAAATCAGGGATTCAATTCAATTAAACAAATATTTATTAAGCACTTAATGATATATTATATCAGCTGTTAGAGATAGGAAGAGAAAAATGAAACCTGATCAACCCTGAAGGACCTTGCTTTTCTGAGGTGAGGATGGCAGGGTATGCAACATGTGCACAGTCAAATACAGTAAAAAATAATTTTCAGAGGGAGGAAAAAAATAACTAGGGAGATGAGGAAAGTATTCCTATAAGTAGTGGTATCTGTGGCAAGACTTGAAAGAAAACATGAAATCTTAAAGATCTCCCTGAGGAGAGAGTATATTCCAGGTTTAGATGGGAGATATATGAGCATACATGGAGTAGAAATTGCTGTTTTGATTACAAATGTTCTTTTGAATGTATAAGGAGCAGCTCTCCAGTGGTTTGGGAGGGAGGAAGTAACCATGTCACAAGATCAAATTTTATCTACATTATTACCAATTTCTTTAGTCTAGAGAAACATTAAAACAATAAATTCCTGATTTGTACGTAGTTTACTGATTTCTGAAGTATAAATTCTTTCACTAAAAATTTAACAATCAGCTCTCTAATGTTCAAACTAACTACAACATCTTTGAACACAGAATTATCTCGCAGCTCAAGTTGGGCTAAAATCTATAGTGTGTGAATAAAATAAAGCTAGAAAAGAAGTTTGGAATGGGAATGTGAAAGGCTTTAAGCCCTAGGATGAGTAGTTTGTGTCATACCTTAGAGTTAATAGAAAGCAACTGAAAGTTTGAGTGGAAGAATTACAAGGTCAGCTCTATGCTTTGGGAAGATTATTTTGACAGTTGTGTATAGAGTAGTTTGAAAATAAGAGAGAATGGAAGGTGAGATTAAATTAAGAAGTTATTACAATAGTTGGGACAAGAAGTAATGGAATTATGAACTAAATTGATGGTTATGTGAGTAGAAAGAAGAGTACAATGTTAAGCAATGTTATAAAAGTAAAATCAATAGGACTTAAGAGAATGGGGTAGGAGGGAAAGGGAAGACATGAAGATTTATTTAATATAACAAAACTGCATGACTGAGTCAATCGGAGTACCAACAATAAAAAATTTTGGAAGATGAGGAAGCTAAAAAGGAAAGGCAATGAGTTCCATTTTTGAAGAAGAAATATACAAATCATGAGCAGATAGGTAAGTTCATTTCGAGAATTTTTTTTAAAGAGTGTGTTTTTAAATTTCAAAAAGAGGTGAAGTTGGTTTCTAAAAGTTGTTCAATATAAATGCTACAGAAAATTGTAATAATGCTAGTAGGTCACATTTTTCAGCATTTAAAAAGTATTAGGTAATATACAAATATCAATATCCCCACTTTTAAAATGAGAGGAACCTGAATCCAGAAAAAATTAAGTGACTTGTCCTGGGTCACAGTATTTCCACATGCTAGGCTTTTGATTCTAACCCAAGTCTTTCTATCCCAAGACTACTGCTCTTTCTACTGCCCCATCTTGCCCCTCTGTGTCATTTGTACTATTATGAAAGCTACCAAAATTGGAAAAATGAGCAAAATCTTTCACGGTGTTTAGAGATTATCAACCCAATGTTGTAAATCCTTCATGGAATTCTCATTTAACTGTTATCTCATTATTCCCTTCCAAAGGAAGTACAGATTTAGCTTGACAATAAAAAAAAATCTATAGTGTAGTACAATTTCTGTCATTTGTAGCTAATGAATGCTTTTTAGTATTGACTACCAAGCAGCC
Organism: Bettongia penicillata ogilbyi; assembly: GCA_023548195.1. NCBI lineage: Eukaryota > Metazoa > Chordata > Mammalia > Diprotodontia > Potoroidae > Bettongia > Bettongia penicillata. The sequence goes on along the minus strand of JAJHZJ010000204.1, from coordinate 3,270,409 downwards.
CAGCAACGACACAGACTGCGCTGGTTTGGAGTAATAAATTTGAGGACATGGCAGGCCCATATTAGTATAATAAGCTCCAACATTCATTTCCCATTAAGAAAACATATAGCACATGCAAGCTCGCAAAAGACGCCTGCTTTTTTTTTCCTTTCAGAATAACTATATGGTTTGAATATAGGATTTCTCGATGTTTAATATATGCACATCTGCAATGAATTACAAAGCAATCGTAGAATGTTAGAGGTTAAAGATCACTTAGTCCTTCATTTTCTAGAGGATGAAAACCGAGATCAAAGAGAGGGACAAAAGGATCACAGATTGAAAGGGATGTGACAAGTCCCCTAATCCAGTTCACTCATTTTACAGATGAGGAAACCAAGTCCAATGTTACATAGCGAGTGTCAGAGCCAGGATTCCATCTCAGATCATCTGATTTTGAAGTCAGTAATCCTTTTACTTGTTTTACAGTGGTCAAGTATAGGGGCAGGATAGGGTGCCAGGCAAGTCAGGAAGACCTAAGTTCAAATCTGCCCTCAGACTCTTACCACCTGGTTGACCCTGGGCAAGTCACTTAACCTTGTTTGCCACAGTTTCCTCATCTGTAACATGAACTGGAGAAGGAAATAGCAAACCACTCCAGGATCTTGGCCAAGAAAACCCCAAATGGGGTCACAAAGAGTGAGACATAACTGAAACAACCAAACAACACCCAAACTGGTTAGGTGACTTACCTATGATCTTACGTTGAGCTGGTGCTTGCAAAATAGTTCAACTAAAGGCATATTTTTTCCTCCCACACCATTCAACCATCCAATCTATTTCACGCTTTCTAGTATACCACAAAGCATATGTTATTATCATAATTATTAAAAAAGCAATTAAAATTTGAAGATTAATTACTGATTTTTTATGGTCATTTATGATACTAGTTCCCACTAGAAAAATTTTTCCATTGTTTACCCACAACTATGTAAGTAGATTCTATTCCGTCCTCAAGTCCTAAAAATTGGATCCTTGACAGTTTTACAGAATATCTTAATAATAATTATCTATTTGCACACACTTGCTAGGTGAGGAGACCCTATCACATGGTCCCATTTTCTCACCACAACGACTCTGTCCGATAAATAGAGCAGCTTTTATCAGATCCATTTCTCATCTCAGGGTGAGTGTGGACAAGTCCCAGTCAGGTTCAGTTTCCTCATCTCTAAAATAAGGATCATAAAAAGCACCTACCACCCACAGTTTTTGTAGGGATCAAATGAAATGACATGTATAAATCACTTTTCAAACCTTAAAGTAGTATATCAATACTAGCTACAAGTGAGAAATTGGGAAGTACAGAGGTCTTAAGTGTTAATAAACTTCTTATCTCACAGCTAGCTAGTAGTCAAGAAAGAAAAGAAGCAAGAATTCATTAAATGCCTAGTGGATGCCAAGCAATGTGCTAAGAATTCTGTAAATATTATCTCATTTAATTCTCACAACAACCCAAAGAGCTAGGTGCTATTTTGATCTCTATTTTGCAAATGAGGAAACCAAAGAAAGTAGACTTGCAGAGGTCACATTATAAGTATCTGAGGTTGGATCTGAACTCAGGTCTTCCTGACTCCAAGCCCAGCACTCTGTCCTCCCCTCCACCTAAAACTGCAACTATTTTAATCATCTAAGCCAAGCATTTCATCAGAAGTGAACCATGTTTCCAAATAAACAATGGAGATATGTGTCTACACAAAAGTTATAAAACATGGTGTCCATGGGCTACGTGTGACCAACAACACTCCCGAGCATGACTGAAGTGCGATTAAAAGGTAATTGGGAAATATTTAATAAAATAAATTAAAGTGTGACAAAACAGAGATAATAGTATATGGTTTTCTAAGTTAATATGCTGCCTGCAGGGCTCCTAATGTACTGTTTAGTGGCCCCTGATTCTATTTGATTTTGACATCAATGGTCTACACAAGCTATAAAACTAAGAAAAATTGCATTAGACGTGTTTTCTGTGAAGCTCTTTCTCTTCAGTCATGTAGTAAAAGCAATTCATTACATATACTCGACTTTCAGTAGCATGCTAAATATAATGCAGTGAATATATTTTAATAGCCAGGATGGTTAGATTGTTATTGAAGTTAAAAAAGTACTTTTAGATCACAGTATATCAGCCCCAGACTACTCTGAAATAGTCTCTATGTGCAAATGTGAAGATTTGACCTAGTATTTGTACAGGGTATATTTTTCATTTGACTTTTCCAGTGGTGGTAGTAAATTTACAGTGACCAACAGTTCATCAAAAAGCCTTTTGTAACTACTCTGTGTAGGCAAAAGTACCTACTAGATGCATGGCCACTGTGCTAGGCACTGGGATTACAAACAAAAATTTAACCATGTCTTCCATCAAGAACTTTATTTACATCTTATTGGGGAAATCATCAGTGATACGGATAAGCAAATGTCTATTTAAATACCAAATAATTGTGTATTTTTCAATTAGATTACAAGTATCTAAAATATGAAATGTTTTATTTATAAAAAAAAATACAAAGACAAGTAAAATACAAAGTAATTTTTGGAAGGAATGGCATTTACTCTCACTATACGAAACCTGGCCTGGAGACTGGCAATGTATTTATTCCCTTCCTCACTCTCTCTAGTCAGGATCACTGATCCCTACATGTCCTCACATTGGTAGGTCTGATCCCTCAAAGAAGAAACAACATCCCATGTCTACAACATAAACTCTCTAAGAATTCTAGGGGTTAGCTGTAGGGGAAAAGAATTACTCTACTCTGAAGGGTAACTACTGATCCCCCACTGGTGAATCCGTCTACATGGATTAGTCATTCATAAGGACGACACCATTAATTCTCAAACACAGAACATTTACTCAATGATAAGACCAAAGCAAAAGTAATCGATATATCACAGTTATTCTATACAAATCACATGCAGGCATAATTAATACATCAGAGTTCACACATAAACCTGAGCCACTCTCCTACCAATGTTTACAATATCCATGGGGAGAATAAGCCCATGCTTATGAGCACAAGCCAAGCAGGGAGAACATGACTGAGGATAGCCCATGTCTTCAAGGCCCTTTGTAATTATGGACATAGACCCTGACAGCCTTGATCTATGCATGAGCAATTTACACTGCATTGAAGCCACTTCTTTGCTAACCGCTCCTTTTATGGTTCTCACTATTCTTCCACTGGGCAAAAATTCTCTATCAGTGAATTTTATTCACTTCCTACCGTTTCAATTATAGGTTATATAAGTGAATCACAAATATGATCTCTCTCATCTACATATGTTTCCTCTTTATTCTATTTATAAATACCTTTTTGATCACCATTATTTCCCAATATACTCTCAGAAATATTTAATTCTCCCTTTTCACAAAGAAAAAAATAGATAAAATGACAAAATTACCATGCCTGACAGCATGTGTATGCCACATTCTCTTGTCCCTCACCACTCTACCATCATCATCTATCCTCTAAGATGAAGATTGTGAACTCAGATATTCGACTGCCTACTGGAATTGCACTTTAAACTTTTGCGGAAACACAAATTTATTTTTCAAGTTGAACTCACTCTCTTGTTTCTAAAAAATGTCTTCACTCTTCACTCACTCAGCCTGAAACCTCTAAATCATCTGTATGTCCCCTCTCTGGCTCTGTGTATTCAAATTCTATCAAGTTTTATTTATTCTGCCTTTGCACTATTACCTGAATCAGTTCACTTTTCTCTCTTTTCTCTCATAGCACTCTGCTTCAGGAAGTCATTTACCTCTTCCCTAGACTCCTAAAATAGCCTTCCAATGGCTTTCTCCAAATTTCACTTTTCCCCCCTCCAATCCATCTTAGCCACTGTTGCTGGATTAATCTCTCTAAAGTACAGTTCTAATTACATTCCTGGTCTTCTCAGAAACTTTCAAAGACTCCACAAGGCTGAAAGAATATAATTCTAACAACTCAGCCTTATAGGTAAACTACTTCACACTCTGACCTCAGCTTTTCTAGATTTATCTTAAATTACTACTCAGTTTTGTCCAGAATGCCTTACACTGAAAACAAACTGGATTCCTGGAATTTGCTCCATGCTTTCCCACCTCTATGCCTTTATAGTTCTCCTGTAATGCCATGGAATCTCAGATGTTGAGATTCATAAGTTAAAATTACACAAGATTTCTTGAAAAATGCTGCAGAAAAGTAAACCTTGTTGGATGATTATAAATGTCAAATGAAACATGAAAGGAATACACATGTTTGCAAAGGTGTTTGCCACTATTAAGGAGGATGTCCAGTGAAAAGACTATGTGGAAGAGGAGTTCCCTATGGATAACCAGATCATCTAGACATCCCATTTTCAGATGGCTTTGTGTGTATTGCATTCTTTCAGAATGAAACACACAATCATTTAAATGTTACTGTTCAATTGCTTTAGGAATGTCCAGCACTTCATGATTCCATCTGGGGTTTTCTTGGCAAAGATACTGGAGTGGTTTGCCATTTTTCCTCCAGCTCATTTTACAGATGAGCAGACTGAGGCAAACATTAAATGACTTGCTCAAGATCACAGAGCTAGTAAGTGTCTGAGGTTGAATTTAATTCATGAAGATGTCTTCCTGATTCCAAACTCAGTGTTTTATCCACTGTGCCACCTAGCTGTCCTCAGTGTTTTAATGCTTTGGGCCTAAGAATCTAAATAGGAAAAAATAAGTGGATAAAATAATATTTATGATCATGACAATGTTTGGCAATCAGGCACTCAGAAAACACATTGGCTATATAACTTAAACAGATGCTATATGAACACAACAAGCTGAGTACAGAATTGAAAAGAAGAGCAACATGCTTTGCATTTAGAAACTGATGTAGTGCTTTAGATGACTTCAAGCTCTTCCTTGAAACAAAAGTTCATCTTTAAAAAAACACCAGTATTCACTGAATGTAGCTACATGACTACAAAGCAGTGTTTGAATACTTAGAGCTAATGCTTATCCAAGGAGACAAGTAGGTTGTTGCTTGTTAGCAAAGTATAATTACACAGGAAAAATGACAGCATGGAGGCATTGTGACATGGTGGATAGAGATATGGTTTCAGAGTCAGGAAGACCTGGGTTCCAAACCTGCCTCTGACACCTACTGGATATGAAGCCCCTACAGAGGATGGAGGAGAAAGACGTGGACACAAGTATGAAAAGAAGGAAAAATGTGGATGTGCTGTGATTTGAAGCCATGGAGGAAGAACCCACATATGTGAGATCATAGATCACTTGAAGGATTGGTCTTATCATCCCAAACAGATATATCTGTACTTGACTCAGTGGTCTTGCACACAGCAGGTGCTCAGACAATGTTTATTACATGAATGGGCTCTTAACAGAAAACTGAGCATTTGCAATTGATGGTCATGTGAGAAGGGTATTGATGCTCTTTTTTATGAGGAAGTTGACGGCACAGTGGAGAGAAAGGTGGAGCTGGGGTCAGAAAGATTTCATAAAAATCCAGCCTCAGACATTTATTGGACTGGTCACTTAAACTCTGTTTGCCTCACTTTCCTCAGATGTAAAATTGGGATATTAATAGTACTTATCTTCTAGAATTGTGAGAATCAACTGAGATAGTATTTGCAAAATGCTTAGCCCAATGCATGGCACATAGACACGATGTAAAGGATTATTCCTTTCCTTTTTGATTTCTTTCACCATGTTGAAAGTAAAGAGGAAGTTTCACAAGTATTATTCATGCTAACATGGTGTATTTTCTTGGTCCAGTAAAAATAAAACAAAACCCAAGACCCTGGACTTGGAGAGACATGATCTAGGTTTAGGTGACTGCCTGCATGTCTTGGGGCAAATGAGAAAACCCCTTTGGGTCTCATTTTCCTCATCATGTGAGAGACAATGATACTTGCATGAGTATTAAATGAGATGCTGGAAAGCACTATAAATTGCCCTGTATATGTAAATTATAATACGGGAACCCTTTCAGCTAACCTGCCACAATTGCTGAAGTGTAATATAGAAACCTGCATAGTTCAATATACACAGTAGGGCCTTAGAAAATATTTGTTGACTGAATGAATGAATGTATTTGAATAGACAGGTAGTAGTTATTTGCTCAGTAAATGTGAAAAAAAATCTGTTAATCCAATTTGGTTATTCAAAACAATGTATGATTCAAAGTGGTTGCTTTACTGTTTTTGAATAAAAATATCAAGTAATATGAAACAGTGAATTCAAACTCCATTTCTCCCTGACCTTATAAGTTTGAAATTAGTAAGATGTTACCATAAATGACTAAAATCTTCCTCAGTCAACTGGCTATTCTTATCAACATTAGTAGGCCTGTTATTCTGCCTGATTTAGATTTCCCTTTGATCTACACTGATTCTCTGTCAACTATCCACAGCATGCACAAAGTTATATATATACTTTTTTTAAATTCTTCCTTTTTGAGTTGGGTAAAATGCTCTGCTATACAACAATCTCGTTTATGTGGTCTCTTTTAGAACGTAATCTCTTACAGGTCAGAAACAGCATCTCATTTTAGTTTAATTATGTCCAGTACAATGTCATGTTCATAAGGATGTTTAAAAATACTTTTTCTTACAAGTGTTTGGATACATATATAAACCCTGTATTCTATGCCTAACCTTGATTCAGAGGATTGTTCATTCCCTAAGGCTATCAACATTTTAAATTCCTATAGAAATGCAGCTTTACTCAGGATGGCCTCCTACTTGCAGAATTTCTGACTTTTACTCCTATACAAAGCCACTTTTTTCTTTAGTTGGATGCCATAGAAGACCCCAAATTACTGACAATATCATTCTCCTTCTGCTACCTGACCTGTTGTGGCTGAGTTGTACTTCTTATCGTTTCTATTAATAAATCTATCTCCAGTCACTTACTTATATGCTCACTGTCACAGAAACCCTGGTGTTAGCCCTATTAGCCTACTACCCAAGGCAACTACTTGTGCAGAAATTATCCACAATGCCTGAGGGAAAGCATCCCTTGGTGAAAGTGACTGCTGCCCCAGCCCTCCAGTCATTGAGCTCCAAGCTGCTGCCTCCTTAGACTTAGCAATGAATCTATCCATCATTCCAAAACACTCAATTGTAAATGTGAGTCCAACTAAAGAAATACAGTTTTGTCTACAACATCTGTGAGCTTCCATGTGAGGTGATATTCAGTGGACTCGTCATGACAGGAGGCTCGGCTTCCATGTCAGCTTCTTACAGGAAGCCCACCTTCATCTCTCCCCAAACCTTTTCTTCCTTCCTACTCACCTCCACCATGGTCCTCTACATTGTCTTTTAGGATACAACTTCAATTTCTTGGAGACTGTAGCAGTCCATTTTTCACATCAGTTTCCATGAATATAATCATAGAGTTACAGATTTAGAGCCAGAAGTGAAGTTGGAAGCCTTCCTAATCCAACCCTCTCATTTTATAGCTGATAACTGAGGCCAAAGGAGGTTCAATTATTTCCCACACATCACACATGTGTAAATAACAAAGCCAGGATTTGGAACCTTGTGAGAAGCCTCTGTAAATACAGCTAGCTTGATTTGGGCTTTTTCTTGGATTTCTAGCCTACAGTCCATCACTACTCAACCACTGATAGCTTTTCTAACTTGGTAGAACTTGCCAGAGTTTGTGGTCTATTGGTATGGATTTTGAGAACCTTAGGGGATGTGTTGGAGTGGTGCTTTCATTCAGAATTTATAACATAATAGAAGAGTAAACATATAGTTATGTGTATATATCTGCTGTAAAGAAAATGAGAGGGTAGCTAGGTGATGCAATGGATAGAGGGCAGGTCTGGAGTCAGGAAGACATCTTCCTTAGTTTAAATCCTACCTCAGACACTTACTTAGCTGTGTGACCCTGGGCAAGTCACTTTACCCTCTTTGCCTCAGTTCTCTCATCTATAAAATGTGTTGGAATAGGAAATGGCAAACCACTCCAGTATTTTTGCCAAGAAAACTCCAAATGGGGTCATGAAGAGTTGGACATGACTTTTACAACTGAACAAGAACATCAAAGAATATGAGAGATTCTCTTAAATCAACAACTTATAATTTAAAACTCATATTCATGACTATTAACCTAAAAGAATCTTTCTTATTTTAGGTCAAAAGAATGACCTAAGGGTGAAAGTTTCCCTTAGCACTGTTGTTCACTGGTGTCTGACTCTTAGGTCTTTTCCAATGAATGTCAACTTCTCATTATGTGGTGAAAGTATTTAAGCTTTGGCTTCAGTGTTAGACTTTTCAGTGAGTAGTTTGAATTAATTTTTCTAAGTATTGATTGATTTGATCTCTTTGGTATCTAAAGGACTCTCAAAAATCTTTTCCAGCACCCCAACTCATAAGGGTTGATTCTGTGGCCCTCAGCTTTTCTTATAGTCCAACTCTCACAGCCATACATTGCTACTAGAAAAACCATAGCTTTGACTATACAGATCTTTGTTGGTAAGGTGACGTATCTACTTTTTAATATACTGTCTAGATATGCTATGGTTTTCCTTTCAAGGAACAAACATCTTTTGATTTCATAGCTGCAGTTGCTGTCTGCAGTGATCTTTGAGCCCAAGAATATAAAATCTGGCACTGCTTCCATTTCTTCTCCCTCTCTTTGCCAGAAAGTAATAGTACCAGTTGTCAAGATCTTAGATTCACTTTTTTTAATGTTAAGCTTCAAGGCAGCTTTTATACTCTCCTCTTTCACCCTCATCAAGAGGCTTCTTAATTCTTCTTCACTTTCTGCTCTGTTATCATTTGCATATCTGTGATTGTTGATATTTCTCCCTAACTTATTTCACCTAATTTGATTTTGACTTTTCACTCATTTGGCCTGGCATTCCACATGATATACTTTGCATGTAAGTTAAATAAATAAGTTAACAGTATATAACCTTGTTCTACATGTTCAATTCTAACTGTTGCTTTTTGGCCTCCATACAGGTTCCTCAGGATAAAGGTAAGATGATCTGGTACTCGCATCTCTTTAAGGATTTAACACATTTTGTTGTGATCCACACAGTCAAAGACTTTAATATAGTCAATGAAGCAGAAATAGATATTTTTTTCTAGAATTCCCTAGTTTTCTCCATATTCCAGAAAGTGTTGGCAATTTGGTTTCTATTCCTCTGCTTCTTCAAAAACCAGCCTGCTCTTCTCATAATTCTTGGTTCATGCATAGCTGAAGCCTTGCTTGTAGAAACTTAAGCATAATCTCGTTGGCATGTGATGCAAGTGCAATTGTTCAGTAATTTAAGCATTCATTGGCATTATCCTGCTTTAGGATTGGGAGGTAAACTGATTTTTCCAGGCCAGTGACTACTAGTTTAGTTTTCCAAGCTTACTGGCTTACTGAGTGCAGCACTTTAACAGCATCTTCTGTTAGGAAGAATTTTAAAATAGCTCAGTTGGAATTCCATCACTTCCACTAGCCTTATTATTAAGTACCTAGAGTAACAATACTTACATTAAGTAACTATTTAGTGTTAGGCATTGTGCTAAGCACTGGGGGTATACAAAGCGGCAAAAGACAATCTCTGACCTCAAGGAGTTTAAAATCTAGTGGGGGAGACAACACGCAAACTGACATTGTATAACAAAGAGATTTTGTAAAGCAAACCTTATGCAAAATAAATAGGAAATCCGTAAGAGCTGTTGAGATTACCAAGGAAAGTAGTATACAGGGAGAAGAGAAGAATGCCCAGAACAGAGGCCTAAAGGACATCTATGATTAGAGGGTGTTATCTGGAGGAGGATTTAGCAAAGGAGACAGAGAAGGAACATTCAATTAGGTAGAAGAAAAACCAGGAGAGAGCGTTACCCTAAAAACCTAGAGAGAAAGGGAATATCAAGGAGAGGAGAGTAATCTTCAGCGTGAAGGGTTATCCAGAAGTCAAGAAGAATGGTGATTCAGAAAAGCTGTTGGATTTGGTAACTAGGAGGTCATTAGTAACTTTGGAGAAAGCAGTTGCAGTGAAGTGATAAGGTCAGAAGTCATCAGTCATAATATTCTCTAACATGGTCATGCTACACAGGAGTAAATGGTAAATATTTATTCAGTCCTTTTCCTACTATGTCTAACACTTCTGATAACTATTTAGGAAAACTATGTGCTTGGTAGTAAACTAGGAGATAGCATGGTGATTAGCAGGCACTAGCATGCTGGCCTTAGAATCAAGAAAACCTGGGTTGATGCCTGTCTGACCATTCTTGGCGGGGTAGCAGGCCAAGTGAATGACCAGCTTAGTGTCACAGGCAGTCATCCAAAGAAATAATCTGCAGAAGTATTTCATCTGATCGGAGAAAGGCTTTTGATTCCATACCTGGAGTTCCCAACACTGATACTCCTGATTCACCATTCCAGAATGCCTTCCAAGGGAGTATCCACTTTGCTCTTCAAGAAACTGGACCCATGTCCTTTCCTGATCACTATTCCTGTACATACATTACTATTGGCAAAACCCTTGATTCTATGTTTTATTTCATTTTATCTTTGGACACTGAGATAATTCTTAGAAAAGTATTTTGGTTCACCTTCTGTGAGTCATGATTGACTCCTAGGACTAAAAATGCAGGCTTTTGATATCACTTCCTAGTCCTCTGATTACAAAATAGAAGTCCTGGGGATCTCTGATGATTAGCTAGTGGATTACAATAGGCAAATCAGTGAAGAGGGCTTTACTCAGTTAAAGCAACCCTTATTGTCACTGTTCACCCTTTCTTCTTGAAGAGAATCAGTGTAAGGTGTCCCTAGTGCCTAAGTATATTGAATCTCCTTCTTCCATTATGGTGAAGTTGATCTTTTTTTATTTACTGCTGAATAACCTACGAAAAAAATTAGTTTAACCTGACTTAAACCACCAGAAAACTGGCCCTAACCAACCCAGTACATTGGGGGACCCACAAATTATGCCACATGAGCATTTGTCTGTTCTGCATTTATGAGATCAGCCTTGGAAAAAAAGGTAGAAATTTAGAAGTAAGAAAAGGCTAAGTTGTTCCTAGAAGAGATATCAATTAGCTAAGGATTTTTTTGCTTCATTTTACTTAGCTAGGTAGATCTGTGATCTCAGTGTGGATACTCCCTCCCCTTGTGCAGACTACAATCCCTCCTCATCTTCTTATCTTGAGCATTTCTTGAAAATTCATCAGTCTACACAAGGCCATCATTAACTGACAACCCAAATGAAATGAATAATTGAAGTAAGAGAGGGAATATTACTGAACTCAACATGCTTTCCAACACTCATTTTGACTACCATAGAACAAAATATTGAGAGTCAAGACCTCAAAGTTAATGAAATTTTGTTTAATTCATAATCAAATGAAAATGCTCTAGGGCCAGAGACAAGGAATAGTCTTGCATGAGATATGTTTTTCTGCGCTACATATTTATCCATAAGAGGTTATTTTTAAAATAAAATCAGATTCAACCTTTTGAAATGAAAACAAAATTGTCTTTTAATGGGAAATCTGCATTTCATTGTAAAGTTGGAACACTCCGTCCTTGGCTTCGGCATTCTCCAGGGACACTGGCTCTTGTTTTGCTGTTCACTGAGCATGTGATAGAGATGGAGATTTTAGCTGGTTGATTTCGGGTATGTGAGACAGAAAACATAATATGCACAGAGAGAGGGACATATACAGAATGCCACATGACAAAGTCACTTTTGGGGAATATAGTATCCAACTTCAGTTTGGCAACCAAGGTTTTCTGAGGATGGGGGAAGGAAGGAAGAACAGTCTAAAAATGAGTACCTTGATAGAATTAAGGAAAAGGCTAAGGAAATGTCAGTGTAAGTTAAGCGATGAAGAAAGATGTCATACATTATATCTTTGGAACCAACAATCAAGAACAAAATAGGCAATGCTCTTAAAGTATCAAACGTTTGACTGGTTAAAATGTCTGTAATGATGACCCCAAAAAGCACATTCTGGGTCTTTTTAGCCCAATGAGAAAGAGGAGAAAGAAGAGGAGGAGACAGCTATAAACAGATTGTGAGCAGGGTACCTTTTAAAAAGTCATATCCTTTCTGAATATTGGTTTCCTTATCTGTCAAATGATGAGGAAGCACTCTCTGACTCACAGGTCTGGGAGAACTATGCAAAACAATGTACCTGAAAGCACTTTGTAACCATAAAGCCTTATATAAACGTAAGTCATCATTATTGTTGCTGTTTGAGGGATACACAAAGGGCTCAGTGGTAAGATCTTTTGAGGGAGGAGGGAGAAAAGACTGTAAGTATCTAAGGAATAAAATTTGCAAAGCATTTTATAAATACAAGCTCTCTCAGCCTCACAACTTCCTTCTAGTTAAGTATAACAGATATTATGATCTCCAGTTTGTAAATGGACAGATGAGGCAAAGAGAGATTAAGTGACTTGACAATGGTCACAAAACTGATTCATGTCAGAGGTAGGATTCAAACCCAGGTCTTCCTGCTTTTAGGTCTAACAGTCAATACACTGTAGTCCAGGGGTGGAGAAGCATGCAGGCTCCATGCCACATGTGACCTTCTAGGTCTTCAGGTGTAACCTTTTGAATCCAAGTTTTACAGAACAAATTATTTTATTAAGGGGATTTGTTCTATGAAAGAGCCAAACTTGAGGACCTAGAGGGCCACACGTGACCTCAAAGCCCCAGGTTTCACAATTCTGTTGGACTATACCATGTTTCCTATCACATGAAACTAAGATGAAGCCAGTGGCATATAGAATATGTAAGAACCACTGAGAATGATTATTTTTTTTAACTTATTGGATATTTTAAAATTCCACCTATTCACAATTTTGCTGAAGACTGTCCTTGTTTCCTGGTACAGCAGAAAAAGCACAGACTCCAGAATCAAAGGACCAAGGTTCAGATTTCATTCTTGATGCTTACTATGGATGTGACCTTGGGCTAATCATTTAACCTCCCTGTACCTCAGTTTCTATATCTGTAAATTATATAGATTGGATTAGAAGGTGGCTGAGGTCCCTTCCAGCTCTAAATCTATAATCTCCCTTGTTTGACTTACATGTCTTAGCTTCTTCATTTGTAAAAGGGATTAGTTGGCCTATTTAGTCTCCAAGGACCTTTCCAGTTCCACAGCTATAATCCTAAAATCATATGAAAATAGGTAGCAGATCTGTTCTTTAAAGCAGCTGAGGTAATTCCAGCATATAATGATAAGTGGCAGAACAAAAGATACACAGTGATGTCACAAATCAGAAATCAAGATAAAATATTGGATGCTCCTATAAGATGAGAGAGGCAATTTCTCATAGTAAATTCATACAAAGGAACAAGGCCCTGGGAAGCTGACATAAGGTGCTTTCTGTTCATCATTCCAGCAAACAGATCTCAGTTAACAAGCTTGTCCCTCATATCTCATGCAGTACAAAAAAGAATCAATGCTTATAGCAATGACCCTGAGGCAGAGCAAAATCTTGAAGTACCCCCTGAATCGTAAAGAAAGATTAAATTATATTCAACATTTTTTTAACATTTAATGCAGTTTATCAGTTGTTTTGAAAAGTATTAACCTAAGCTTTGCATGTGTGGCAACTTCCTATGGACAGAACACCCTATTCTCTGACCATACCAAAAAAGAGAGGCAGATTCCTAAGAGCATCAAAATATATATTAGCAGTTGCTGTGAAAACTTAAAATTTTCATTTTAAAAGACAAATAAACATTAAGAAATGAAGTGCAGTTAAAAATTTTTAAATCAACAACCCTCCAAAATGTGGAGAATTGAGAAGTCAAGGGACCAGAAAAGTCTTTCATCTGTCTTAGAAACAATATTTCAAATCAGAGAAACCAAGAAAATGGAAGCAAAGGAGAGAGACCCACATAGGCACAATTATTACAAAAGTCTTAAGGAAAAAACAATATATTTGGAGGCCGGAGGACCAGGGTTTCTTCAGTCCTATACTGAATATGCCATGCACTGTGGATGTCTAGTTCATTGAGTTTGGATATGCAACTCTTTTAAAGAACACAGGCACATAAGTAACTTTTGGTCTTTAAATTATAAAGCACTCCAGAGAGCCAATTTTAAGGCAGTAGTGAATCTCTCATCCACTTTACATGCTGGAGCTGAGTCACTTCAAATATCACTGGCCCCACATAAGACAACAGGGAGTTACCTGCTCTGACTCTGGGATCACCCAAAGAGAATGGAGAGCAGATCCTTTTTCAAATTAAGTGCATCATTATGAAAAAGGGATATTGATATCATGATACCATTATGTTCACTGGGAGACACAACTCAAATACCAGGAGTCCCCGAAGGCCAAATGAAATGGCTAAAGATGTATTTATTGATTGCCAAGGAAATATTACTAAGACACGGGAATGATAACGCACCACCTCTGTAACTGAATAGGCCTTGGCACTTTCAAAAGCTTCCTCCTAAGGAGACTCATCTGCAGAATATACTATAAAGCTATTGAATGTTTTGCTGTGTGTGTGTGTGTGTGTGTGTGTGTGTGTGTGTGTGTGTGTGTGTCTGTTAGCCGGGGTGAAGTATTGGGGTCAGAAGCAGAGGAAAGTAGGCAGAATACGAAAGAAGCTGATCTCTAGATCTCTCCACATCTACCTTTGCTCTTCTGACCCTTTGGTTTATGTAATTTATTTCTTCTCTAACACATAAAAAGCTAATGAATGGCTGAAATATGATGTGGCTCCATTCTCATTCTCTGTCATATTTAGGTAAGATGAGATGAATGACATTTATCTATCCTTATCAATATAAAGATATCAGTATGTGTGTATACAAAAAATCAGAGGCATACATGTAAATCACCAACCATTCTTTGGGGAATTCCTTAAATTATTTTGCTAAAATACAGGAAACGAGTGAAAATAACATTTTTAAAATTTATTTTAACAATTGTCTCCATCTAATGGTCAGATAATGGATCTCACCAACCATTATGTGCCTTCACCTCCAGCGGGGGACACATAACTTTTATTGTGGTCCATTATCAGACCATTAGAGTCCACTAGAGTGTCCCTTCTTCTATTGCTTAACATTATGCTGGGGGGAAAAGTGTAGAAAATGTAGAGGCAGCAGCTTTTCCAGTATCAGAAGTGACAGAAGCATCAGCATATCTTATATTGAGGCCATTTGTTTTCCTTAAGCTACCAAGTCTATAGTGCAGGTCTTATGGAAAAACCTTCCATTGTTCTGTATGGGATCAAATGCAAGGAAATCTAAACACAAATTAGGGATGGCGTTAAGAACAGCCACAAGTGCTTTTTATGTGGTATTCTACTTTCCGGTAGATTGGAAGATAGAAGATTTAACTGAAAGTGTTTGGCTTGGAACATTTGCCCCAATCTAGTAGAACAGAGCATGGATTCCAATTTCAACTCAACATTTATTGAGTTCTATACGTTGGGGTCAAAAATGGACAGAGACAAAAATGAAACAGTCATTGTTCTCAAGGAGCTCACATTCTAGTGAGTAATGTGAAAAGTTCTCAAACAAGAAATATGAAGTATATACAGTCATTCAAGGATGAAGTCACTCAAAACTGGGGAGAGAGATGTGGCACTGGAATGAAAATAATAATGATAATGATAATATTTATATAACACTTTAAGGTTTGCATACTGCTTTAAAAACATGATCTCATTTGATCATGACAATGCTGAGAGATAGAGACTATTATACCCCTTTTACAGATGAGGAAACCGAGACACAGATAGGTTAGGTGACCTGCCCAGGGCCACTCAGTAGTAAGTACCTGAGGCTAAAGCTGAACACAGGCTTTTTTAAATAGAGACCCACCACTTACATCACCTAACTAGTTGCCACATGAACTCTGCTTTGAAGGAAGGTAGGGAAGTTTAATCCAGGCATGGCATAATATCAATACAAAGGAATATGAGCATATAGGAAGTCTAGTTTGACTAAAGCAAAGACTGTACAATTTGAGCAATCTGGGAAGGTAATAGAGATGCCAGGCAGGGATTTTTGTTACTTATTACTTTTTCAGTGTGGCAGTTAGGTGGCACAGTGGAAAGAGTATGTGTCTGAAGTCAGGAAGATTCATTTTCCTGAGTTCAAATCTGGTCTCAGACACTTATTGTGTGAACCTGAATAAGTCACTTAACCCTGTTTGGCTCAGTTTCCTCATCTGTACAATGAGCTGGAGAAGGAAATTACAAACCACTCCCACCTCTTTGCCAAGAAAACTCCAAATGGGATCACAAAGAATCAGATACAACTGTACAATAACAACATTTTTCGTAAGATAGTGAAATGGTCAGTTCAGTGCTTTAGGGAATATCAATTCATCAGTTGCAAAAAAATTAGAGATGGGAGACACTAGAAGAAGAGACATTAAATGACAGGCTATTGCAGCTGACCATGAAAGAGATAAAGAGGACCTAGATTAGGAGCTCTTTGAGTGGCTAGAAAGAGATGTTGTACAGATAAATTCTACAATACTCAGCAAATGATTTGATACAAGGAGTGGTGAACAAAGTTGAATGGTTCCAAGGTTGTGAACTTAGGTGACTGGGAGGATGGTGTTGCCCTCTATAGAAACAGGGAAATTAAGACGGGGAGGGGTGGTGGAGCAAGGAGTGGAATATAATGAATTCAATTTGAGACATTTTTGGCTTGAGATGTCTGTAAGACTTACCAACAGAAGATTAGAACTGAGCAGAGTGATCTACTACTGGAGTTTCACTGTAGATTGGAGTCCCTAGTGACAGTGGAAAAGTAAAGAAACCTCATTTGAGGCAACTCTTTTGGCCCTGATATATCTGATACCCCTACCTCTATATCAGTTTCATTAACTGATTCAAAAATATTAGCGTTTAGGATGACAATAAGACAAGCCTCTTATCTATAGAAGGAGCCGATTGAATGAAAGCAAATAACCAAATATGACATTGTGGTCATTGTTTACTACACTAGGTCTCAGAAATCTCTCTATCTTTTATCTGGCCCTTTGACCTCTATAACCACAGAAATTCCAATGAGTAATTTCTCCTTGCTCCTCCCCCTTCATATGACCAAACCTTGTATGGTAACTACTTTCCTCTCATTGACGGATTCCTTTTGGAATTCCTCCACTCTGTAGAAAGGTCCAGTTAAACTGTATTCTCTCACTAATAAGGCTTCTGACTCTCTAGATTTCTCCACCATACCAAATACTTTCTTTCCCCAACCCCACATTGTTTTTCAGCTCCCTTTTATGCATTGTCTTCTCTTTACCATAATATGAATTCTTTGAGGGCAGAGACGTAGTTCAGTGTTTGGAATATCTACACTTAATAAATACTTGTCCCCTTATTTCCTGGTCCTACCCATAACAGACTTACAAACATATTTATATCAAGATGCAACATAGGTTTGTTGCATGTTTTTTACAATCTATCTCTAAGTCCCCTTGGGAACAGGAACTACATGTTTTCTGTTTGCTTTGTATAACATCTAGCACAGTTAGGGAATATTTAATAATGAAATTAACTCTGTTGTTTCTGGCTTCCCTTCTCATATCTTGCCCTCCAGCTATTCTGAAAAAGCTCATTGACAGTAAAAACTAGTGATGGTTCCTCTACTTGATTTTTTTAGATTATACACAATAGTTAGTGAATAAATAGCTAATATTAAACTTAAGGGAGGTCTTCCTCTATCCCAGGATCACTTAAGGGCAAAAATACCACTATAGAGGTCACTATAGTGTTCTTCTTGGCTGTCAAAAAAAATTGAGGACTTTAATTAATGAATGATTTGTGTATACTTTGGAGCCACATAACCCTCTCCCACACACCAAAAATCACCTGCATACTTAACATTCAGTGTAAACAAACAGTAGGTGCTCAACAAATCCTTCCTAGAGAATGAATGGATACATTTTTCAGAAATTCTGCACAGTAAGTCAGCTTGTCAGTTTCAGATGTATGACTGCCCCTTGCACATTGCCACTTTCTCCATCCCTGTTTCAATGTATCACGGGTCAGTCCAAGAAATTAAATGGGAATTTTGCAGAAGCCACAGATGACATGCTAAAGCCAGCAGACAACACAGAAAAAGTTTAGAAACTCAGAAATGCACAAAATAAATGTATAGTGTTATATAATATCTATATATAATATAGATATTATATATAGATATATAATATATTATATAATACATAAAATATATAATATATAATAACATAATATATTATATTGTATACTATGGATGTAATGATATGATAATATATTATATAATTATATATAATATATTATGTAATATATAGATATAATATATAGATATATAATATATAATATCTTTTAATACCATAATAATTCAGACTTCTCTGTTATAAAGGGAAGGTCAAAAAATTTTATGTGAATTTTCCAGATAATGAGGGTGCCATACTCCTAACTCCCCCTAATGTGAAAGAGATAATTGTACTGATTTCCCTCCCTCTCCCCACCATAATCGTAAATTTTAAGACTATAGATGATATAGATGATGTTCAGAACCCCCATAGAGTTTTCTCTGTCACAAAATTTTTGTAGAAATAGTAATCTAATAGGATGGACATTACCTTGGACAGGAAATGTGTTATAATGAAAAAAACGCTGAATCAGAAGAACTAGTTTTGAATATCACTTTTACTAGCTGAAGGACCCTTGTCAAATTATTTTGCCTTTCTAAGTCATAGTTACCTTGCCTATAAAATGGGGATGATAATTTAATTAAAGAGAAATGTAAAAAATAGTTTGTACTGCCTATCTCATGAAACAGATGTGGGAAACATGTTTTACAAACCACAAATATAAGATTTTTTTAAAAAATTAATTGATATTCTCTGCCTGATATTCCACAGTAAACAGTAGTCCTTTCTTGCTTTTCAGATAATAAACAGAATCATAGAATTTTATCCAAGTGCCAGTTAAAATAGCTAGTTTGCACAAATTATTCAAATTTGAAAACTGAAGGATTATAGCTACATGCTTCTGAGCTATTGTGGGTTCAGTTCCAGACTAATGAAATAAAGTAAATATCACAGTAAAACAAGTCACACAAAGTTTTTGGTTTCACAGTGCACATAAAAGTTATGTTTACACTATCCTGTGATCTATTAAATATAATAGTATTTTGTCTGGAAAAAAAAGATGTACATACCTTAATTTAAAATATTTTATTGATTAAAAATGCTAACTTCTATCTGAGTCTTCAGTAAGTCATAATCTTTTTTCTGGTGGAGGATGTTGCCTCAGTGTTGATGGCTGTTGGCTGATCAGGGTGGTAGCTACTGAAGGTTGCGATGGCTGTGGCAGTTTCTTAAAATAAGACAACCATGAAATTTGCTGCATCAATTGACTCTTCCTTTCACTTGAATATTTAGAGACCACTGTAGGGTTATTAATTGGCCTAATTCAATATTATTGTGACTCAGTGAATGGGAAGACTAGAGGAGAGGAAAAGAGATGGGACTGTGTAGTGGGTGGAGCAGCTAGAATACACCCAACACTTATTAAGGGCGGGTTCATGGTGCCTTAAAAATGATTACAATAGCAAAATCAAAGACCACTGATCACAGATCACCTTAATGGATATAATAATAGTGAAAAAGTTTGAAATATTATAAGACTTACCAGAGACACAAGGTATGCAAGTGTTATTAGATAAATGACACTGATAGACTTGCCTATTGCAGGTTTGCCATAAACTTTCAATTTGTTAAGAAAAAAAGCCAATAAAACAAATTCAATAAAATTAAATCTGCCTGTACTTGTAATCCACTGTCTGTTGCTGTTCAGTCATATCTAATTCCTCGTGACCCAGTGGACCACAGCACACCAATAATGTACGTGAGGTTTTTTGGAAAAAAATAGTAAAGTAGCTTGCCTTTTCTCTCTCCAGCTCATTTTTAAAATGAGGCAAACAGGGTTGAGAGACTTGTTCAGGGTCACATAGCTAGTTAATGTCTGAGGCTTCGTTTGAACTCAGGTCTTCCCAACTCGAAGCCCAGAGATCTTGTCCATTCCACCATTGAGCTACTCAACAGAGTGCCTATCCTTTCCTAAAATTTTGTCCCACTTCCCCCAGAATAGGAATGCTTCCTTCATCCTAATTAGAATATTACAACAATATGTATAGTATGATTCAGGTTTACAAATCTTGCATGCAACAAATCTTGCATAGCCACAAATGCAGCAATTTAAACCTGGTGATTGAGTTACAAAGAAATAAACCTTCTAACCCCATGAAAATCTTTTTAGTATAGTTCTATGTTGTGAAAATTAAAGTTGTTGGCCTGGAATGGAGAATTTTTAAAACTAGTATCTCAGATATTTGAGGTTTTCAGAATCTGTAAGTTTACAATGAATATGTCCATCAATGTCATTTTCATTAGCATTATTATATCAGTGTACACACAAATGCATAGATATAAATTCTATTTTTCTATAATACTATGAGGGATTTGTGATTTTCTCAACGTGAATTTTGCCTCTTTCGATGCAAATCAAAACTCTTCCATGCCTGCCCATCGGTGACTCCCATCCATGTTCTTCCATCAACCCTCCAGGGGGGTCTACCAAATAAAGGAAGGGATTTCTTTACTTTCTGTTGACATCACAAGCATATCAGTGAAGCAAGAAAGCTGTTCATCAGTCATCTCTTGCTTTTGCTACCTAGACAATACATCTTTCTTTTGTCATACATGATTTGGATAATGTTCTTTAGGTGACTTCTTCTGAGTTATTCTTTGTTAGTAATTTTTGTGGACTAACCATGCTGAGGCATACCCATCACCTTTTATGGTGCACCTCAACTTTAATTTTTCAGAGATTGTAACATGTTATGACCCACAGTCATATTGCATCTGTAGAAAAATATGGTTTTTGAAAAGATATGCCTTTGTTTTGATGGTGTGGAGGAGAGTCTGGTGTCATTAAAAGGATTTTGCAATTTCACAAACGAAATTTGTCCCACTTTTTTTCATCTGTTCAATTCTGAGTCTAACACAGTTACTGTCTAAGATAGATATTTCCAACACAAGTTCCATGGGCTACCCATTCAACTATGTAATCAGGATTTCTTCATCTGCCTTTTCCCTTGCAGATAATTAAATGAAAGCCATTTGAATGATTCTGACTTTCATTTGAGAAGTTTTTAAGAGATCTTATTTTTGTCTATCCTCTACAGTTTCATTAAATGCTCTCAAAGTGATCTTGGGTTTCCTGGAATGCTTTCTCTGAACTTGCTTTTCCATTCTACTACTTCATGGAGATTGATGAGGCATTATTGTTTTCCATAAGATTTTACGGATGAGCTACTATTCTAAGCCAGTGTTGTGCTTGACACCCAGACAAGTATTTGCTAGCTGAGGTAATACTTGGGTCTTTTGGTCTTCTTATTAAGAGTTAAACTTTTAAAGTAAATGGTGAAAAACTGTGTCAATGTCTGTTCTTATACATTTCCCAACATGTTAGGTTGGAGTTGTTTTTAATCATGCAATTAATCATTTTTATTTTTTCTCCTAATTTAATATTGGTTATGATTTTTGTTTCAACTAGTCATTGATCTAACTATAAATAGACAGTTACTTGAGAAATGATTCCTAGATCATAAGATCATAGATCTAAAAGGGACTTCAGAGATCATCTATTAAAATCTCCTTATTTTACAGATGAAGAAACTGAGGCAAACCTCTCTCAGCCTTAGAGGTTTCTAGTCATTTTATGGATGAGGAAACTGAGGGGAGGAGAGGTTAAAAAATGACTTATTTGCCCAGGGTAAGGTAGCTAGTAAATGGGTTTGATAACTCCAAATCTAACATGCTATGCATTGTACCACTTAGCTATTAAATTACTAGTTGATCAAATAATTTTACCTTAGTGTTTTTCCCTCATCTATAGGGATAGTACTACCTTTACTGGGCAGCTGCTTATAAAACTTAAGCATATATATGTTCTCTAAAATTCTAAAGTGTCATCAGATAGAAATGAGACTGCTTCATAATGAGCTCCTTTGGGTACTTTAGTTACTTAGCACCTTTGAATATGGCCCAAGATGAGTTACCATATTATTGAATTCCCTGCTTTATTATCATCAACTTCATCAAACATTTACTAAATGCCTAGGGTTCTGTGTTAGGTGCTAGAGACTCAAAGAGGTATAGGCAAGATTCCTGCCTTCAGAATGCTGATAATCTGTTTGAAGAGATGCCTCTATCTTATGTTTCTTTCATCAGAAAAAGATAAACATGGTTTCATTAAGATTTTTTCAAGTTATTCAATTGCTTCTGATCATGGCTTTTGTCATATGAAAAAAGTAATGAGAAATCTTTTTATATAAGAGTTGCAACTGTGGCGAAACCTCTCCGGAAAACTCACATAGCTCAGTAGAATTATCTGTCCCCAGCCCCACCCCACCCTTTAGTATGCTTCTCCCTGGCCATCTTCCTATTAGAATACCCTGCTATAGTAGCTATAGAATGTTCAAAGTCAAATGTCTACATACTATGGCTTGGAGGAACCATGCTACTCAGCTTTGGAACTCCCACTCTGGGGACATCTTGATCTAATTGCTGAATATGAGAGAACAAACTCTCACAGTCCCCTTTATCTCACCAACCCAAGATCCATGCTTCACCTAAGCCATGCTAGTCTGACTTCCCTCAGCCTTCCTATTCTGAGAACAGTAATGAAATCGATACCATTGCTTCTAGCAAGGCAACATTAATGATTACACTAACCATCCCTGTGACTTCTCAGTCCAAAATGCCCTTCCCTTATCACCATTTTCTGTAAGTATTGCTTTTCCCTTATTAGAACATAAACTTTTTTGAGATCATGGATTATCTTTCCTTTATATATGTATTTCCAACACCTAGCATAGTAAGCCATATAGTGTATATTAAGCCCTTAATAAACACTTTTCATTCATTCACTCTTTTCATTTCATTCAGAGGGGAAATTGATATCAAACAATAAATAATGTGAATATTTTCAGTTTTGTTTTTGTTGTGCATTAGTTTCAGTTGTGTCTGACTCGTTGTGATCCCGTTGGGGTATTCTTGGCAAAGACACTGGAGTAGTTTGCCACTTCCTTCTCCAGCTCATTTTGCAAATGAGGAAACTGAAGTAAACAACATCTTTTTGTTTTCCTGACTTCAGACTCAGTATTGTATCTGCTACACCACCAAGCTGCCCCAATATGAACACTGCTGAATATCAAATGTGGGCTCCCTATGTTGTTTACATGGGATATTTTCTGTAACTCTTCTAAGTAGGCAAATGGAGACAGCAATTGGTATGCATGACTTTGTTGAAATAAGACTGGAAATAGGTCTGGTACTAAACAACTGTCAAGGTTGTTTCCTTACAGAAGAATTGTTTGTTCAAGTGAGGCAGGTCTCAGTCCTAAGGATTCTGAGCTAAAACTGGGGCAAAGGCAGATATAAGATAAATAGCCAGAAGAAAAGAGACTGTATTAAAGAAGGCAAGTTAGTTGGATTTTGGACAGGTCATAGTCAGATTAATGTTTTGTGGATGGTACAGCAAGTAGGTTCACAGGCAATAGACCAAACTGGGACCATAAAATCCAAAAGGATGGTAACTATGGAGGCTGAGTAAAGATTGCAGTAAAGTAAAGATTGGAGGCAGAAGTTGTTGGCATCAAAGTAGCCCAAAATCGAAGAAATCAACAACTTGTACCTGCATCAGAGGAGCAAGTTGTACCTACTGAAATTTGCCCTTCTAACAGAACAATTAGGAACTTTCATAGCAATCTCAAGGTGGGTAAGAATAGAAGAAAAGAAGTTGTCCTAAAAGGGCAGCCTTAAGATCCTCCTTCATATGCACCCTGAACTGCCTTTGCTAGGACAATAGTTTCATATATAATATATAAATTCTCTTGCGGTCCTAAAATTCTGTGATTCTTTGGCCCAGGAATATTTTTATATGGAAAACATTATTATGTCCTTTGGGTAGATGATGGGACTTTCGTCAGATCTATTTAGAGCAGTGCCTGGAACATAACAGGCACTTAATAAATGTTTATTAAGTTGAATTAATAAATGTGATAATCCCCAAATCCTTTCATGTCAAATGTTTTTCTCCTACAGTCCAGACCAGAGGACCCATAATGAGGATTTTTCTCCAATAGTATGTTAAGAAATACTACAAAAATTCAGAGAAGAGGAGTGGTTACTAGAGAGATGGGGTAGTTGAGAAAAGGAAAGCCTCACAAAGGAAACAGATCATAAATTGAATCCAGAAGGAACCAAAGCAAACATAAAGAAGAATAGCCCTCATGGAACTGTATAAAAAAAATGACACCATGGTCCAACTACCTGTTTACATCAAAGGGTTTCAGTGCCATCTCACTTGTAGCCTTCAGTTCCAAAGCTATAAACAGGGCTGCCACCAGGTGAAATCAACTGTCTACCTATTCCCTAACATCCATTTTCTATACCTGTTCTAGTCCTCTCCCTCCCCCCAACTCAGTTTCTGCCTTATGACCTTTCCTTCTTCTTCCCCTTCTCTCCTGCCTATCAAAATTTGTCTCAAAAAGAACCAAATATAGAATTTATGTATTTATAATGTATAATTTTATAACATTTTAAATTATATAATCAATGATAATACTATAATTATATAACTATTATATAAGTGTATTATATATATATACACTTATATAATGGGGCGGCTAGGAGGTGCAGTGGAGTACTGGGCTTGGAATCAGGAACATTCACTTTCATGAGTTCAAATCCACCTTCAGACACTTACTAGCCATGCCTAAGGTCACACAGATAGTAAGTATCAGAGGTAGAATTTGAAACTAAGTCCTTCTACTATAAAGACTGCACTTTCCCCCTTGTACTACACTGCCTCCTATACTAAGGCTTAAGTGCTGATAAGCCCTTCCCAGGGGCACAAGGGATAAAGTGCCTGGCCTGAAGCCAGGAAGATTCAGCTCACTGAGTTCAAATCTGGCCTCAGACACTTCCTAGCTGTGTGATCTTGGATTTAACCCTGTATGCCTCAGTTCTACATTTGTAAAATGAGCTGCAGAAGAAAATGGAAAACCACTCCAGTGTCTTTGCCAAGGAAAACCCAAATGGGGTCCCAAGAAGTTGGACACTGAGTAGCAACAACAAAGGCCTTCCCCAGAAGCATTCTTAACGTAATAGAGCAAACACACCCTTAAGCCAAAAGACTGAATCCCTCAATGTGGGATTTAGAGAACAAGTACAAAAGGTATTTTGTGAAGACTGGAGGGTCTTGGCAGGATTCCTGAAATTCTACCCTGTAGGATTTCACCATAGAGTAAGACTGGCTCTTGGCTGTAATTATACACTACAAAGCAATGACTAGTCGGCTCTCCAGCTAACAGAAGTGATAGTAAAGGAAGTCAGTAATCTTCACTCATGCCTAAATATCTGCTTCTTCCAAAGGGTTTATAGGTTCAGTGGCATCCACTGATGCGGGAATGAATGGATATGATACTGTTATTGACATCTCTGCTGACATTTCATCCATTATCACTGGGTTAATGTCCAGGAAGACTACAGCTTTTAGAAAATATCATAGGGTGATGGATGGTTTGAAACTGGCGGTGTGAATGAGGATAAAGGAGACAAATAGGGGATTTCAATCAATATGTGCACAAAACCAAAGGATCTTTGTCTGTGTCTGTCTCTTAAGTGTGAGTGGCCCAATGTGAAATATTACCATATGGTAACTTTGAACTGGCAAAGTTGGACCATTTTCCCTGAAGCACAGGTGTATAGGTGGACTTCTCCCTCTATATAGCAGTCATATGCTAGTTGTTTTCCCAGGACTGGAATAAGAAAAACACAATTAAGCAACATTGTTTGACTCTACAATGCTTTCCTTTGATCTCTCCTGTCATCCTCAGCCAGGCATTTGGAGGTGATTAATTCATTTTTTGAAGGATGATATGCATTTCCAGTGGATAATTGGTGGAATGGGGAACATGTCAAAAGAGAGGAACGTATCAGGCAAAAGTAAGAGGCACCTGCTTCAGTCCTAGCCCTGGAATTTTATGCTGCTATAAAGCTGGGTTTCACTGAATGGGAAACAGTGAGGAACTGACAGTTTAGATATGTCTAAAATGGTGAAATTTCTTTCAGCAGCCTCTCTACTTTGCCCCATGTACCCTGGATACTCTAATATTCAGTAGCCTTAAATGAGCATAAGCACATCACTTTTCAGAGGTAGTTTATGTTATCAGTGTCTAGAATAGCAATCTGATTGTGACATCCAGACCACCAGGGGTAATTTACTTAATCATTAGGGGTTTCTGACCAGGTCTCAGTACCCTTAGATACCCTGCCTAATTAAGGGAGAGTTAAAGCAGAGTGAGACTGGTTAGAATATATTATGGTGGGGGGAAGAGACTACTTTCTAACTGCATGAATTGCCAGTAAAATAAATAAGAAATAATATGTGCATTAGAAAAGAAGTGAATATAAAGCTTGAGGAAATATCATTGCTAAAACCCAGTCAAAATCAAAATAGGGATTCTTTGGAGTCTCAATATGATTACCCTCTGATCAAAATATCGTAAATGAAAATAGCAGGATTTAAAGGCTGGAAGATACTAGTGTTATGAAGTCCAAAGTAAGACCTGGGTAGACAGGATGATGCTAGGGGGTGGGGGGCGGTAGGGAGGTGAAAGGGTGGTGGGTGCAGTTTGTTTTTTAATGGAAGTCTTACCTCAATTCTAATACTAGTATTTTCATCCTCTTTTAATGACTTCTCAAAGAGATCTGTGAGTAGAGAAAACTCATTTTAGAAACAATGAATCTGGTTGTTCATTCAGTTAACAAGTATTTATTAAGTACCCAGAGATAATGAAGAAGTAGTGCTTAAGATTTATGCTAAGGAAAAATGATCTCTGCCCTCAAAGAGATTAGAGCTAAATTCAGCAATTGCTAGAATAGAGACTGGAACATGGCACATAAAGAGTATTAAATATTGGCTCCAAAATCCATCATCTGTTGTAAAATAATAATTTAGTTTTATTATATTAGAAGAGAAATTGGACTAGAAATAAGAAGATTCTAATTATGACTTATAATTTCAATGGATGACTGCCATTGATTCATTGTATGACCCTGGGAAAGTCACTTAATTTATCCATGTCAGGTAGAAAAAAAACCAATTCTCTCTATTTCAAAAGTTTTTTTGTGATGGAAGAATGAGATAATGTTTGAAAATTCTCCAGAAATAATACATTGCGCAAAATTTCAAGGTATTAATGGAATTATAAATAAGAAACAAATGATCCCAATAATCATAACATTTTAGAGTTACAAGGAATAATAAATATCCAATCACTTTTACAAATGTGGGAATTGAGGTCGAGAAAAGTTAGAAAACTTTTCCAAAGCCACATAGAAATTTGTGTATCTCTCAAATGATTTTATTAGGGAAATTGTAAAGTAAATAAAAGTTTAAAGAATAAAAGCCTGTTTAAATTGATGTCTTGTGCTTATGTGCTACTCATTTAAACAGCTGTGCACAGCTCTGAATAAAATGGTTGGTTTAATTGGAGCCGCATGAGAGCTATATTAGATTGCCATAGGACCAATATTTGAGAAATGGACATTTTCCATGGCCAGCCAGAGCTTGTTTTCCTTTACTCTAAAAGACTGGAAGAGTTGGTTTCCCAGTGAAAGTGACACGGCAGTGTTCATGAAATACCACATTATTAGCCATCTTCTTTTCTAGTTTCTTCTGCATGTCGAGTGATCTGGGATGAAAAACTAACAAGCTCCTGTCAAACCTAAAACATCAGCTTTTTGACAGAAGGTCCACTGGACTTTCATTATCAAGAGAGCCTTTATAAGTAAACCTAGGAAATCTCTCTCCAACAGAAAGGAAACAGAGCTCATCAGAATTTCTAGACCCTTGACTTGCAGGGCACGCTATCTCCAATGAAGGTCTTTTGATCGCAGCGCTTTTTTATTCAGATTTGACTTCACATTATGGCTAATCAATACTTTGCAACCGTCCAAGTCCCCAGTTAGATGCACATCTCACAATCAGGCAGGGAGGCCTCCTAATTGAAGAAAAGTCAGAGACCCAGGTACCACAGCCCTCAGGCCATACTCCCACTTCAACTTTCTCTTTTCATAGCATTCTAGAAATAGTGGAAATAAAATTTAGAGACATGACAAGCACAGAAAAGAAGGATCAATTCCCGTCACTTGCCACCAATGTTTACTGCTTCCCTAGGTCTTCAGAAGATGTTTTTCTTTCATAGCTTAGGGGAATTTAACCTTTAACAAATGGGAGGATGGTTTCTTCATGAATTTTAAATTATTTTATCTCACATATCTATGATTTGTTGATTAGACCAAAAATGAAGATTTGCTTTCTCCCCTAAAATACCAAATTTTATCTAGTCATAGCCATGAAAAATATCAATCAGAGGAACTCCGTATTTGTAATCTCAGACTGCTGGGGAGAAAATGATCACTAGTTACTTTGATGGGGCTAGAAAGTTGAAAATGAGAACTTTTTTAAAGAAAGGAATTTTACTTGTCTAACACAGATCCTATATTCCACTGATCCAAATATTTAATTAGGAATAAAAAAAAACCCTGGACTTTGTTTCCAGATTTCTTTTATAATTGTAAGTTTTTAGATATAGTTTCACACTCTCATTTTATATTTGTGTCAGATGTTATATAGGTTGCAGATAACAGAATCAGAATTTGAACTCATTTCCTTTTTTTGCTTTAAGTATTGTATTTTTTCCCCAATTATATATCAAGAAAATTTTTACCATTTATTTTTATAAGATTTTGAGTTCCAAAATTTTCTCCCTTCCTCTAATATAATTGATATATATGCTATCAGGTAGAAATATTTCCAAATTCATCATAGTTGTGGAAGAAGAAACAGATCAAAAGAAAAAATAAACATGAACTTATGTCTTCTGACTCTAAATACAGCAAACTGGGCTGCCTAAACTTTGTCAAAGGTTCCTTCGAACTTCAAGTGTCTGTGTCACCTGCATGACTTTCATGGGTCAAATCTACCCTAAATACCCTATTTAAAGTGCCCCAAAATTAGACGGAAGTGAATCAGTTGGAGATATAAATAACATAATTTCTTTTAAAATGTCCCTACTTAATAATAGTTCACATTAACTTAGTGTTTTAAAGTTTGTAAAGAAGGTCTACATTAGCTCAATTAAACCTTGAAACAACCCTAAGATATAGATGAAAGTAGCATCCCTCAGGTCAAATGAATATGAAGAAGGAGGTCTAGAATTTGAACTCAAGTCCTCTGAGATCAGAAATAGTGTTCTTTATATTATATCATAGGAACATTGATTTTATTCTTTACCTTTCCATGTCTGTGTCCTAATGAGGTAAGATGTGGTAATAAAAAAAAATGAGAAAAAAAAGTATATTGGATTCAGCTTCAAGAAAACCTGGACTGATACTTGCTAGATGTGTGACTATGGTCCAGTTAGTTATCTCTCTGAGCCTCAGTTGCCACATTTGTAAAATAGGTACAATAACAATAACACTTGGAGCATAAGGCTGTTGTGAGGATCACAAGATCAATAACCTATTGAACATGGCTTACAAATCTTAAAGCATTATTTAAATTTTAATACTACTAATACTATTTCCAATTATTTACTATTATGTAGAAAAAATCCAGGCAACTTATTTTTTTAACTTTTCTACTCAGTGTTTTTGGAATCACATACATATAACCTCTATCCTGCCTTGTCTTTTAAAGGACAACAGAGGAACAGATAATATTTCAAATGCTGTATATAAGAAATATATATTAAAAATGCTATACATTAGAATATCCATGTTGGAACATTAAGAAGATACTATATACCAAGTCTTTCACATAAAAGAAATCTAAAATGTTTTACCCTTCCTGGGGGCCTTGTAAACAAATTAAAAATCATGTTACTTAATTAATATTATATTAAAGTAACTCCATAGTGGTCTTTGAAAAAAAATTGAAATATTTAATCAATTAACCAACCAATTGTTTTGTCTGATCAATGTCAATCAATCCATTTGACTTTATTTTTTACCGAGTTAGACAAAGGTTGGTTTGTTGGTGGGTGGTTTTTTGATGTTGTATAAATATAGTATATTGATTTTTTCCCCTGATAGGCAGGTAAGAATCAACAATCATTTATTATGTACCTACTCTGGGTCAGGCACCATTCCATGCTGCAACAAGTGAAATCAACCTTTTTACTGTTCACCATGCACAAGTGTTTACTCACACTAAGCAACTCGTCATTTGTAAAACTGAATAGCTTATGTAGAATAATGAAACCGTAATTTCTTTGAGTCTTTGGAAGGAATTGAGTGTCCTGCTGTCCTGGTTTACTAATCAATCTTAGGACTCCATTTGTTTCAGTTCTTGAGATAAAGACCCCCTTTAGAATGTATGCACCTTTCTGCCTCCTAAGGAATAGTATTCTGAGCAGTATTTAATCTTTGATGATATGTAATGTACTTCCCAATTTATAATGTCTCATTGCCATCTGCACCAATAACACTGGGGGGACTAATGTGGTAGAGTAGAAAAAGAAATGGTCATGGAGGCAAAAAGTCTTCAATTCAAATCCTACCCTTTCTTCTTGCTTCTTACATGAACTTGTATGAACAAAAACCTCTCTGTTACTTGGTTTCCTTATCTGTAAAATGAGGTGTTCATACTGGATGGACTCTTCTGTTTGTCCCTTCTGACTCTAAATCTATGATTTATGATGCTAACTCATGTTCTTCCTAGAACAGCATTTTAGATGTGAAAGGTGAGGAAGATGAATGTGCCTTCCAGGATACGTCCTGAATGTTCTTCATACATTTTGTTTGTTTTGCTTTCAGCCATATCTCTAAAACGAACTCGTTTTGTTTTGATATGCCTCTCTCTTAAAATTTGAGAGTAGCTAAATAATCTCATGCATTAGAGGATCTCAGGGAGCTGAGTTGGTTTTGTTAATCAAGGTTTTCCTGTAATACATCGGTACTCTGTGTGCACCACAGTAAAGCAACTTTTATTATTGAAAAGAGGCAGAAAACTAAACTGACTTCAAAGAGGCCTTACTGTATGTTGAACAAAATGCCTTCTGGGGAATGAAGTGCTCACAAGTATAAGATAGCCAACCTTTTGACCTTTTCCAAAGATGCATAGATGATCCCCATGCTTAAATAGAAATTCTTCCCCTTGCAGCCCTGTAAGAGGTCATCTACCTCCTCTGGGTTTAGAGAAGAATTGCACATTCTAACTCAAGGACCCTATCATTGCTCAACTACAGAATCTCATATTGTATTCTTTAATTTTAGGAATTATTGTGCTGCTGTACAGAGTTCAAGGGCCTCTGGTAGCAAGAATCCATATTAGAACGAATGATGTCTCCCAACATGGCAAACCTTCGCATGTGTGATACTTGCAAATACCTGGTTTTCTCCCCAGTCCTTGGTCTGGGTAGCCTGCTGTGGTACTGATGGGCTGTTCTTCTACCTGTATCCATCTTTTCAATAAGATCACATTAATTACATTCCATTCTTTCCACTTTGATATCTCATTAAAATCTTATAAATGATCATGCAGTGACCTTGAAGGCCATGCATAATACATGAAAGTAAACCTGCAGTAAAATGTATTCTTTCACTCCTGACTGGTTACATCCCACATTTCCTTCTTCCATCCCCAGTGACCCCAATATGGAGAGAGTCCTGTGAACTGAGCCAAGGTATGCTAGAGTGTGCAAATCTACCAGCTCCAAAAGCTTTCCCACTGATGACTGCTGCAATATGTTAATGGCTTGTGTTTAGATGTGATGGCCCCGTTACTACTTAGGGCACTCTGCTAATTACCATAAGATGGTGACAAACAGGTGCGAATGTCACTTTGCATCAACATCATGTGGGTGGAAAAACATAGCTGGCAGCACTGTTAGCAAAGCAAGAAAATGTTAACTTTAGTCAGCAGCCTCTGATGCTCAGAAGGACTTTTCTTTAATGCTCATGATTAAAGGAATCACACGAGAATACTGCTGCTTTTTTTCTGCAAGTACAGTAATTCTGAATATATGGGGGATGTCTTCATAAGCTATTTTAAGATATGTTTCAACAAAATGCACTTATGTGGCAGATCAAGTAAAATGCACCAAGTCTGTATTTATGAAGCCTTCCTTATTGAATAAAAGTTTTGCTAAGCCACATTTATTGCAAGGAGAACCCACTGAAATGGACATGATTTCACAGAGAATGATATCATAGTGTCAGTAGGACCATGGTTTTGCTGTCAGTTATATTGTACTTTATTTCACTTATTTATTTGGGTTTACTTTTCACCATATGAAACAACTTCCCTTTTTAATGAAAGTAAGAACAAAATGGAAACAGAGTCACATTCTCCACAAGGCACCAGTATCAGAGAGATTTCAGGGGAATGTGGATGAGAAACAAATGATGCATTGCCACTTTTGAATAAGCAATAAATAATCATTAATTTCCTTTTAAAACACCAAGCCATTTAATATAATTCCTATTAAATTAGTTAAGTGATTAATAGGGCTCCTAGTCATGTACTGTACAAATTTTCCCTAAAGAGAAAGTATTTATCCAATCAAAAATGGATGGGGGAGGGGGGAATTATGCTTATATTTATTTGGTTTTATTTCAAGTTGCCTTAGAAAATTAGGGCATAGACTTAAAATAGTAGTAACATATATTTGGCAATTCAACTTTATCTTTAATAAAAAGGTGATTAAGAAGAAAGTAGTGTTTGGAATGGAGGCTTTCAGGGAAAAGCACTGGGGTTCCACTAGAGCAGAATGGTAACTTCAGATGCAAGAATGTCTTTCTACCAAGGCAGAATCTCATCTGCAGTTACGATGTAAAAGCCAAAAGTGAAAATGTTTCAAAGACCATTTGTGAGGCAGAGCCCCAAACCATTACACCGAAAAGATCATTAAATAAACATAAAACCTTCCTAACTAGGCGTGTGCATGGTTCCGTGCAGAGAACAGACACGGTAAGCCATGCCTTATGTGGGTCATGTTTCCAGCCCAGCTTCTCAGTCACCATGTGTTTAAAAGGAACTCTGAAAACTCTGTGACTTTGTTTCCATAAAGGGGATCCTTGCTGTTGTACAGCAAGAGAGGAGACACAAGAACTCAGAAGTCTAGTACAAATGAGTGTAAAGCTTACATTAGTATCTATACCAGGATATCTTAATTATATAATTTAATGTGCATGTATATATGTTTATGCATATACATATAGCTTGGCATATATGTAGACAGACAGACATGTATTTCCTGGTATGATGGAAGATTTGTGGTAAGTGATTTTTTGCTGAGACTGAGTAGCTGTAGCCTACTTATCCCCACTGTTTTAATAATAGCTAACATTTATAGAGAGCTTTAAGAATTGTAAAATGTCTTTACAAGTTATAACATTTGATCTTCATAACAACCTTGTGGGGTAGATCCTCTTATTATTCCTATTTTGCAGATAAGGAAACTGAGGCTAAGAGAGCTAATATTCAACTTCTAAGTATCTGACACAAGATTTGAACTCAGGTCTTCCTGACTTCTAGTCTAGTTCTCTGTACTACCTAGCTGCCTCTCCATGAATCTCTTTATTGCTCTTTGGGGGAAGTCATGATTTTGATTATCTCAAGATTGTAGTATTCCATAAGTCACAGTCATTTACCACCACTGGGAGAGTACTGATTTTTAAAAGAAGAATTTCTGTAACATGGAACAGCTTGGGATTATAGACTCTACTGAATAATTTCACAAGGACAATGCAACCTGTTCTCTTCAAAGTCTAGCCAAGAAATGGCTAATGATGCATTTACTCAACTGACTACTTATCCTGTAGGAGAGGAAATGTGATTCAGTTGAAAGAGTACCTGACTTTCAGGCAGGGAGATCTGAGTTTGAATCATGTCCTTGTCACTTACCAGTCGTGTAAGGGTTCGTAAGTCATATAAGCTAAGCCTCACTTTCCTCATTTGTAAAAATGATATAGTAACACCTACTTCACATGCTATTATAAGGAGAATATGAGATAATATATGTAAAGTGCTTTGCAAACCTAAAAGTACTATAGAAATGTTAACTATTGTGATGATAATGGCAATTATCTTAGGATAGCTGGTGAACTAGACATATATGAAGAATGAAGGATAACAGATGGATAACCTGAATGCTCCAGCAGTGTCATACTTCCACTACCATATGTATTTAAACATTAAAAGACCTTCAGAATTTTGGATAGCTCTTCCATGAAGAGTTAATATTAAAATGTGGACAAGAATGAGAAGAATGAATTGCAATGTGTACCAGTGAAGGAAATATCCTTATATTTTTTAAAAATCTGTTATTTCAACAATATTCTTAACCAGCAAACATTATTAAGCACCCATTAGTTGTTTTCCCCTTGCCTTGAGGTTCCAAAGGGCGTCTTAGGGCATTTATTTGGGATTTTTTGGTCTTTTTCACTAGCTGACAAGCCCTCCTCCTTTTCTAAAAACTCCTATATTTGATATGATGTGTTATACCACATATTGCACCCAAAATTTGTCATTAGTGAGGAGAAAGTGGAGCCAGGAGAGTACATATGGGACCAAATCCTGGAAGATGACATACCTGGCCCACAAATCAAAGTTGATCATACTGGTATTTCTGCCTAGGGCTGTTAATGGTTAAGTAAACTGGAAGAGAAGCCTAGACTCTTTTGTCTTTGGAGAGGGTGTGGAATTTGGAGTCACTAAGACCTGGATTCCAAGCCAGCCTCTGATGCTCTTTACCAACATGACCTTGAGCAAATCACTCATCTGTAAAATAAGGAAGTTGAATTAAAGCTCAGAGATCCCTTCTGACTCTAGATCTATGATTCTATGGCCTTTCCTCAAATCCCATGTTTGAGCTTGCAACCCTGCTAACGCTGGAAAATTACTTACCCTCTCCAAGCCTCAATTCCCACTGTGCTTGGCACACACCAAGCATTTAACAAATGCTTCTTGATTGATCTGTAACATGTAGCAGTTGGGATAGATGACTTCTGAGGCCCCTGGTTTTATAATTTGATTCACGCACATTTTCAAAGAATACATCTGAGAGACGAATGATAGAGTACAAATGTGAGAATGCTACCATTGATGCAAATGGAAATACATCATTGTAAAAACTGTCAACATATTTGTTCACTTTAGATATTTGTTATCATCTCTTTAATCAACAAATGCTCTCAAAGTAATCACATTTAGACGAACCTAATGCCAAGCTCTTGGCAGATTCATTTTCTCTTCAGTGTTTTTTCTACTTTATGAAGTGATTTCTATGCAATGAAACCATTCCCTGACTCCTCACCACACTATAGCTGTGACCATGGGTTCTGGTAAGCTAAATCTGAAGAGAAAGAACTCTTACAGGGAACCAATATGAAATGCTACTGTAGGAAGTCAGAAGACCTGTATTCAAAACTCTCTTCAGATGCATAATAACTGTGTAAGCCTTTGCAAGTCATTTAATCTTTCTGAGCGTCAGTTTCCTTGTTTATAAAATAAGAATAATAATGGTGCCTACCTCTCAAATTTGTTATGAGTATCAAATGAGATAAAGCATTTTGTACAGCTTAACATGCAGTATAAATACTAGCTTTTTTATTAATAGGTCTTATATATTGACATATATATATATATGTATGTGCATTACCTGAGTATATTTATTCAATATCTTTATCTATACATGTATATGTGCATACATATGCCTATGTATTATACAAGTGAGATATGAAAGAGAAAGTGTCATCTCCCCCAATTGGAGTGGGAGCTCCTTGGACCTAGGGACTACTGTACTTGCTTCTATTTGTATCCCCAATATTTAGCAAAGTGGACAGCATATTATAAGTGATTAATATAGTTTTTATTCATTCATTTTTTATTGCCTAATATAGATATATGAGTTTATATGACTATATGATTTCCCCAAAATTTGCTTTGTTCTTTATCTATCTCTAAAATATTCATCAATATTCTGGTGAATTGTGCAGGGAACTAGTGTTCCCAAGAAAACATGTACATATTCCATTTAATATATAGATCCTAATTTTACACATAATATGTGTATCCTGGCAGTATGAGTTCTCTTTGGATTTCACAAGGATATTATGTTTGTTTTGGAAATAGGTGAGGCTCAGATAGAACAAATGTGAGATAAATTATCAACCAAACCTGAAGAAATAAGAGTTAGAAATCTGAGCTGTACTGTAGCATCATTTATTTCTGAATGTTAGCAGCACATAGAATTTAACTATTGGGTATTAGATAATATAGCACTTTGCGGTTTAAAAAGTGATATATATATACATATATATATATGGGGGGTATATACATATATATACATGCATATATATGTGTGTATATGTATGTGTGTGTATATATATATGTGTATATATATATATGTATATAAAATCTCTTGATTCTCTCAACAACCATATGAGGTGGGTACTATTATTATCATCTAAGTTTTACACATTAGGAAACTAAGAGAGGTTAAATGACTTGCCCATATTCACACAGCTACTAAGTGTCTGAGTCAAATTTGAACACATGTCTTTCTGATTCCAAGTCCAGAACTCTTATCAACTATGACAACTGACAGCCAGCTTTTTCCAGCCTTTCTCTTAATTTTTTCATAAAAATAGCATAGTTGTTGGATGTCACAACATTAGTAGCCTAATGGAATATAGTTCCAGTGCCTTCATTTTCATCTTTGACAAGTTCAAAATGTTTATTTGCCCATAGTTGGGTTTAATTGGGGGCCTTATGCTAATGCAAATACCCAGTCTTAAGTGAAGAGATAAATTATTTGTTGCCTATCACTCTTTTATGAAACGAAGGTGATAGATACCAAAGTAGTAGAACATCACTAAAATTATAGACATTTAGAACTATATTTTCTATTCTAGACATAAACCCATATCAATATCTCACATTTCTATGGTGCTTTGGAAAGCACTGTCCTTGCTGAAACCCTGAGCGAAAAATAAATAATCACAAATATTAACTCTACCTTACAAATGAGTTTGAGAAAAAGTAAATGACTCACTCAGTGAAACGTAGCCAATGTCACATAGTCATTGACAGAACTAGGGACTCAAACCCAGGTCTTCTCACTAAAGATCTGGCATTCTTTCTCCTGTACTACATTCTTCTCACTATATATTAATGCTGTTTCCAAGTGGAAGGCATCTTAGAGACAATCTAAGTCAAACCCACTCATTTTACAGACAAGAAAACTGAGGCTCAGAGAAAAGGAAAATGCCTAGAGTTACACACAGAAGGTTGTTGGAATAACTGATTAAAGCCCAGGACTCCTGGTACAATGTGTAGTATTTTGTTTCCAGACATTTTACAGATGAGAAAATTGAAAGCCAGAGAGGTACTGTTACATATTCAAGCTCTCATACCTGACTGGTACTCGTACTCATGTCCTGGATTCTGATACAGTGCTCATTGCATTATATAGTCTGATACTCTTTGATCATGAGAAATATGGAAGGAAGGAATCAATGATATATCATATCCAGCTGTATAAAATTGAATTTGCTGAATGGTAGAGTACACTTTTATTAATAGCAACTACCCTGGAGATTCAATTATGGACTCATATACATCCATAGATTGTTATTGCTAAAAGGGGCCCTAGAGATCCTCTAAGCTAGGGGGTTCTTAAACTTTTTTTGGTATTTTGGTGAAGACTATAGCCCAGAATAATGATTTTAAATACATAGGATTAAAAGAAACTCAATTACAGTGAAATATACTTAATTTAAAAAAAACAAAACAGTATCATGGATTCCAGGTTAAGAAACTTTTATCTAGCCTAACCTCCTCATTTTGTAGAAAAGGCAGTTGACACCTAGAAGTGATTACTGCTTATAGCCATAAAGTTAGGTAATGAGAGAACTGGGATTAGAATTAAGAGCTCTTGATTCTTCTACTTCAACATTCAGATCCCATTTTTCAATTAAATTCAACAAACATTTAGTAAGCACCTATTATGCTCAAAGCAGTGAGTAGGCTAGCACTGAGTATTCAAAGATGAAATATAATTTAGTCTCTGTCTTCCAGAAACTTACAAGAGAGAGTCTTAAATGTGGAATCAGAGGAAATGGGTTCATACTCCAGTTTTGCCACTTCAGGACTTCTTTTGTGAATTTAGACAAGCTGTCTGCCACTCTGGGTATTAGCTTTCTTACCTGTGTAAAGTAGGACTCACTCCCTTCACTTGAACTTGAACTGGAAGGCTGGGTACTTAGTAGGTACCTGACCGGGATTTCTAGTGTCATCACTCACAAGTCCCTATTTCACATGCCCTCCATTTTTAAAATATATTTTATTTCTTCCCCAATTCGAGGTGAAAACAATTTTTTAAGAATTTTTTTAAGTTTTGAGTTCTGAATTCCCTCCACCTCCTGTTCCCTGAGATAGTAAGCAATCAGATATAGGCTATACATGGGTGATTATGTAAAATATTTCCACATTAGTAATTTTGTACAGGAAGACTCAAATAAAAGAAAAAGAATGAACAAAAGAAAATGAAAAAGAGCATGCCTCATTTTGTACTCAAACAATATCAGCTCTTTCTCTGGAGGATGATACTACATTTCATCATTAGTTCTTTATATTTTCTTGGATGATTATATTGCTGAGAAATACTAAATCATTTATAGTTCTGCATCAAGCAATATTGCTATTACTGTATATAACTTTCTCCTGGTTCTGTTCACTTCACTTTACATCAGTTCATGTAAGTCTTTCTAGATTTTTCTGAAATCATCCTACTTGTGATTTCTCATAGTATAATAATATTCCATTCCAGTCATATGCCACAGTTTATTTAGCCATTCCAAAATTGATGGGTATCTCTTTGATTTCCAATTCTCAGGAACCACAAAAAGAGCTGCTAGAAATATTTTTGTACAAGTAGAACCTTTCCCTTTTGTACTCTCCATTTTCTTTTTTTTAATTATTTATTCACTTTTAGTTTTCAACGTTCACTTTTATAAGATTTTGAGTTTTTAATTTCTCCCCCTTTTTCCCCCTCCCCAAAATGGTGTACAATTTGATATAGGCTATGCATATACAATCATGTTAAACATTTTGCCACATTAGTCACATTGTAAAGAAGAATTAGAATCATAGGAAAAAAAACATGAGAACAAAGAAACAACAAAAAAAAAGAGAAAATAGGATGCTTTGATCTGCATTCAGACTCCATAGTTCTTTCTCTGGATGCCTATAGCATTTTCCATCAAGAGTCTTTTGGAATTGTCTTAGATCCCTGCATGGTTGAGAAGAGCTGCCTATCAAAGTTCGTCCTCATGTAGTGCTACTGTTGCAGTGTTCTCCTGGTTCTGCTCACTTCAGTCAGCATCAGTTTATGCAAGTCTTTCCAGGCTTTTCTAAAGTCCACCTGCTCTTCCTTTTTTATGGAACAACAGTATTTCATTACATTCATATACTACAACTCCCTCAACTGTTCTCCAATTAATGGGCATCTCCTCAATTTCCAGTTCTTGACCACCACAAAAAGAGTTACTATAAATATTTTTATACATATGGATCCTCTTCCCATTTTTATGATCTCTGAGATACAGACCTAGAAATGGTATTGCTGGATCAAAGAGTATGCACAGTTTTATAGCCCTTTGGGCATATTTCCAAATTGTATATCCAGAATTGGATCAGTTCATAACTCCACCAGCAATGCATTAGTGTTTTAATTTTTCCACATCTTCTCCAACATTTACCATTTTCCTGTTGAGTCATGTTAGCCAATCTGATAAGTGCAATGTGGTACCTCAGAGATGTTTTATTTGCATTTCTCACATCAATAATGATTTAGAGCTTTATGTTCATATGACTAGAGATAGCTTTAATTTCTTCATCTGAAAATCGCCTGCTCAGATCCTTTAAACATTTATCAGTTGAAGAATGACTCGTATTCTTATAAATTTGACTCAATTCTCTCTGCATTCTGGAAATGAGGCCTTTACAGAGAATCTTTGTGCTCGCCATTTTCCATCAGTCAGTAGAATTCTGTTCACTTCTAGAAAAGGATATTTACTGAGAAGGCATAGAAAGAACATTAATTACAAAACGTTCCCTCCCAACTTGGGGGAAGTTCCCCTTAGAAACTCAAGTACAATGAGAGTGAGATATGTGTAGAAAACATGGCCAAGGGACAAAAGGATATATTCCCAATTCCTAGCCTTCAAAATAATTTTCTCTCTTTGTGGGGTTATCATGAGGTTCTTTTTATATGGAGCTCTCTTCTGGGCTTTGAGGTGTATTTTTAGACTCCGTAGTCAGATTGACTCTCTGTGACAAGAAATCATGAATCCTGAAGTGGATACTGTCCTCCAGGTATTGTATCTGCTGGTACTTCCCCTGTTATTGACTTTCATAGATCTGGTCACCTTGGCACTCCCATCTCAGAATATAATTCACCTAAAATAAGGAAAGAAGAAACAGAAAGGAAAGATAAAGGAGATGCCATGCTCAGAGATGCATAGAAACCAGGTGAGGAAAAGGCCAGTTTTCCACTCCTATACAGTAACTCACAACAGTCCTCCTTTTGCAAAAAGCCCCAAGGAAAAGAGACATTAGACACATCTTTTCTATGCATGCTTAATTCTAGCTTGGTAATTACTGAGTCACCAAGTCTTTTTTTAAACCAAATAAAAGACTTTTTATCCTCACATTGCACTAGTTTCTCCATCATTCCTGTCTAGAGGTAGGTTCACCAAGTCTTCCCATTAGATTAAAATAAGGCAAGAGTATCTATACAAGTTTTAAGGGCAAATCCCAGCATTACCTAAGAATCCACTAGACTCTCCTTGGTTAATCTCCCTATTATACCTCTACGTAGCAAGTAATTTGAT
The DNA here is from genome assembly GCA_023548195.1 of Bettongia penicillata ogilbyi. NCBI lineage: Eukaryota > Metazoa > Chordata > Mammalia > Diprotodontia > Potoroidae > Bettongia > Bettongia penicillata. The sequence continues at coordinate 3,229,425 of JAJHZJ010000204.1, read as the reverse complement.
ATTGCTGTCTTCTGGAAAACAGAAACTACTCAATACCTTTGTGTTCAGGCTCTTTAGAGCCAGGCTGTGACCCATTATATAACCCCCTCCTAGCCATGTGGGAAAGGGAGAACTGTATTTTCGTGAGAGGTGAGAAGTGTGCAGACCCATTGAGTGGTTGTTATCAGGAGCTAAAGGAACACGGTGTTGTCAAAACAGAGATAGGGATAGAAATTGTGATGGCATAGAGAGACAGATAGTTGCTATCTGTTCATGCCACAATCCATTGGCTTCAACCATGGTGCCATGGTTCTATACCCAAATGGTTTCAACTGTGGCCCAACTGATAGAAAATGATAGGGGACACAAGACTAGCCTCACTGAGAGACCACCCAGTGCCATTGTTGCTGCTGATGCCACTGCACTGACTGAAAGAGAAATTCTGAGAAAAACCCATAGCTGAATTATGTGAAAGCCATGTAAAATAAATGCAGAATGGCAATAGTTATCCTTATTTTTTGAGAATAAAACTAGCAATTTCTCTTTTTCCCCATGCTTTATATCATTTTATAGTGTACTCCGCATTTATATCCCAAATTTTTATTTTACTAGGTTATTCCACTTTCTGAATTTACCATGTTGGTTTTTTTTCCAATAGAAATCAGTTTCTCTAAGATACCATTGACTGTATTTATATGTATGTGTGTATATGTCCCTGGGGGATTAAATGCAGATGAGAGAGAGGTTATGGTTGACCAGGGACACAAAGGGAAGGAGAGAAATAGATTCTGTGTCTAATCATTAGGACTACCAGCTGGGGGCTTAGGCTAAACCAAAGAGATTTTATTGATACATATTATAACAACTCTCTCAAATCAGAGGAAAATAAATAAACACAGATCATTCTGGATATAGAATGAACCAGAATTTTTCTGATGAGAAAAGATCTGGTAAATGAGTAAGAGTCAGCTTAGTGTGTGAGACAGGGACTTAAAGCAATTTCCCTTTCCATCACTGTCTCTCCTGGGCAGATTTAAAAGGACTACATACCATTTTAGGAGTAGAGTGGGAATTTTGACTAAGGGGAATGTCGCGCCCTGAAAAGAAGAACTGGGAAAGGATGGAGCTACCTACATGAGGGTGAGGGTCAGAGAGGTGGTAGCTAGTTCACTTCATTGGCCAAACACACTTATCCTCTGATTTCCTGCTGGATGTAGAATGGGGGAATTAGACTTGATAATACTAAGTTTACTTCGGGGTGGGGGGAGAAGAAAGAACTAAAGAGTAGAAATATGCACAAAAACCTGAAATCCAAAATAGAAAATGGTGAATCCATAAGAGAAGTCAAGAAGGATGACATGAGAGGATTAAAGAGGGATGTCACTTACAACAAATGGGATCAGAACAAACTTCCGGGAGAAGGTCGACCTTAAAGGGGGAAAAGATCAACAGTGAGGCAGAAGGACATAGTAGACACAGCGCTGGGACTTGGAGTTAGAAAAAAACCAGGTTTCAAATCCGACACTACACTTACTAGACTTGCATGGCCACAGCAAAACATTTATTTCTGAGCCTTAATTTCCTCAGCTATAAAATGAAGGATCTGGACTAGAAAGCTGTGAAAGTCCCTTCCATGTCAAGTCTGCTAGCTTGACTAAAATTAGCATTGTACAAAGAAAAGGGTTTGAAATCAGGTCTGGCATAATAGGCTGGAGTAAGACATCTAAGAAATCTTGGGTTTTAACAGGGTTTTCATTTATAATAAAACCTTTAAACACATAGAAATAATGGACTAATAAGTATTCATTTCAGTGTGAATCTACATTTTCCAGAAAAGGGATACGTTTTTGATAATCACATAGACTTTCTGAATAGTGTAAAGATCCCATTTACCCTATATCCATGGTCTTCCATGAACAGTAAAAGTTATCGGATAATTCCCTCCCCGCTCCAAAGCATACGTACATATATGCACAGATGATTTTGAAGAAGCACTAAGTCAACCTCAGAGTACCAGTAGTACTTTACCGTTGTTGAGTCATTTTAATTGTGTCTCCCTCCTCATGATTCCATTTGGGTTTTTCTTGGCAAAGATTACTGAAATGGTTAGTCACTTCTTTCTCCAGCTCATTTTACAGATAAGGAAACTGAAACCGAGTTTAAGCGACTTGCCCAGGGGTCCCACAGCTAGTAAGTGACAGAGGCTGAATTTGAACTCAGAAAGATGAGTCTTCCTGACTCCAGGTCTGGCACTCTAACCACTGGTCCACCTCACTACCCTTATTCAATCTATTAAATTGCTAATGATTCCATTTACTCCTCCGGCTAATTCTATCAACACAGCTGGCAATCGATGTGATTGCTGCAATAATGATTTTAAAATGTTCTACCAATCAGTGATTATTAACTAGACCTCAGCATGGCCTCTGAGGTCACATGAAAAGTTTGCCTTCATTTTCTGAATAGAAAAATTGCTTGAGCTAAAGGAAAGACTTGGAGTTAGGACGCATCTATTCTCCACATTCATTCAGCCACCACCATGCCCTAACCACATCAAATGTTGGTTATCCTTTAGCTTGATGCTGCCTGGAAGAGGAAGGATGGAATGAAAAAAAATGCTGATAAATATTTAGCAACTGACTCTCCCTTCTTCCCCTCCCAAAAAATGTTTGTACATGACATATCTGTGAATTTTAATCTGCATTATTAGCACTTTTTGTAAAGTCTTGGCAGTCAATGAAACAATCAACCGTGATCGTCTATTTTCAAGGTAGAAATGCACAAAGTGAAAATTCAGCAACTATCTCTCTCGAACTGGTTTGTGCTGGCACCAGAACAGCCCTAAAGAATGATCAATTAAAAGAGAAAAGGAGAAAGGAAGAAAGAAGGAAGGAACAGAAAAGAGAGAAAGAGGGAAAGAAGAAGGAAAAGGAAGGAGAGGAAAAGAACTATGTAGAGTAACAAAATGTCTGGTTTATTTCTGTATTCAACTTTTCTTTTCTGAGGACCACACATACAAACAGCCCCTTTTAGTAATATATTATTTTCAGAAAGAAATTTAAATTCACTATCACTAGAGATCGACTATTTCAGAAGCAATGGAAGCATTGCATAGTTTTTCTTATTAGTCATCTAATTCAATCCTATTTGAAAATAGGATTGAATTCATAGGATTCAAGAATAGGATTCAAAAAATTTGAAACATGAAAACTACATTGATGGAATACACATAACTGTATAGAAAGAATTTCAACATCTCGTCCCTAATATGTTGATGGCGTTTCTGCTGGAGTTATTTTTTTCAGATTAGCCTGTGTTATTTATCACTCTGATTTCTACCATTTTGCCTGAGTTGACCAGTCAACACCTGGGAGACTGGGGAGAAAAAAGTTAGACTAGGTATTTAATATATTGTCTGTCAGTGATTTCAAAGCCAAGGGTCTTCAGGCCTTTATTGTTAGGACCCAGCAATCTATAAATAGGTAAGCAAGCCTTCCCTGAACTTAATTATATATCTCACAAATATATATATATATACATATATATGTATATATACATATATATATTATTTTTCTTATAAATGTAGATGCTGTCACAATTTAAAAATTAAATTCTTCCAAAGCATTAGAAATTGGCTTCATATTAACTTTTTGTCATTATATATTTTTTCAGTAGTACAAATAACATTAGTTTGGGAGTCTATTAAATTTCTGAGAAGCGCTCACATTGGAAAATTTGGGGAAACATCAGTGTATACTGAACAACCAGTTGACTGATTTAATTCTTCATTATTTTAACTATGCTATCATATAGACTCAATCTGCCTTTTTACACATTTTTCAGATATGTTACCAGTCCATCTGCTACATGAAAATAGAAAAGGCAATTTGATATAATGGAAAGAGGAATGGATTTGGTATCAGCAGCCATGGGTTCAAATTGCATTTCTTCTGCTGACCAGCTATGTATTTGGACTTTGAGCCAAAAATTCACCTCAGTAGGACTCAGTTTTCTCAACTATAAAATGTAGGAGTTGGACTCCAGGATATCTGAGGCACCTTCCAAGTCTAAATCTGTGATCCTAAGGCAGTTTACTTCCTAATTTACATTTCAAAAGAAATTGAATGAGGATTGCATTGTAGGAGCTCAAATGAAAAACTAAAAAAAAAGAGTTTAACTCAGTCTGCAATAAAGCCAAAGTCTATAATAAGGTGAAGTACAAAGAATCGATGATAGGAAAGGTTTAAAAAATATTCAAAGACAACTACAATTCAGAGACACCTAACAGAATGTCCACTAAGGGATTCTGAGCATTCATGTCCCATAGTTAGTGGATTTTCAGGTACATGTATATATGTAAAAGAGGGAAAGTAGCTGTAAGACATTTGGCTTTGAATACCATGCTAGTAAAACAATAGATAGATCCTTTGAAGTATTTAAATAATACATGTCCTCTGAGAGGAAGCCTAGCTTTGTGTAATTACTAGTCTTTGCTAATTTTCATAATCTTTTGCTTTTTTGGCTATTGTTTGACAATGTAACTCCTGGATGATTACGTTCCTACTCCCATATTTTGTAATTATATGCCAATAAAAAGATGATTTAAAAAGGAAATTGAAAGTCATAGTAGGAACTTCAAATCCAAAACATATTAGTAAATACTTTAGAGCTATCAGTTAGCATCTCCAATTCTCTGGTGCAATCATGCTATTTGAAGCACTCTAACTATTCCAAACCCTAAAAATGATAGCTAATATTTCCTTTTTAAATGGCTATTTTGCTAATTGAACTATAAGTCTTAACAGGATCTCATTAACTTTGCTTCCTAAGTGAGGATTTCTCCAAAAATCTGCACTGCTGTTGCAGGGTGTTTAACTATACATAGCCAAATCTTTGTTATGTTCCTTTATACAGAGCCTATATTATTTGCAGGAACATCCATTTGCGTGTGCAAATACCCATATTTGCTCATGGAAATTGCACAGGCAAACAGATGATAATTTATAAAGAAGACAACCCTATCAGCATGCACCAATGCATGAAGAAGCATGTGCTTTCGGTGCATAAAGATTACCCAATCTGGGTGTAGTTGAAGGAACAAAAATAGGTTTCATTTAGGCATACCAATGCATTGACAAATAATGAGAATATAATTTTCATATATTGTTTACTATCATCTTTCAACTTTGTAAAACTTAGGGGTCAAGTGAAAGAAATATGATATGATATTTTCTTAATATTTTTCCTAACTCTAAGTGTCCTTGATGAGCCATTTTTCCTCCCTCTTTTCTTTTCAATCTTTATCTTCTTAGAATAAATTCTTTTCTCCTTAGTTGAAACATTTTTAGTAACTTAACAGCCAGCATTTATTTTTTTCCCTTACTTTCCTTCTTTCTTTTTTTTTAACCACCAATGTAACCATCTTCCTTATCAAAACAGAAACCTCCTTTTAATCATTTAGTCCTTTTATTACTGGTATCTCTGTTTTGTTATACTGATTTTGGCCATGATTTTCCCTTCTGAGATTTTATTGGATCAGATAATTGTTAGAGTATGTAATAAGCCTCATGTGTTATCACAGAATCCCAAATGATTTTCATTTAATGTTCTTGATAAGCTGTTATAAAAATAACTGTTGTTTTCACATTGACATTGAGAAATGTTTGAGTTAACATAAATATATATATATATATATATACATGTAGACTCTCCTTTTTAACATGTAAGCCTCCATTGACTTTGATCATATATGATTAACCTTTACTTCAAAGTTTTCCTCCCAACTTTACAAGTCTATGTAGAGTTTGAGAACTTCTCACTTCTCTAGGTCCTATACCCTTAACAAGGGAAAACTTCAGAATTTCAACGTCTGGCATTCCCTCTACTGTAACACCAACTTCCCTTATAAGTATGCAGATTCACAAGGCATCAAGCATAGAATTAATTTATTTTGATAATAAAAGACATAATAAGATAATAATAAAAGAAATCAAACCCAAGTTTATAAAGAGTCAAGGGTCTCTTCTGAAGGCTGCCATCTCCATCAAGGACCTATGTAGCTCTTACATTTATTACTACCCTGGGTAGGACCTCAGTAAAGGAAAATAACTTATTTCTGAACCTATAGATAGTTAAAAGGAAAGACTTGTAGAAGGTGGCAGTAGAGTAGAGACTTTCTGAAAGCTATATAAAAACATAGAGATGTTAGTCTAAAGAGCAAGTGGATGAATTTAGCTGGAACATAGAGTGTGTGAAGAAGAGTGATGTGATATCTATTTGGAAAAACAGGTTGGAATTTCATTGAGAAGGATGTTAGATTTGCTACAAAGGAGTTTTCTTATTTATTAGAACCAACAGGAGGTTATTGAAGAAGCTTCTTGATAAGGACAATGATATGGTCATATGGGAACTTTTGGAATGTCAATTTATCAGCCACATAGAGGATAGATTAGAGAGGGATGAGATTAGAAGTAGTTAGGAGGGTATTGAATCAATAACCAAAAAAGCATTTATTATCCTATGTACTAGGCACTATGCTAAGTGCTAGGGTTCCAAAGAAAAGTAGTCCTTGCCTTCAGGGAGCTTATATTCCAGTGGGGAGACAATAGGTAAATATTCAGTACATACAGATGCAGAGCAGAGGCAAAGTAATCTTATAAGGGAAGGCTCCAGCATCTGGGGGAACTGGAAAAACGTCTCCCATAGGAGATCACTTTTGAGCTGATTCTTGAAAAAGACATGGATTATAAGAGGCAGATGTGAGGAGGCAGGGCATTCTAGCATGGAGGCAGAAGATGACATGTCATGTGTAAGAAACAGCAAATAGGTCATCATGGCTGGATCACAGAATGTGTGAAGTGGAGTAAAATGTAAGAATGGGAAGACAGGAAAGGTTCAGGTAGTATAAAGCTTTAAATGCCAAACAAAAGAATTTTCATTTGATCCTAAAGGTAATAAGGAGAGTTTAATGAGTAGGAAAATGGCATAGACCTGTGCATTAGGAAAGTCATGGGTAAGGAGATGAGTTAGGAAAGCTAATTAGGTTATTGTAATAGCAAGACAAGAGGTCATAAGGGCTCCAACTAGAGTGGTGTCTGCAGGATTGGAGAGAAGAATATACATACAAAAGATATGGTGTGGATAGAAATGAGCTTTGGCAATTGGTTGGATATGTGGGTTAAGTGAGAGTGAGGTGTAGATGACAGTGAGGTTACAAACTTGGGCAACTAGAAGGTTGCTGGTACCTTTGAAAGAAATAGGAAAATTGGAAAGAGGGGAGGATTTAGTAGGGGAGTGAATAATGAGTTGTATTTTGGACATGTTGAGTTGGAGATATTTATGGAGCATTCAGTTCAAAATGTCCAAAAGGAAGTTGGTAATGCTTTTGCAATAGTCCAGCAAGACATGAGAGGGGTCTAAGCTAGAGTAGCAGTGTTAGTGGTTAGAAGATGTGAAGGTAAGAGGTATTGTAGAGATAAACTTGGTAAAAATTGGCAACTTTTTGGCAGTAGATAGGGAGGATGAAGAGTGAAGGTTGATTCTGAGGTTGTGAATTTGAGTGGCTAGAAAGATAAGTGGTGTGATTAGTAGGATTAGGGAAATTAGGAAGAGGGGCTTGAGATAATGTATAATGAGATCCATTTTTTATATTGGGTGAAGGAGATGAACATATTTCTAAGGAGAAGGAAAAGAGTTAAAAGTTGGGAAAGACTGAAGGTTAGAGAGGAAGACATTTTTAAGGGAGCAACTTCCTATATGGGAGACAGGAAAGGAGGGGATCAAAGTCACAAAAAAGGGGTAAGCCTCATTGATAAGTGACATTCAGCAAGTAAAGAAGAAAATAAAGGATATTCTCAAGGAGTTTTGAGATAAGGAACAAAAGAAAAGCGGGAGCTCATGATAAATGATCCCTATTTTCCTAGTAAAAGGTGAGGTAAGCTCCTTCTGAGATAGAAGGATTTGCAAATGAAGGAGAGAAAAGGAAAAGTTTCTGAATAGTCACTATAAGCTATGGATCAGGAAGTCAATTAAGGCATAATCAAAAGATTTCTGGGCATAAGTGAGAGCTCAGTTGATATCAGCATAAATTTGTAGAGATTCTACTCAACATGGTAACTTGACTTCCTCCAATCATTGAGGAGAATGTGAGTAGAAAAAAAAGAAAACCAGAAGTGTGGGGGTAAAAGGTAATGAGCAGTGATTTGAAGAAAGGACAAGGAGGTGAGAATAATGTGTAATTGAACTATTTAACTAAAAGTTTAAGGTGAGGAAGTAAAAAAAAAAGAGTCATCAGGATAGGGTTAATGGTCTGAGTTAACAGGGTTAACTGTTGAGGAATGTTTAGGAGTAGACACAATATAGGATCTCTATCTAATGGATCCCTGTGACATTTGGGTGCCCAATAAAGCCTAGATAGAATGGATATGTGTAATGCTAGCATGGGGTGGCTATCCATAATGTATCTCTTCACACTTCTCAAACCGAGCATATGAACTCATTCTCTGGGCTGACTCACTCATCCCAACCTGCCCTCACACTGGCATGTCTGGATTCCCAGAGAAGAACCACCACCACATAACTATACCTGCTCAGTATCATAGGGATAACCTGTTGTGGGGAAAAATACTGCTCCTACTCATCATTCTAATCTTTAAATTCCCACTGGCACACTTCCATTTACACAAACCAGCCACTCACAATGCTAAAAACCTTTAGAACTTAAACATAATAATTTACTTAGCAATGAGGCAAAAGAAATAATGTCATAGGTACTCATATATTAAAATAAATTAAATAATAATAAATATATTACAATCCACACATTACCTGATCTCAGTGTTCTATCAATTTACTCAGTATTTATGAGAATGGGCATACATTTATAAAAATATGGAAGGGAAACCAATTAGTGAGGAAAGCCTACAAGCTCAGAGTAACTCACATCTTAAACAATGGCAGGGAACTGTATCAGCAAGGACCCCAACATGCATAGGAGGTCACAGCTTCATCAATTGGCTTTTCTAAAAGGAAAATAATTTTTGAGGGGTCAACAATCACTTTAATCAAGCACATGTATCATTCACCTAGTTCAGGGGAATAAGTGAGCAACTTGAATTTCAGACAAAATACAGAGAAATCAAAGATTTCTTCCAGCTGTCTGACATAAGCAATACAAACATCATAGATCAACAGACAGATCCAACTGTCTGACCATTACATATATACATTGTTACCAGAGAGGGAAGCACCAACATTCAGGTTTTCAAAGTCGTGTGGCTGCATAGCAGCTTCCCAGAGTCTCATCTGGCACACAAATCTTCTTCCAAAAACTAAACACCGAAGTAAATCCTGACCTCAGAGTATTTATACATTTTTTAGAGCCAGAGGAAATCACAACCCTGGAGAGCCAGTGCCTCATTAACAAAATGTGTGGACCTTCCTACAAATCTTCCCAGGACCATTAATGGGTGGAGATCTTCTTTAATCACATTATTCAATTAGAGGCACTTGACTATACTAAAATAAAAACAACACTTGGCATTACAGGAAGTTGCAGTCTCAGCCCTTCCACCGAATCCGAACTTGACAGAACAAATCCTTTAAAACTTCAGGTCTTGGTGCCATCAGTCCATAGTCCATTTAGAAGCATCTGTACCACATGATACAACTTTTCCTGTCAACTGCTTCCTTTGTATTCCTCACTTCCCTCTAGCTTTTAAAAACAAACAAAAAAAACCAAAAAGACAAAACATTCTCTTTTGCTCTTGAACCAATAAAACATTTAAAAATTCTTTTTTCAATAATTATTTTGTTTTCAGTGTTCTACAATCACTTCCATATATCTTAGATTTTTTTCCCCTTCCTTCCCCTCCTTCCCCCCTCCCTCCCTGAGATGACTTGACGGTCTTATATAGGTTCTACACATACATTCCTATTAAATACAATTTCATTATAGTCATGTTGAGTAGAAGAATTAAAATGAATGGGAAAAATCATAAAACAAAACATTACACAAAAGAAAATGGTACGATTCATTCTGCAATCCAATTCCATAGTCCTTTCTCTGGATGTGGAAGGTGTTTTGCCTCAAAAATCCTTTGGGAATTTTTCAGGTCCTTGCATTGCTATGAAGGACTAAGTCTACCAGAAAAATTCCTCACATACTGTGGTTGTTGCTGTGTACAAAGTTCTCCTTGTTCTGCTCCTTTCACTCAGCATCATTTCATATAAGTCTTTCCAGGCCTCTCTGAAGTCATCCTGTCCATTATTTCTTATAGCACAATAGTATTCCATTACATTCATGTATCATAAATTGTTCAGCCATTCCCCAATCAAAGGCCATCCACTTGATTTCCAGTTTTTGGCCACCCCAAAGAGAGCTGCTATAAATATTTTTGTACATGTGGGACCCTTTCTTATTTTTATGATGTCTTTGGGATACACTCTTAGAAGCAATATTGCTGGGTCAAATATCCACGTTTTGGTAGCCCTTTGGGCATAGTTCCAAATTGCTTTCCAGAATGGTTGGATCAGCTCACAGCTCCACCAACAATAAATTAGTATTCCAACTCTGCCACATCTTCTCCAGCATTTATCATCTTCCTGTATTGTCATGTTAGCCAATCTGATAGGGGTGATGTGGTACCTCAGAGTTGTTTTGATTTCCATCTCTAATCAACAGTGATTTAGAGCATTTTTTCATATGACTATAGATAGCTTTAATTTTCTCCTCTGAAAACTGCCTGTTCATATCCTTTGACTATTTATCAATTGGGAATAAAATTTCTTTCAATTCACAATTACTCTTAAACATATGCTGAGAACGTGTTGCACTGTAATTTAAGTAGAAGTTCCCTTGAAGCAAGGAAACTATAAAATTCATAAGACTGGCCTTCTCTGAGAAGTCTTGCAAGTCCGGACAGCTATGACATTACAGAGACTATGTTGACCCCCAAAAGACTCAAAAGTCTAGCTTGTCACTCTGGTCTCCCTTCAAAAACCAGAGCTGAAAAGAGAGAGCAACATGTACCTAAAAGAACTGACTTCATTCACACTCTATCCAGTACCAAAGGGAGAGAGCAGACACTAAAGCTCTGATTTAATGAGATTTGCATTCTAGTAGGGGAGAAAACATGTAGATGTATAAGGAGGTGAAAAATCAATACAAGAGTGGGATTGAGAGAAGCACTGGCAGCTGGTGGGTGAAGGAGGATCAGAAGAAACCTCGTATAAAAGCTGGCACTTGAACTCAAATTGGAAGGGAACATGGAATTTCAAGGAGGCAATACCTTCCCAGAATGGAGTGTAGGAAGCAGACAGGTAAGGGGGAGAGAGGAATAAGCAGCTTGTACCAAAGCAAGAAAAAAGGGAGTGAATTCTTGTCTCTGAGGAATATCTAGAAAGCCAATTTAGCTAGAACTAAATCCTTCTAGGCAATAATCTTTATAGTCCTTAGAGGAACTATAGCAATAATAATAATAGAAAGAATGTTTACATAGACCTCAAAAGTTTGAAAAATGTTTTACATGTATTATTTCATTTGATGCTCCCAGCAACCCTGTAAAAATGAAGATAGGAAAATGTGGCTTGACAAGGATCATGTGGGAAGGAAGTGTCTGAGGCATGATTTGAATTCAGGTCTTCCTGGCTCCAGGTTTAACACTCAATCCCACCATCTAACTACCTAATATTTAATACAGCTCTTATGAGCCATCCACTAAACCTTATCTTCCTTAGAGTAAATATCTCCAATTTCTTCAACAAATTCTCATATGGAATGACTTTGATATTCATCATCATTTGGTTGCCTCCAATTTATCAATGCCCTTCCCAAAATGTGATACTGAATGCAATACTCCAGATGTGATGTGACCATATCGATCACCTCTCCAGTCTGGGCAAACATGCTCCATCTTTTCATATACTGTTGACTGATATCAATCTTGAAGTTCACTAAAATCTCCAGGGCTGTACATACATATGTATGCATGCATGCATATGTGTGTACATATGCGCATATACATGCACATACATACTGCATGTATACATGTGTATATATGTGTGCATATATGCATGTGTATGTTGGTATGTATGTGCACATGTGTGTGAATGTGTATGTATATGTATGTCTGTATGCATGTACATATACATCATATACATATATATATAAACTGTCACATAGACATATCTATTCCATGTTGTGCTTATAATGGTTTTTGTGCAGGGTTTTTTTTAACTAAAGTGTGAGACAATGCATTTATCCCTATTACATTCCATCGTATTAGGTTTCCTGATATTCAACCCATCAAAATCTTTGGTTTAATGCCTATGTTTTTCTTTTACTTTCACCATCTTAAATGCTTTTTTGATAGCCTCCTACTCCAACATGTACATACAAAAATATACATATAATGTGTTAACACTACATAATAAAATAGAACTTTTTCTTAGTGTTATTTTCCAGTTATCTGAATAGCCCTTTAAAATATCCACAATTGCCTTTTTCTTCCTATACATATTCACAACATACTCATCACCAGTTTTCTTGATTGACTTGTCAGTCCTCTAGATATCATTCTTAACCTTTAGTTCAGAAAACAAATCACTGTCTTGTTAATTCCATCCATGCTGCTGAGATAACAGTTCAAAGAGAACATAGCCAAATCTCTGTAGAAATATATCTATATTTTTTACCTCCCCCTTACTTTCATTTATTTCCCTTAGTACAGCAACTTCCTGTTTGCAATCTCTGGAAATATGTATTTATGGATTTACCATGGAATACTGGATGAAGAACCTTAAATAGGCTCAATAATGTGATTAGCACTTTTACCTCCTCTTAAAAATGAGAGAATCCATGTGACTAAAAAGAGAATCCTCAATTAAACCCATGTCCCTCCATCCACTTCTCTTTTATATAAAAGCCTCAATTTTCTATGCACGTAAGAGAAGTCAGTGATTTTTATCATTATTTCTTATATCTGTATAATATGAGCTAGGTATATTCTCTCTCTAAAAATCTTGAAAACAATTGACAGGGATTGGGTTATGGAATTTATTTTTTAGTCCTTCACTTATTGCTAACAATAGTGGAAAGAACTCTTCCTCTGGTGTAAGAAAATATTTAAATCCTGCCTTTGATTCTTACTGCTGGTGACTGTGAACAAATCACTTTGTCTCTAAGCCTCAGTTAGCTCCTCTGTAAAATTAGGGAATTAGATCAGAGGGACTTTTAAGATACCTTCCAGTTCTAGATTTATGATGCTATAATCCCATGATTCTACATCAAGTATGTTTCTAAATGGATACATATTTTCTATAATGATAAATGACAAATGGATAGATGATAGATAGGTAGATAGATAGATAGATGGACAGATGGATGGAAGGAAAGAAAGAAAGAAAGAGAGAGAGAAAGAAGGAAGGAAGGAAGGAAGGAAGGAAGGAAGGAAGGAAGGAAGGAAGGAAGGAAGGAAGGAAGGAAGGAAGGAAGGAAAAGAAAGAATACATGTGTGGAGTGTTAAGGGAAGACTAGCACCTCTGGTGTAAGGATTTCTCATTTCAGGGTTGCTCATTCACTTTTGGAGTCCACCTTCACTCAGCTCTCACCTGTGGCTCCAAGAAGCTGTAGCATACCCAATAATCACATCCATATAAAACTGTCTAGGCAAGCAGACTGAACCAGGTTGAAGGTAACTGACAGACCTCAGAACCATTGATGAGTTAGGAGGATGTCTACCTCAAACATGTGAAAACATCCTCCCTCCTCTGGGTAGAATGGGAGGATGAGAACAATTTGTTCCAATGACCATGAAGGTTGTTGAAGCAGTCATGGTGGAACACTTAGAGCTTGGTTAGACTTCAAAGGCACCAAGGTCATCTGCTGCAGCCTGGACCATCACCAACCATCCTGACTTTTGTCTTGCTATTAGACTTCGATGACATTGGAATAGAATGAGGCTGACAAGTTTGTGCAACTCTATCTCTCTGTGATGTCATTGGTTTTCTTTGAAACAAAGGACAAACAAGATGGATGGATGGATAGATGAAAGGAGGGATTTCCCAGAAAAGAAAGGAAGAAAGACCATAGTTCTGGTTCCAAATCTCATAAAATGCTAGAAGGTTATCCTTTTATCTTTTCCCCATACATATTGCTTAACTCATAGTTATCAAATACTTTCTCCCTTAAAAGTAGTTATATTCCTTTGATTTTATGAGCCCATAATTAGGAATAATTCTTTATACATCTGTTCTGTACAAAACTAATAGTTCTGGACATGGATCTATTTTCAGGAATGGAGGGGGTAGATCAGGAGGCAAAGTAAAGTCTAGAAAAGAACATAGAGCAGTGCCCTAAATTCCTTCCTTGGGGGGATTTTCAACTGAATACTGAAGGTTACGTGACACAAAACCATGGGAGAGAATGCTATGATAGGCAAAATAAATTGCCAAATGTATTTTTCTAGAAACTCTTCTGTTAGATGAAAGGAATGCAGTCTGATCTATCCTGAAAGAAAAATGATACTTTAAGGGGAAAAATTATAAAAAGAGGTATGTATACAGTTATAGGGGGAAAATCTAGGGAGATGAAGCCAAAGAGTATGGCAGGAAAAAAGTCATGGTGAATTCAATGATACAAGACCTTCATCTGAATAATCTGTGAAAAGTAGAGAATTGCATAAATGATCACCATTCTTATGTGATCTGAGGAATACAACAAGGACCCTGACAACCTGTCTCCCCCAGAGCTGGAAATTTCTACCTTATAAACAGTCAGTTTAGATGACATAATGTAATGGATAGAAAATTGTATTCAAGAGCAAAAAGACATGTCCAAGTCCAATTTCTGACACATCCTGTTTGTTTGACCCCAAGCAAGTCATTTAACTACTCTGTGCTCTAGGATTTGGCAGCCTCTAAAGATTCTAAATTATACAGAAGGTACAACCTACAGGAGAAGGGGATCTTCCTCACTGGCATTTCCCTAAACCAGTGAAATCACAGGTCTTGTATCCATTCTTCTTCTTCTCAGTCATAGAATTGTAAAAAGTTGAAGTTGATTAGGGATCAATCCCCACATTTAAATGGTTTCAGTAAGAAATGAACACATTCAATTTGATTCAACCAAATATTAAGCATCTACTAAATGCCAGTCGCTGTGCTAGCTGCTGGGGATACAAAAACTGAAAGGAAGCATTCTTTGCCTTCAGGGAACTTATATTCTACTGAGGCAACATCTAATATCGGAAGGCAGATTAGTGTAACAGGTTAGCAGGTTATCCCTCTACAGAGCAACCAGCTAATCATAGGATCACAAATTTAGAGCTAGAAGGGATCTTTGAAGTCAACTAGTCTAACAATATCCCTCTACAGATAAGGAAACTGAGGCACAAAGAAAAAAGAAAAAGAAAGGAACAAGTGAATGGTCAAGATCCTCTCACCTTAAACCTACCATTTTTTTTCCACACTACTTTCCTAGGGAGAGAATGAGACACCGAACAGGAAGCTTTACTAAGGAGGAAAGTACAGGAAACTGTTTAGACAGAGCAGGTTTAGGTGAGTCAGAGAACAGCAGAAAAGCACTATGTACCTCATCTGCCAATCTAAGTAGGATGCTGAAGGGATGAATGAGAGGACACTGAAAACAAGCTTCATCTACTTTACAATATTGCCCAAGGCAAGTCCTGGACATCAGGGTCAGTACCGAACAGTATGAAAAGGTAGGAAGCTTGGGTGTCAATGCATTTCCTTGCTGATACTTTTGCTGAATTCATCAAATGTGAGTTGCTTTTCCTGAGATTAGATATCTCACTGATACAGTCAATTCCAATATTTCCTCATAAATGACATGTGACTTTTCCCTTATTGTCTGATATATTCTAAGAGCAGTTCTAGCTCAGGCTAAAAAGTAGATTCTTGACCTGAAAAAATTTAAAGAACTATTTTCTTTGAAAGTTATCTTGCTTGGCAGACACGTTTCTCTAAGCTCTGGCAAATCTACTTAAACCTGCTATTTGGTGAGTCATAAAACTTGAATAAGTCAAATTTGTTCTGTGGGTGTTTTATCCCTCAATCAACCTTGAGGGTTTTTTATATCCTTTCCTTCTTAATCTGTTTGAGGGGGTAGGGAAAAAGTGAGATCCCTTAAAGGTACTATTTGGGGCCATCCTCCAGCTCCTCATTATAGTCTTTTGTTTTGTTTGCTGAATCAAAATAGGGAGGCGCATTTTCAAGGTTCCTCCATCACCCCTTCCAGTCACTCAACAATTTTTAATGAGCTCTCAATGTATGCAGAGCACTGTATCAAAGGGGCAGGGAAGAAAGAAAGAAAGAAAGAAAGAAAGAAAGAAAGAAAGAAAGAAAGAAAGAAAGAAAGAAAGAAAGAAGGAAAGAAAGAAGGAAGGAAGGAAGGAAGGAAGGAAGGAAGGAAGGAAGGAAGGAAGGAAGGAAGGAAGGAAGGAAGGAAGGAAGGGAGGGAGGGAGGAAGGGAGGGAGGGAGGGAGAAAGGAAGGAAGGAAGGAAGGAAGGAAGGAAGGAAGGAAGGAAGGAAGGAAGGGAGGGAGGGAGGGAGGGAGGGAGGAAGGAAGGAAGGAAGGAAGGAAGGAAGGAAGGAAGGAAGGAAGGAAGGAAGGAAGGAAGGAAGGAAGGAAGGAAGGAAGGAAGGAAGGAAGAAGGAAAGAAACATAATCACTTCCCTCAAAAAGTTTAAAGTTGGGGAGATGATAGGGACTGGACCTGTGATTTTAATGGTATAGAGAACTCCCTGGAAGAGTAATTCCCTGTATAATTGGAATTCAGGACCTTCTCTACAACTCATGGTCTAAGGAAAGTTGCCCAAAGTGTGGAGAGTTTAAGTGATTTTTCCAGAATTACATAGCTGGGGCAGCTAGGTGGTGCAATGGATAGAGAACCAGCCCTGGTGTCCGAAGACCTGAATTCAAATATGACCTCAGACACTTACTAGCTATATGGCCCTGTGCATGTTATTTAACCCCATTTGCCTCAAAGGAAAAAAAAGAACATAATGATATAGACTTTCTATGTCAGAATGGGAGACTTGAATCCAATTCTTCTTGGCTGAGAGGATAGCTCTCTATACACCGTGTCAGACTGAGGTGAATCAAGGGAAACCTCTGTCATGAAAACCCAGAGAGAACAGATTATCTAGAAGAGAAGGTAATCAACTGCATCAGGTGTGACAGAAAAGTCAAGAAGGATGCAAATTGAGAGACCATTAGATCTGACACTTGGGCATTCAGTAAGAACTCTGCATAGCAGTTTTGAGTAATGAGTTTGAAAGCCAGCTTGCTGAGTGTTTAGAAAAGAGAAAGACAAGAGGTCATAGAGTCATCCAGTAAGAAGGGCTTTTTGTCAAAAAGTTTGGCTAAGGAAAAGGAGATATAGGATGATAGCTAGTAAGATGATGGTATGAAGCAGTAACGGTTAAGGATGGGGAGATGCAGTGATTTTTAAGCAGCAATGTTTTCAAATCCAATAGTTGGGGAAGGGTTGAAAATAAGAGAGTTGGAGAATGAGAGTAGGGGGAATCTACTAGAGGAGAGAGGAAGTGGTGCCGTTAAAGGTACATACAAAGAGACTGGATTGTAGAGAAGCACCAGCTCTTCATCAGACACAGGAGGATAGGAAAAAATAGTAGGGAAGTGATATCAAGAAGAGAGAAAGGGGAGCTAACCTTCCCTTTTTCTCCAAGTGTTTTTGCCTTTCTCCTCAACATTACCTTGTATTCATTTTGTCTATACTTATCAATGCACATGTTGTCTGCCCTGATAGAATGTAACGTCCTTGAAGTTAGAGACTGTTTCGTTTTTGTCTCTTTATCCTCAGCACCTAGCAGCAGTGACCATCACATTAAATGTTTAATCAACACTTGTTGATTGGTTGAAACTGAAGCCAAGAAACTTTAGGGAACATTGCCAACTATTAGACATTCATTTTCCTGAATTAACAATTATTTCAATGGAACAGATACAAAACATAAAGATATAAACAAGGACTTTTATCTCGTGTGATGTCTATTTAGTTACCCTTTTCACTCACTGAAATCCTCCCTCCCTGCTCTATTTTGCTTGTTATCACTGATGCCTGAAGCTATACTCACTCAATTTATATGAAGACTTCCTTGGTTCCACTAGTGAGATGTGGAATGTCTTTGCTCTGAACTTCAGCCATAATGCAGCACTTGACCCAGCTAGCAAGAACACTTAGTGTCGATACAATCTAGGCAAACACACAGTTTTTATTGTCTCCCACTATAAACAAAGAGAAAATTAAAGCTCTTCAGGCTAGATTTTGCCCCTAAAATCTTGACTCTTGCTGAAATCAATGGGACCTATAATACCTCAAAGGAGGCATTGAGCTTTTTAAGTTTGGTATGAATAGAGGGATAACTAAAGGACCTTTAGAACAAGATTAAAATTAATAATTTATTCAACTAGTTCTACTTTTCCAGCTGAAGTCTGTCTGGCCTCTGAACACTTGGGTGTGTGTACATTGTCTTGCAAATATCTGGCACACAGATGAGGCTTCTTTAGGGTCTCATAATCATGCCGCCAAATAATAGAGTTGAAACAAAGCAAACTCACCAACTTGGCACTGAAAATAGAGAGAATAATAATCAAGTTCAGCCACTTGTGATTTGCCATGTCCTGTTAATATTCTAACCATCACCAGGGTGTATCAGTCATATTATTGGCTCATTTGGATTGGCTCAATTTGATTCAAGAAAATTGCATTTGGAATAAGAAGTCCTGGGCTTTTATCCAGGCTCCTACTAGTAAACCTATATGTGACTTGGGGCAGGTCAGACCATGACACTGAGTCTTAGCTGGTGTAGCTGCAAAATCAAGGATTTGGAGTGGGTGATCTCTAAGCTTTCTTCTGGCTCTGAATTCTATCATCTTGTGATCCTCAATGTGGGGTTGGGAGAAAAGAGAAGTCCAAGAGCACCTGGAAATGCAAAGGAAAGAAAGAAAACAAAGCCAATATCAAATGATATTGATTTTATTGGTTTCACCACAGGCACCTATACAAATCATGGAAGTAATCAAAATGAAAGTAAAGCTCTCCACCTAAGGCAAAGTTCTTAACTCTTTTTTGTGTCCCAGAACCCTTAGAAGTCTGGTGAGGCTTATAAACTCCTTCTAAGAAGGTTTTTATAAATAGAAGACATAGGATTTCAAAGAAAACTAATTGTATTGAAATAAAGTTATCAAAATGTTTCAAAAATAAGCTCATGAACCCTTAGTTAGGAGTCTTTAAGCAGTAGAAATATCACTAGATTTGAAGTTGGTAGACCCAAGTTAAAATCCTATCCTGGTTACATGTTGACTTCAACAAATCATTTAACCTCTGTCTGCCTCAGTTTCCTCATCTGTAAAATATTGATAATAATAGCACCTACCTCCCAGGGTTGTTGTGAGAACCAAATGAGATAATATTTATAAAGTATTTAGGACAGTGCCCAGCACCTAAGTGCTATATAAATGTTGCGTTGTAGTTTTTCTTATAAATATCACTGAATTTGAAAGTGGAAAACCTGGGTTAAAATCTTGGCTCTGCTATGTGACCTTTGACAAGTCTCTTAACCTCTGTTCATCTCTGTTTCCTCATCTGTAGGATGGAGATAATGGAGTACTAGCTACATCCCAGGGTTGTGTGAGGACCAAATGAGATGATTCTAAAGCATTTAGGACAGTGTCTGGCACATAGTAAGCATTATATAAATATCTTTGCTAACATTATTATTATTATAAATATCATTGGATTTGAATTTGGAAAACCTGAGTTAAAAATCCTGATTTTCTACATATTACTTACATAAACTTGGACAAGTCAACCTCTGTCTGTTTCAGTTTCTTCATTGTTGTAAGGGTCAAATGAGGTAATGATTGTAAAGCATTTAGTACAGTACTTTGTACATAGTAAGTCACTACACAGATGTTGCTATCATCATCATTACTACTACTACTACTACTACTACTACTACTACTACTACTACTACTACTACTACCACTGTCATTATTATTGGAAATATCACTGAGTTTGAACTTGAAGACTTGGATTAAAACCCTAACTCTGTTACTCAATGCTTATGTGAACTTGGGCAAGCAACTTAATTTCAATTTTCACATCTTTGAAACAAGGGGGTTAGAATGTCTAAGGTCTCTTCTACCTCTAGCTACAAACAAGTACAAATCATTGAAGTTTATAACCTAGGTTTCCCCACTCCCAGACCTAGAATTTTTCCATAAACCTATGATCCGAAAAGTTGAATTGAGCTGTTATTAGTAGTAATTACAATCTCTTTCAATAGGTCTTTCCCTTGGTCAAAACCAGTCAACAGCTTAAATCCCAGATTGTGTACAGAGGGATGAGAGGATCAGAAAATCATCAGTTTGGACCCAAAAGGGATTTTTGGGGTCATTGAGTCCAACCAATCCCCTCATTTTATAGACAAAACAAAGGCAAATTAAATTTCTTGCCCAAAGACCCACAGCAAGTTAGTTTCTGAAATGAGATTTCTAATCTGGTGTTCCCTAACCCTGTCCAGTAGGCACAATAACACATTCTTAGAAGATTTAAAATCATAGACTCTACATTAGAAACATTTGGGATATAGTTCAAAGCCCTTCTTAACAAAGAAATTCTCCTTATAAGCTCCCTGTCCTTAGGTGGTACAGTGAATGAAGAATTAGACCTTGAGTCAGGAACATGCTACCTCAGACAGTCATGAGGTATGTGGCCCTGGGCAAGTCATTTAACCCAGTTTCTTACTCTGTAAAATGAAGAGGTTGGGGGAATAATATCACCTACTCCAAGATAGGTAAAGAAATTTGTAAGGATAAGATGAGGAAATGTTTATGAAGAGCTCTACAAATTTTTAAGTCCTATATAAATGTTGGCTTTTATTATTATCTATTGTTATGATGGGACAGCTAAGTGATATAATGTACAGAGCACAGGCCTGCAATCAGGAAGACTCATCTTCCTGAGTTCAAATCTGGGCTCAAATGCTCAAATGCTATGTGACTCTGGGCAAGTCAATTAACCCTATTTGCCTCAGTTTCCTCATCTGTAAGATGAGCTAGAGAAGAAAATGGCAAACCACTCCAGTATCCTTTCCAAAAAAACTCCAAATGGGGTCATGAAGAATCAGGTGTGACTGAGAAGTCTAAACAACATTATTATGGAAATGGTCATTTCTTATACTTGAACATCCTCTGAGATAAAGTTCACTACCTCATTAGGCAGCCTGTTCCATTTGGAGACAGCGCTGATGGTCCTTAATATTGATGTAAAATCTTCTGCCTTTGAAACTCCCTCAGAATTACTGACCTCTGCAGCTATGAACAACAAATCTTTACCTCATGACATCCTAAGCAATTGAAGTCTCTAAATTCCAGACCTATGCTTTTCTCACTGCCTTGTTATGCTTGTCAATCTACCTTTTTCAACTTCTAGGCCTGACACTAAGGACTAAGGATCAAGAAGCTAACTGTTCACCTCTTAGAAACACTTTTCTCCCATGTATCACTGATATCTACTTTAGTGGGATTTGGCTCCCAAAATAGAAACAAAAGGACTGCCCCCGCAGAGACATCCCTAGGAGTCTATTAAGCCCAGTATGTTGCTTCAGGTGAGGGTAACAAATGGGTATGTTGTAGAAGATATAATGCTAACCTCAAAGTTTGGGAATTTACTCCTAAGCTTTCCAGTTTTCTTTAATAAACTGCCCAATAGGCAGGCATGGTGAACAGAGAGTTGACTTTGGAGTCACGTGGATTCAAGTCTCACTGCAGATGTCTGCTCAATCAGTACCCTGGACAGGGCATTTAGCCTCTCAGTTCCCCTAGTAAGTAAATCATACTGTTGAGACAAACTGAGACCTGGGAAAGATTTAATTTTAAAGGACCAAGGTCTCCCACCACATCCTGGGCCACCATCAATTGCCCTGGTCCCTGTCTTACTATTGGACTCCAATGACTCTGAAAGAGAGGGTGAGGCAAATGACTTTTTCATAAGTCTGCCTCTCTTAAATCCAATTCACTTGCAAGTCAAGACATCACCTTCCTGATGTCATCAATCGTCTTCAAGAATGAGGAACAAATAACAGTAACAAATTATACTGCTTCATAGAGTTTCTTGGGTAAGAAGAGTCTACACCAACAAAACAGCAGCTCAGACCTTCCTAGAGAGAATGCAGGATAGAGGACTGGGCTTAGAGGCAGAAAGATATGAATCCAAATCTAGCCTCAAGTGCTTACTAGCTGTATGACCCAGACCGAGTGTTTTAATTTCTGTCTTCCTTAGCTTCCTCAACTATAAAATGTGGATAATAATCACACTTATCTTCCAAGGCTGTTGTGAGGCTCACATGAAATTGTATTTATAAAGTGTTAGCGCAATATCTAGCACATAGTAGTTGTGCTAAACAGCATTTACTAAATACTGTTTCCTTCCTTTTACTTCATCCAGAAAAATGTCTCAGGGATCCATGATTATACCTAGTTTCATGTGTTTTCTTTTTTTTTTAAGAATGAATTTTTATGGATATCTCTTATCATCAAAATGTCTGTGAGTAACTCTTCCCTTCCCACTCCAAGAAAATCAACCAATACAACAAATAATATTTAAAAGGGGGAAAAACAATAATCCAATCAATACATCAAAAAAGTTTGAAAACACATGCAATGTACTATACCTGTGGGCCTCCAATCTCTGTAATGAAATGAGGATGTAGGCAGCATTACTTCTTCCTGTGATTTTAAGTTAAGATCAGTTTCCAATTGCAAGTGGCTTCTGTTAAACTAAAAGGCTCTAAGGGATTGTAGAAAAAATGTGATATAGCCTATTGTGTCACCAGCAAACATGTGACAACTGTCTTAAAAAAAAAAAGTTGAATTAGTCATTGATAATATCTTCTAACAAAGGGATTGAACTTACACATATGTACGCTCATTCCAGTTTTGAAACAACTCAGTTTTAGGCTTTTCTAATAAATTAATAAAACTAATAAACAATTAAAATTTTAGATCCAGGAACATGCTGGAGCCAGCTTGTATGTCAATCAGAGCCAGTTGTTAAATTTTCAATATAAACATTTATACCCTGGAAATCTGCAAGTATTATAAATCAGAGTTTGACATTTGTTTTGGTGGTTGTTCAGATTTTAAAAAATGATAAAGAAAATGTTAAAAGTGCAGATTAAATTTTAAAATGTGGTGTGTATATGTTTTCCTCCCTCTGGAAAACTGGTTGTTACACCTTTAGCAGAACACCACTGACTAAATTGCTACTCTGGCATTTCATTGTAGAATGGAGATGACTGTACGTTCTTAAGGATTATTCCAGTGGAGCACAGGGTTCTCCCAAACATCAAAAGCTTTGAGTATGGACCTGGAAGAACATTCTTTGTGGGTTAAAGTTGGCAAGCAGATGATGAATGTTGTTGGTCAGAGCAACTCATAAAGACAGTTTATTCAAGGTTAGAAGGGTTGTCATCTGTATTAATGAAGGACCCCAATGGAAAAAAAAAAGTAGTTCCATCACCCTCCGCCTTGGTTAGGTTACAGTTAAAATGTTGTATTCCACCATGAATGCTATATTTTGGGAGGGACATGACTAACCTGGGGATCATTCAAAGGAGGATAATCAAGTTGGTGAAAGGTCTCAAGTTCATTCCATAAAAGGAATAGTTGAAAGAACTTAGGATATTTGACCTAGAAGGAAAGAAGCATTTATCAAACATCTTCTATGTTTCAAGCACTGTGATACATACTTTATGAATATTATCTCATTTATCCTCACAAAAATCCTGGGAGGTAGGTGTTGTTATCATTCTCATTTTACAGATGAGGAAACTGAGGCAGGCAGAGATGAAGTGATTTTTCTGGCATTATTGAACAAATAAGTGTCTGAAAGTGGATTTGAACTCATCTTTATGACCCAGTGGTCTATCCTCTCTAACACCCTAGTTAGAGAACAGAAGACATTGTAGGGAACAATAACTGTCTTCAAGAATATTAAAGGATGACACTTGGAAAATAGTTTTGCTTGTTTCCAGGGGGCAAAACCAGGAGCAATGGGCAAAAAATATAAGACTCGAATTGTGCAAATACCTCCTAAGTCATTCCAGAGTTAAGTCAATGGCTTCATGAAGAGGTCTATTCCTTTTAAACAAAGACTGAATGATACCTGAACGTAAGATATGCTATAGAGAGCTTCTTTTTTCAGGTATGGGTTTAACTAGATGTCCTCTGAGGTTCCCTTTTTTCCCCAAATATTCATTAATTTATTTGTTTTCGGTTTTCAATAATCACTTTCATAAGTTTCAAATTTTCTCCCCCTCTCTCCCCAAGACAGCATGCAATCTTATATGGGTTCTACATAGCCTGAAGTCTCTTTAGACTCTGAAATTGTGTGATTCTGAGATCTCCTAAAGTACTAAAGAAATATTTAGAGTTTATACAGCACCTTTACACAGCATAATTTGCCATTATTGCAGCATAATTCCATACACAAAACAATAATAATAAATCACATGTAAATAATGCTTTTGACTTTACAAAGAATTTTCCTCACACTAACTGTGAAGTAGGCAGTACAAGCATTATTATATCATTGTACAAATGAGAAAATTGAGACTCTGAAAAATTATGACTGCTCATAATCTCAGAATTGAAAGGGCCTCAAAGGCAATGTAGACCAATCCATACCTGAACAAGATTCAGCTCTACAATATTCCTGACATGTGGTCTTCTAGACTTTGTTTTAAGTCCCTCAAAGAGGGAAAATCCACAACCTCCCTTTCCACTTTGAGATTATTGAGAAGATTTTCATTACCTCAAGTCTAAATTGGCATCTTTGCAACAACTATTCATTGCTCCTAGTTTTGCTTTCTACGGTCAAACTGAAAAATTTAAGCCTAGATGTTGTATTTCCTGTAATCCCCTGAATTATCTCTTCTTTTAAAATTATGTTAATGAAAAAAATATACTTGCCTTTCTTCCTACATCCCTACAAACTGTAGGAAATTAAGAGATGCATAAACAAAATTATTCATTGCACCTAAATCCTTTAGCTAGAAGGGAGCAAAGAAGTGAGGGAGAGGCAGTGGCATGGGTATAGAGGAATCGGGACTCAACTCAAAGACTAGAAACATAAGATTCAAATGCAAGGAAGGAAGGAAGGAGGGAAGGAGGGAAGGAAGGAAGGAAGGAAGGAAGGAAGGAAGGAAGGAAGGAAGGAAGGAAGGAAGGAAGGAAGGAAGGAAGGGAAGGAAGGAAGGAAGGAAGGAACCATTCTAACAAATATACCTAGTCAAGTAAAATTAATTCCTACATTATCCACATCCAAAAAAAAAGGTCATATTCTCAACCCTGAGTCCATCACTTTCTTTTCAGGAGGTGGGTAACATGTTTCATCATAAGTTCTCTGGAATCAAGGTTGGTTATTGCATTGATCGGAGATCTTAACCACTTTCAAAGTGGTTTATTTTTACAATGCTGTTACTATGTCATAAATTGTTCCCCTGGCTCAACTTACTCTGTCTACTTCATGCAATTCTTCACAGATTTTTCTGAAATTGTTCCTATCATCACTTCTTACAGCACAACAGTATTCCATTATATCCATCCATACTACAATTTGTTCAGCCATTTCCCAACTGATGGGCACTCCCTTGGTTTCCAGGTGAACCAGCACCAGTTTCTGCAGCTGATCCTGTTACGGCCTGATTTCGAGGTGCTTCCTTACCCTGGTTTCCCTTTCTTGTCTTGCCACTTATCAACATCCTCACTACAACATTGAAGCTATAGTTGCTCTTGGTGAAGCCATTTTTACTCTGGAAGATGGCTGCTTCCTTCTCTAGATATTTACTGATAATCTCTTTAATAATGCATTCTAGAATTTTTCCAGGAATCAAAGAAAAATTCATTGGTTTATAATTTGTGGGTTCTATTCTCTGCCTAATGTCATATCTATCAGGAAATCTATATAATCAAGATGGGCATGTCTCTAGTAATGATTGTTCATTTATATAGTGCTTTCAGATTTGTAAAGCACTTTCTCCACAATTTGCAAGTAGGTAGTAAAAATACTACAGATGGTTAAATGAGATTGAAGCAATTAACTGACTTACAAGCTCACATATTTAGTAAGAGTTGAAGTTCTGATTTGGGATTTGAAGGATTTGAACCTCATGTTTCTTATCTGTGAGCTGAGTCCCTATTCCTTTATACCCATGCTGCCTCCTCTCCCTCAGTGTTTTGTTCCCTTCTGGCTAGAGGATTTAAGTACAATGAATATTTTTGTTTATGGGTCTCCTAATTTCCTACAGTTTGTCCAATTAACTGAATTATATCCCACAGCTATTCCAACAGAGTACAAGGGTTATTCCACCAGTGATCTTTCTGATACATCTCTTGTGACTCCAAACCTAAACAGATCTTTGTCCATCTCAGAACATACAGGGAGATTATAACTAGGATAGGAGTAGTTAAGGAAGCCCTTCCAAAAACTGGATCACAAAGCCACAGGCACTCATTAAGAGATAGCCCTTCTGTTTCTGTTAATTCAACCAGAGACAAATTTTGAAAGTTACCGAAGAGCTCAGAAAGATAACATACCTCAAGGACATATCTACTTTCCAAACTTAAAAATGAGTAATCCTATAAGCCTTGGGAGATCGAAGGGGTCATAAATAATCAACCAAGAAGTCACAAAAGCCTCTTTGGGTGCCCAGTTTTTTTTGTTAATTAAATAAAGGATAATAATTAGAGAAACTTAACAGAGACCTTGAAAGCGCTATAAAGCATAGCTTGCATACTTTACACCCCGCAGGGAGAGAGGCTGAAGAACATTGCTCTATCAGCTTGCCCCCACAGAATGGTCTGATAAGCTAGACATCTAGATAGAAGCAACCCAGCCCCTATAAACATGGTTCAGCGTCTTTTTCTTCCTTCAGTTTGTCAATAGTTCAATTTCAATAGCAAACACAGTTCTTCATACTTACCTTCTTCCATTGCTATCTAGTGATGGTGTTACCATGTATAATTTGGGCTATCTCTAGGTGAAATTATGAAACAGGCGAAGTTTGTCTTGGGGAGTGGGCAGAAAATCTGAGGCTGACACCCACTTGCTGTATGATCCTGAGGAAGCCATTTAACTAACATCTCTAAGCCCCAGTTTCCTCACCAGGCAAAAAGGACCCTCACAGGGCTATTGTGGAGCTCAAAAAAGATTAGATTGCGAAGTGTTCTGTCAACTATAAAGCACTATATAAATATCGGCTCTTTTACTTTGTCTTGGAGCCTTCCCATCTATACTTCCTTTCAGCTACCTCCTCTATCTTTCCTCCCCTTTTAGTCCCTTTCCTTAGGGCTTGGCCTTTAGCTACTTGTCACCCATCACCCCTACTGTTAGCTGAATAATATGTGACAAATCTTACAGATCATAGATTCTGAGCTAGAAGGGACCTTAAAGTCCCTCATAAATTCTCTTTTTCAAGTGTGTAAATCAAGGCACCAAAGATTAAATGGTTGGCTCAGTCATACAATAAATGCTGAAGACATTTTGTATCTTGTTGCCCTGCTTGGTTTCAACTCCAGGGGATAAGATGTCCCTCCCAACCTAAGCTCATCACTTCTAAATTAACCACTGTGCTGCTAAGTCAACCACCACCATGAGCCTCCTCTCCCCTCTCAGAGATGGAGGGCAGAGTACTAAATTCCTCCCCAAATCTTCCTTTAAAGAGGGCTCTCAGCTCACTCCACTTTGCATCTGCTGCTCTAACTGGTTTCAGTGCCATAGAACAAGAAGCCCCCTCACTGGGTACCCCCAAATATCCTGTGTCCTCCCCACCCTCTTTCCTACCTCCTTTTGTGCCATCTCTGCCCTTTAAACTGTATGCCCCTGGAGGGCAGCAACTGTCTTTTATTAATTATATGGGTGCTTAATAAATGTTTGTTGGATTGGATTTAAACTCAGATCCTCCTGACTCCAATTCCAGTGACCTAATTCCCATGCCACTGCTGCCATTTGACCCTGAAAAATAAAAAAAAATATCTTCCAAATCAAAAGTAATAAATTTCAAATGTGTAAGTTCAGGTGGTAGAAGGAAGCCCTGTCTAGTACCTCTCAAATCATACGGCAGCTACTTGCTTTTAGGTCCTTAACCTGACATCCTTGAACTAGTGGGGTTTTTAGAAATATCTTGTTGACTATTTTAATATAATGGTTTCCTTAATACATGTATTTTGTTGTTTATATTCTTAGAAGGGGTCCACAAACTTCACCAGACTGACAAAAGGGTTCTTGAAACAAAATGAAAAAAAGTTAAGAACTCCTAATATATGTATGACATGAAATCCTTTCCATGTTGAATATATCAAGGATGACTCCAAATTTACCAATGAGAAAAATGAGGTTTCATAACTTTTCCAAGGTCACACAACAAATTAACAGCACAGCTACATTCACATACTTAGCCATTATATTTTGATACTCAAATAGTCAATTATATCCTCAAGGCAATAGTGTGCTAACATTTTAACAGCACTTAAATTCCACCATTGCCCTAGGAGCAGCACATCAAGCAGATCCTTTAATGAATACTCAAGGTTTTTTGGAAGAACATGATGACCTTCAAGTATAGGCAGAACATCAACAAGTCCAAGGGAATGTTGAGGCAGAGAAAGTCAGTAATGAGAACCTCAATTGCATACCCTAATTTAAAATCAGACTCATTCCCAGAAAAAGATACATCCCTGAAACTAACTGGTTCAACTTGTGCTTTAGCTTAGAGAAATACCTTAAAGTCTGACAAAATTCTCATTATTTTTTAGGGAAAGGTTGAAAATAATGATATCATAATGAGGTGAAAGATGTTTTTATTCATTTTTAAACCAATGTGCCCCTTAATTCTGAAATTACATGGACAGGGTCAAATGTCAGGGGATATTCCCAAAGAGCAATACTTCTTTGCCTTATATTGCCTCCCCCCTTTCAGAAATATCAGGCCATAGCTTACATATTAAGCCTCTACAGATGTGGGTAACAGCTACCCCACTTCATTCCACTGAGATGCAATATAAGCATTCAAGGTAACAAGTGCATTTATCAGGTGCAGAACAGTTTTTAATATAAATCCACAAGAGCCCACAAATAATGCAGGAAATATATAAAGAATTCACTCTAGTAGATAAACAATGAACAGAGTTCTCTTCCTTCTCTAGTGAATCTTAAAATCTTCTGGACTCAGTGGAACTCCCATAGTATAGACTCCCGTCAAAAGGGAACTGAACTTAGGCCTGCTAGAGGTTCCTCAACATTCCAATGATTTTCTCAACTTTAACTCTCTCGATACTCTTTTAAAATTATAACAATTTTGTTTTTCTAAAATAATTAGAATAATTCTAAGAGAAATTTTAAAATTCTAAAATAAAAACATGGCTGATTTTGTTTTGTTTTGTTTCGTACTTCTAAAATTCAAGGTAAGATTAGGATTCTTAGTCATTCTTTCACCAAAGGTGAAAATTTCACCGTTCACCTTCAGAAAACTTCATTTTGTATTATTTTGGCCATCTGTCTAGTTAAGATCCAAATTTACGGAAAAAGATTTATACTTTCATATTACATGATTCAACAAGCTTAATGGACAAGGAAACAAAAAGCAGGCTTATTATCGGAAATAGTTTCTATATTTAATTATTCTCAAATGCAGTCATCGACATTTGGATACAAAGTACTGTCCTCCTACAACACAGACAGAAGTAACTATGTGTCCTCACCACTTTTCCCAAGGGGAAGAAAAGAAGAGTTGTCCAAAGTACTTCATAAGGTAGTCTGGGAAGATTGGAAAGGCTGTCCTTTCTGAAAACTACAACTGGTTCTTCATCACATACTTGGCATTAGTGTCCAATGAGCTCTATTTTATGAATATCTCTTTCTCTGTTCTGCATCTTTTCTACATATGCACAGAGGGGAAACACTACTTGTATGACCTTTAACAAGTCATTTGACTTCTCTATAGTTATCAATTTCTTCTTGCAAAGTGCGGTATTGTGATAAGTAATTTCCAAATTATTCTAGTTCTAGCTCCTATTAGTGAGAGAGATTATAGACCAGGGATTTTTTAACAATGGGTTCATGAACTTTTTTTTCAATAATTTAATCATTGAATTTCAATATAATTATTTTCCTTTGGGATGTTATGGATTTAATTTATTTAAAATATTATTCTTAAAAGAGGTTCATTGCCTTCACCAAACTTACAAAAGGATTCATTTTACACACACACACACACACACACACACATGCACAAAGGTTAAAAACCACTACAGATTCTTATCAATTAATAACCAAAAGACATTTATTAGGTATTTATTGTGTGCCAAGCACTGTGATAACCACTAGGGAAACAAGCAAAAAGGGAAAGCAGTCTCTGTCATAAAGAAGCTTATATTCAAAGGGGAAGGCAACTTGTAATAAATAGGCATATACACAATATATACAGAATAGATATGTCACCCTAGAGTAGAAGGCAATGACAATTGGAGGTGGGGGAGATCAAGAAAGACTTCCTGCAGAAGGTTTCATTTGGGCAGAGTCTTGAAGGAATCTAAGAATTCTAAAATGTAGAGGCAAAGAGGGAGAGCATTTAAGACATGGCAGAGAGCTAATTCAAAGGCAATGAGATAGCAGATGGGAGATGAAGTCTCTTCTGTGAAAAACAGCTTCCAGGCCAATATGAGGAATGTATAAAAAGGCTGGAAAGATAAAGAAAATCCAGGTTATGAAGAGCTTTAAAGGCCAAACTAAAGTTTATATTTGATTTTCTACTTAAAAAATTACTTTGGTAATTATTTGTGGAAAATGGATTGGAATGAATAAAGACTTGGGTCAAGGAAAACAAATAGGAGGTTATTGCAATTATTTATGTAAGAGGTGAGCTGGTGTGAAATAGGATAGTGGCTATGTGAATTGAGATAAAGGGGCATTCCATCAATTGAGAAATGGTTGAACAAGTTGTGGTATATGATTAAAATGGCATATAACCATGAAATGAAGAGCAGGATGCTTTCAGAAAAAATGTAAAAGTTTACATGAACTGATGCGGAGTGATGTGAGCAGAACTAGGAGAACATTGTACACAAGAATAGCAATATTGTACAATGAACAACTAGGAATGACAGCTATTCTCAGCAATGCAACAATCCAAGAAAGGACTCATGACTTATAAGACTATCCAGCCCCAGAGAAAGAACTGGTGACATCTGAATATAGACTGAAACATACTATTTTTCCTTCCTTCCCTTCCTTCCTTCCCTTCCTTCCTTCCTTCTTCTCTTCCTTCCTTCTTTCCTTTCTTCCTGTCTGTCTTTGAGCTTTCATCCACAAAATGACTAATATGAAAATATGTTTTACACGATTGCACATGTATAACCTATATCAGATTGCTTACCATCTTGGGGATTGTTTTTACATGTCACTGGGGGAAAATAAAATATGTTTTTAAAAGGAAAATGCGAGGCTATAGGATCTCAGCTAATGTTTTGAACTCCCTCACATTCAGCAGGATGATCTTTTGAAGTTTCTAAGATTCCCTGGGATTCCACAGCCACAGTTGGTTCTCCTTCTTTGCCATTTGGCATCTACTCAGGACATCTCACATTACCCACAAAACAGGATGAGAACAGAAAAAGAAAACAAAGTATTTAAAAAAAATAAGATAAAGGGGCGTCATACGAGATTTTCTGGGAATAAGGATCACAGATCTAAAGTTGGACATCTCAGGGAACATCTTTGAGATGGATTGGATGTCTCAGAGGACATCTAATTTAACTCACTCATTTTGCAGTTAAATAAACTGAGACCAAAGGAATTTCTTGCCAAAGATCACATAAATAATATGCATCAGAAGTAGGACTTGAATCCAAGTTCCCTGACCTCAGAGCCAGTGCTTATTCTTTTGTGATGCTTAAACATGATAAGAAGAAAGCACTGAGAAAATCACAAAGATTAATATTGGAAATACAGGGTAAACATTTATCTCCATTTCAACCTTTTCTTTTCTAAATTGAAGAGTCCTAATGTGTGTAACCTTTACTCATGAGCTTCATACTTGATGTAATTGCTCTAATTTTTTACTTTTATTTTTATTGATTTTTCTAACTATCAAAACTCTGTCTTCTTTTCCGCCCCTTCCCACTCCCAGTTGAAAAGTTAAGGAAAATAAAACTGTTACAAATGTGTATACTTAAGCAAAACAAATCTCAACATTGGTCATATCCCCACAAAACCCCACCCCACCAAAAATAAGTCCTACTTCAAACTCTGAGTCCATTGTCTCTCAATTAGTGTGTGGGTAGTCTATTTCACCATGGCTCCTCTGGAACCATGGGGCATTGATCAGAGTTCTTGTCTTTCAAAGTTGTTGGTCTTTACAGTACTATTAATTATTACTGCTGTTCATTTTTCTCCTTGTTCTGCTCACTTTACTTGGCATTAGTTCATACAAGTGTTCTCAGATTTCTCTGAAACTATGCCCTTCATCATTTCTTATGGTGCAGTAGTAAGACAGCACACTCAACTCATTCCATCATTCTCCCAGATGAAGGGAACCTCCCCCTCAACTTGTGCCTCTGCAAAAAAAAAAAAAGATGCTCTAAATATTATTGTCCTTTCCCTCTTTTTCTGATCTCTTTGGGGGTATAAACCTGGCAATATAATTATTTCTTCAAACAAAATGAACAATTTAATATCTTTGGAGGTATAATTCCAAATGCCAAATGTCTAGGACAACTCACACCTCTACCAAGAGTGTATTATTATATATGTTTTCCCATAACTGTTTCAGCATTTGTCATTTTCCTCTTTTGTCAGCTTTAGCAGTCTGAGGGGTATGACATAGAACCTCAAAGTTGTTTTATTTTGCATTTCTCTTTAATTTTTAAATTGACATTCAGTGAGCCTGCATTATGTACTTGTAGAGGGCCAAGAGAATATGAAGTTTCTTGAGGTAAAGGACTGTATCACTTTTAATCTTTGAAACACCATTAACTAGCATAATGCTTTGCATGCAGTAGGTGCTTAATAATATTTGTTAAATAAACAGGCCATAAAAATACCAACTTAAGTTTTTTCTATGTCAAGTAAATGTGATAATTGATCAAATGTGTTAGTGCCACCTTTGTTTATGTCATGTTATGATTTCTAGTTCTTTGCTTTAGTATTAATAATAACACTTTTATGTATGGTGAAAATTAAAAAATTTCACTCATCAAGGTTTGGCACTAATGATTTATATTACCAAAAAAATCAATAAAAAGGAATTATAAAAATACAGGCGCCTCTTAACCTTCTACTAAATATTGTAAAAATTAATCATTCATTAGAAAAGTTTTTGAGATTTAGAAACACATCCCCTGATACCACCATCAAAGTCTGGGATATTGCTAAACATGTATTTATTTAAAACAATGGCATAAAATATGAAATAAAAATAAACAAACTCCAGACAAATCTTATACTAACTGAAGAGACATGTAATATCAAATAGTCTAAGTTTATTACATGAATACATTTGCAATTTGAAGTGAGGCTTATGTCTATGAGATTGTCCTATTCAACATGGTTTTAGAATATAAATAACCTAATCTTCATTTGTCAATGGAAACTGAGAATAACTGTATACTCAAGGATGGAAGAAAGGCAGAAAGTAACAGTAGCGGAGATCTCAGGCCAGCCAGAGCAGTGGCTAAGGGGTAACAGTAATAGTGTCTCATTGGGTAGTGCACATAAGATAAGTGCTATATCCACAAAACCTTCAGCACAGCCATGAACAGTGTGAAAGGAGACTCTCAAAACAGAGGACATCAGGAAGACAAGCAAGAACCAAGTCATTTTGTTATTTTTCACCACCAAGAATTTACAGCCATCTAAATGAAAGATCCTGAAACACCTTCTCTTCTTGCATCCTATCCTGGTTTTGCATTAACACTCAGAGAATTCAACTTTTTTCCATGATCTTATAAAAAACTTCACTGTCTTCCCTACTAGTTCTTATGTCATGAAGAAAGGTTTTAGTTGTTTGTGCTTCCCTGGAGCTCTCTGCCCTGGCTATTGCTACTGGCCTCCATTGGGACAGGCTTGAGCAGCCACCAGCATGGATCGGTACTTCTCTATCATTCATCCTAGGGAGAATGTCTTGCCTTTGGAAGACTTGGGCTGTGGGATAATTGAAATGGGTTGAGTTGTCTTTTAAATAAAAATAAGCATTTCAGACTATGATCACTTTGTCACGCATGAAAATATTGGACTTGATTCGTTTTGATCTTTTTGTTGGTTTCTGGACCTCAGACTCCCCAGGGAATGTCACAAATTCACATGCTACCTCTGAGTGTTCAAGTCAGCATTTGCAGTTCTGATTTACCTAAAAAATGTATGAAACCCAACATATTCCTGTAGCCAGACAGCTCCCCATTGGTGACACATCTGAGAAGCCTCACCGTGTAAATTATTCTAACCAAGGTATGGAATAAATTGCATTTAATAGTTTGCTTGCAGATCAGCCTTTCCTAGGTATTAAAACAGTGCTTCTCCAAGTTTCTTAGAGAAAAAATGTTGGATTTTCTATGTGCCAATCCAAAGCCAAGATAGGATACAAGAAGGGAAGGTGCTTCAGGATCTGCCACTTACATGACTATAAGTTCTTTGGAATAGCCAAAGAAAAGATTATGACATTTCTTACCTCATATCTTTCATTTTCATGACCTTCTTTAAGGTATTTTGGAAACTTGAACATTGTTCACAGCTATTCTGAAGGTATGTGGATGCAGCACGTGTCCTATGTGCACTGCCCAATGAGACAATGTTATTACTGGCCCTTCAGTACTGTGATGGTTGGCCTAGGATCTCCAATGCTATTGTCTTGTAGCTTTTTCCATAACTTGGCTCATGAATGAGGATAGAGCTGTTTATATTCCAGAACTTTATGGGGTGGATGAGTTTCTCAATCATAACCCACACTCCAGATTGCAGGAAGATTCATATATAAATTAAGAATCTTTGATATTTCAAGATTCTTCTTTTGGTACAGGCTTTGTCTTTATTTCATATTTTGTACCATTGTTTTAAATAAGTACATATTTATTTAGTAATACTCTAGGTAGTGGTATCTGTGAATTAGTTTTTAAAGATTAAAAACAAAACTTCTCTAACTAATAATTAATTTTATAACATGTATTAAGAGGTGAATTTGCATATATATTTTCATAATTTCTTTTTATTGATTTTTTGGTAGACATTTTTTCATTGGGGGTCAAACCTTGATGAGTCATATTTTCCATTTTGCAAAGCTAGAACTTCAGGTCACATTTTAGCAGAAAGATCATAAAGGTCAGAGATTTCAAAGTTCAACCTTACTTATCTAAAAAATGTTCACTTTGGATTAAGTTTGAGCTGTCACACATACATAAATATGAATTTGAAGAATTCCTTATGATGGCTTCCAATAAAATGAAAACAATAGATATCTCATTCTAAATTTTAAGAAGCAAGGATATTTGTCTATATGATACACTCCTATAATATTTAATATAAAAGTATACTGTTATGTATATATGTGTGTGTGTGTATATATATATATATTCTATTTGCTGAATAATTTCAAAGAGGAGAGTTTAGTTTGCACATAGCAGGAAAGGGTGTCCAGACATATGATTACATTTGTACATGGAAGTCCCAGGTAAGAAAACTCTCCCTCCAAATCAGCATCTGACCTGCAATGTATGGTTGCCTGAGACATTAAAAGTTTCAATTGACATGCCCAGGGTCACATATAAAAGGTAAGGCTTGAACCCAGACCAAGCCAAGCAACACTGTTTCCAACAAACAGTCAGTACTCACCATGAAAGCAGTCCCACAAAATTGTAAAATGAGAGGATAGGACTAGGTCAATGTTCTCTAAGGTACCTCTCACCTCATGCATTCTAATCTCAATCACCTTCTTTGAAAACATGAGCTGAAGAAAAGTTATGGTACTCCAGTTTTAAAATGGCAACCCTACTTGAGAAAGCAAAGTGTTCTCAAGCATTTGCTACCAGCTACATTTGCTAATCAAAATGTTATTTATCTTGGTGAACTAAAATGTAATAAATTCACTACCTTTTGGGGGGGTTCTTCCAATTTGATTTATGCACCTGACTTTAAACACTTTAGCCACACTAACTTATTCATTCTCCTTGGATAGAAGACATTCCTGAGATGCACTCCTCTCCCACCATGAAGAGAAACGCCTCCTTAATCAGGTCAGAGCCCCTCCCCACTAGGCCTAGAGGTTACTCAGCAGTAGCTGCTACTGAGAATGATTCCCTTTCTACAACTGTCTGTTACCATGGAGACATGCTAATTAGTGGGTGATGAGATGGCAGGGTAGTTCAGGGCCTATACAATGGTGAGAACATGGAAAAAAAGAAAAATAAATAGGGAGGAATTGAAAAAGAAAAATGAGAAAGTCTTAGAGGGAAAATTTTAGTTAAGATAAGGAAGTAAAAAGATCTTTTAATGAGTGAACCATAGGGGAGAAAAAATATGGAAGAAAAGATGAAGAGACAGCAACTTAAGGAAAGAAATGGAAAATAATTCTCTCAGTCAGACATGGCAAATATCAGGACCTTGTTTTCTAAAGGGAACTAAGTATCATAGTCAGGTTTAACCAAATAGACTAAAAGTCTTTCCAGAAATCTCTCTATTATTACTTGAATTCCAGTTTGCGTGTCAGTAGCAAGCTTTCAGATGGGTGGTAGAAGATACTAGTGTTGCAGATCATAATCTTTCTGTCAGAACTCTACAAAGATGCCTATTTCATAGATTCCACAAGGCATCAGCCAAGAAACCTGTCAAAGAATTTTGTCATCATTTCATAATGTCAAAATTGTCATAGTGTTTCAAAAGAGATTATGTGAAGGGTAACATACATACTTCACTCACTAAAAGCAAATTAGTATTTTGGCTACAAAAAGTCTTGGGCCTTATTAAACTTAACTTTTAAGAATCCATTAATCCACAAGACTTTATTATAGGCATTTAGGTCATAACAAAACTTTTCAAGTTTATAACCATTAGGCTTAACTCATTGATATGATTTCTATGTATGGGATGTCAATTCTTGCAGTGTTATATGGTCATTAATAATTCTAATTGATTACATCACCAAACTATATTATTTTTTTCACTTATATACATTGATCCTTCTCATATTCAGGGAAACATTTAGTGCTGTTAAAACCAACAGAGATGTCAGCACATTTTGTAAGAAGTCCAATAATGTGGTAAATTTTAATTAGATTTTGATGTTCTGATAGAATAAAGAAAACAATGGCCTATTGGAATTGACTGGTAAAATATTTTCAGGTTTAGAACTTTTGATTTGATTGCCTTCAGAGGCAGAGGAAAGTATACATCCTAGTTCCTCAGGAAAGGACTGTGTATGTGCACAGTAATGTCTTCTATTTAATATTACTATATATAGTAGATATGGAGACTGAGCACAGCAGCCTCCAAAAAAATTTAAATGCCAATATCACAAAAAGGGTAATGCAAAAATGCACGGTCATTCTAAGAAGACTTCAACATAGAATCACAAAGAAATAAAACATAAGCAAAGAATTGTATGTGGTCATGTGGCAAGAGTGAGTGATGATACATAGAGAGCTTGAATAGTTTACTACAACTTTATAATGCTAGGAAAAATCAAAGAAGGTATCTACCCTCCAGGTTGGACCCCCTGTGATCAAATTGTGGGAAGATATGAACACCAACCTCATAAGATAGATAGGCATAGATGGATTGTGATGTATCATTAGCAGGAATTTCCAGATTGATGAGATCACAGATTCAAGTAATATCTAAAACCATGTGCTTAAA
Source organism: Bettongia penicillata ogilbyi (assembly GCA_023548195.1). NCBI lineage: Eukaryota > Metazoa > Chordata > Mammalia > Diprotodontia > Potoroidae > Bettongia > Bettongia penicillata. The sequence continues at coordinate 3,191,502 of JAJHZJ010000204.1, read as the reverse complement.
ACACTAATGGTATAACATCATCACATTTATGACACTGTACAATTATAGTTCATTTCCAACTGTCTTGACTAATGTAAGAAACTAAAATGTGGTCATGAGGTTTTATAAGTTTAAGAGTGTTCACCTCTGTGCAGGCTGCTGCTCTATGCCCAACATAAAGTGGATTTCTTGGAGAAATAGATAGGGAGGACAGGAAACTGGACAACTAGCTCCTCCTGCATGCTATTTATAGCTTTATCATTTTGTTTGGAGTGAATTTACAACACATCATATCTCGTGTTTGTTGATTATGGAAAAAGTATTTTATTTGGTAAAGCAGAACACTACCTAATAGGCTTTTTTTTTTCAGTAAAGATCCTCCTATCAATACAACAAAATCATTCAAGAATCCTTGAAAAATATAACAAAGGAAACAACTTAATTAAATGACCCCCCAATCATAATCACATACATAACAGTAAAATGGAGAAATTTCTAAGCATACTACTTCAAATCATACAATGCTATAACATTAGTTCTGATTCATAGACAAGTCATTTGACAACTACTCTGAGCCTCAGTTTCCTTATCAGCAAAATGGGGATGATAAGATTTCTCAGTATTAGATGAAAGGATATATGTAAAGAACTTTTGCTTTAAGTACAGTATAAATGCTAAATGTACCATCATCATCATTATTAATACTATCATTTCCCACTTTAATAATTTAAACATGAATTTTCCTGTGAAATCATTCAGAAGACATGAATGTGATTCTATCTTTTGTTTTTATTTCCTTCTTTATCTGAGGATAAGCATTTATCAGCCCAACTCCTGAAAATTTACATCAGGGCTCACAACATTACTGATACCTAATGTATGAGCTACCCAGATACTGTTAAATGACCTTTCATTCAGAAAATTAAGACTCCTTAGAAATAATAGAATACTTTCATTTATAGAGAGTCTTCTTTGTCAAATGTACCAAACACTACATGTATGTGTGTGGCATGGTGTATGTATATTTATTTTCTAGATTTGGACAAACCACCTTACCAGGTGAAATATAATCAGTTTTAAGGAAATTATTTAAACACACACAGAAGATTCTTCTAAATTTTTAGAAGACAAATATATAAACAGACATAATATCTGGAACATATATGCATGCATAGATAGATACATATATACATATCTTTGTATGTGTTATCAGAGAGGCAATTTACATGTTGACCTATCAAAGGCATTCAAATATTTTCATATGAATAAAAATGAAAAGATCTGTCAATGCAGTTAGAAAGAACACTGACTTGGAAGCCAGTGAACTTGGGTTCTAATCCCACCTCTGATGATTACAGACTACCTGTGTGACTTTGAGCATGCCATGTACCCTCATTGGTCCTAAAGTTGTCATCAATATAATGAAAGGGTTGGAATAAGTGACCTATGGATTATAATCTAGCTCTGAATTATAATCCTGTTTTTATAAACGTTTCCTGTAGCTTTTACTTGAATGAGAAAACAACCTTTTCCCTCAGATATCTGACTGGAAGTTGAATTCTTTTAAGTGTTGAGAAACCCAGATATCAAAACTAGAGGGTATCCACTGGTGTAGGAGACTGGAGACTAAGGGAAGGAGATTGCCTTTATGAGTGACAAGTTTTCATCAAGTTAGACAATCTCAGTCAATTCTTTCTGCCACAAGCACTCAGAATTTGTCTCCTTTATAGCAAGAAGGGGAAAAACACTATCTCAAAAACAAAATTTAGCTTTTCCTTATCCTTCTAGAATTTCTATTGACTTCTGATGTAATGCTGCTATCTTTGTTTCTGGTTGGGTCTCATCACTTGTGCAGCATCTTGGTGGTTTCTGGAACTCTTCCCAGACTGAAAAGTTCCTGTACAATGTTCTTAAATAATAATAGAGATGTCTACACCATGCAGAAATATGTAGAAAAAGTAAACCAAAGCCATGCTAGCATAACCAAGGATGAAATCAAGAATTGAGTTGACCTCAGCAAAGTGGACAAGGGCCTGGGAAAATTACATCTGAAAGCGTAATCAAAAAATCAAGGCTAGAAATAGCTGGATAAATAAGAAACAGTAGGAAAATATCCAAATGCTGTAAATGAGTAAATGATACAGGATATATTTGAAAAGTCAAATCACAAAGCCAGAATCCACAAAGAGCAGGAAAGAATGGAAAAATTTTGAAGTATTTGTCCCACCCCTTCTGAGATTTATCCAAATATTGGTTCAAATATAGGGCCACCTCAATATCAGTGACACTTTTAAAATAGGTATCATTGGATGGAAAAAAAGCACTTAGGTACAGATATAAATTAATTGGGTACTTAATAAATTCTTGTTCATTAATTGATCAAAGAACTATAATTTTTCAGTATGAAAACTCCCTCAATTCAACAACACAGATTGCAACATATGTCTGTAACTTGAAACAACTGGCCCAAGGTCACAATGCTACCATCAGCTAGTGAACTGTGAATGCAGGTCTCCTTGACTCTAAGCTTCAGTCCTCCAACCTCTGGGCCACATTGCTCTACCAGATGAAATTGCCATATTGAAATGTTTACTGTGAAAGGTTTTTTAAGCAAACTTTTCAATTCAAGCAAATTCTCTTCTTTCATTTCTATCATCATTGTTCTCTCCTTTCCATCACTTTCATTGTTGATCTCTTATTTGGTTTACGATTATAGACTACTCTCGGACTTTGCACAAGACAGATTTGCATGGGAACACATCCTATATCTAAACCAGTATAGCCTTCTGTTCAATGCTAGAACCTAAAATGGAAGAAAAGAAACAGAATTTAGAGAGAATTCAGAAAAGAGACACAAAGATGATTAAAAAGCCAGGAAAAGCCAAAGGGAGAATTAATTATGATCTTCAAGCACATGAGAAGTGGTTATGGAGATTATGGTCAGCTGTTTGCCAGCTCTACTGAAAAGAGAAGGGGAAATTGAACTAATTTTCAGCCTGAGGAATTTGGTTTAAATATAAGAATTGTCTGTCAGTGAGTATTATTAAACATTAAATGAGCTACTGGAGGATCCTTGGAATAGGATACTTGTTCATCTTTCTGTGACAGTTTAAGACTCATCCTTCCTACATGAAGATCAATTTAGGTGATCACCATCTTCCCAGCTTTGTGATTCTACAATATATTCTCAATTTTCCAGAAATTAAGGAGAAAAAATTTGCTCCTTGCATTACACGGGTAATCATCCTTGTACAACTGACTTTTCAAAATCAGAGACCGGGTACGTATTTTCTGTTTGAGTTTCTCAGAATAGGGATAAGGAAGCATTACATCAAAAGTGTAAAACAAAGAAAATTCTGTGCCTTCATTTGGGTCTGAAAAATATAGGTACCTGACCTTGTAGAGGCTGATTCAGATAGCTACAATTCCAACTCTATGTTTAACTACTCACACTGTATCATCTCATTAAATCAATGATGAATTACTTCACGGGTTAAAAAATATGTAACTGAAATATATAGGTAAAGAAAGATAAAATGTGCTTTAGGAAAGGAGTCTTTCTTTTAGCTTTTTAAAAAAATGTATTTTTCTTATTGTCAAAGGCAGAAAGGATTTGCAGAAGGATGAGGTCCCTTATCATCTCCTCTTCCACTGTATCCCAAAATGCCTACAGGAGGACTGTTCTTTTAATGGAAGAGGAAATAGAACTCATGTAGTTTATCAAGATATCTCTGAAAGAAGGTAATTTCTGTCCCTTTTAAATGTGATAACATTAAAACAAGATTGCTAATATCTCCAAATTTTCATGAAATCGACGTTAAAATGCATAAGAAAAAGAACAGGAAAAGTCTGTTGAATTCCAAAGGTAAAGAGTGCCTCCTGGAAGTTGGAAACCATCCTATACACTTTGATATGTGGAGGTATACAGAAGAAAAGAAAGTAGACAGAGTCCCAGAAGACTTTACAAAAGCAAGGAGCATTTTTAAAGAATGAATATTTTAAGAAATTTTTCAAATAGCCATCTCATCGCACTTTAAATGGCATCTTTTTATTTTCAAAGAATATCTCTTAAGACTCACCATCACGTTTTGATGAATTCATTAGGAATCAGGGTGCCTCCATGCATTTAATATTCATATGAAAAACTGAGGAGTTTAAGTTCAAACCTTAGAAGCTTCTCTTTGAATTCCTTAGTTAATTGATTATCATTTACAAAGTATTTCCTTCATAAATATTGCTTCTTCAGAAATGGGTTTGAAAACCAGATATTCAGAATCATCTAAGGCTAACTCATTTTTCCTTTTTTTTCTCTTCTTTCTTTTCTTTTTTTTTTTTTTTTTGACATGGTCACTTTCAAGTCAAAGCAAGTTAGAGGTCACCTATCTCTTTGCATAACCTAATCTGTCAAAAACTAGGTAACTTATTTCAGGGAAGAGTGGGGCACAGTTCATGAGCTTCAAATGGCAAGACTATTGAAGAAATCAGAACTCTGGATGAATATAGCATATTTTGTCAATGTGTGAGACTTTAATACTTTCATATAACTTTTCCCTTGCTAACTATTTGCCTACAGTTGTAGCTATACAAACAGAGAGAAGGAAAGGGTAAAACCTGCTGGATGGTAATCATAGATAGAGGCTTTGGAATTATTACTGATTTTTTCAAGGTGAGGATTATGGTTTGTTTACTTGATTCCCCCTAAGGGAAGGGACCAATTCCTCTGAATGCCTGATATAATATGTTGCACATAGTAGGTGCTAAATAAGTTTAGCTATTTGTATTTGGATTGAGGAGGGATCAGAATTATCTCATTGTCTACATTTTGTTTTCACTTGCTAGACACAGCCTCAATGAAAACAAAAAGAGGAAATTAAAAGCAGAACCCAAATAATGGAAAGCAACTGCCTCTCTTCCAGAGATGATGAGAAAACTGGTAAGGAAAATTAGGGCAAATGCCATACAATATTCAATTCCACTTAGCTATTTCTAAAACCATTAGTGCATTAAGAGAGGGATAGGGGAGGGAAAAAACCCACAACTGACATGAACCTCCAATGTCCCTTGACAAACACCCAACCTTTTTCACGCTGTATTTGTTTTGACTGCTCTGTGTGTGTGTGTGTGTGTATGTATGTGTGTGTGTATCTTTCCTTACTTAATAGTTGAGTAAATTATCGGCATGGTAGGCTAACCACCCCATCCCTGCTGACAAGTCTCCATAAGCTCATTTAAAGGATCTCAAAGCAAACTAGAGCCATTTCCAGGGGAGCAATGATGTAGATATTATGGGCAGATTACAGTGCACAAGAGTATGGTAGAGCTTTTACTTAAATGGATTCTACCCACATAAGTAGCAGAAGGAATGCAGACTGGTGCCACAGCCGTGACAGCTTACAGAATAAACATCATGCAAGAGAATTCATTCCTACTTTACTTTGGACCTTTTGCTGTAATTCCTTATGTAAAAATCTCTTTTTCTCCTTGACCGTTAATACTGATAATTATATCTGTATTTCTTAAGAATATTATGAGTTGCCATTTCTGCATAGTAGCAGATTGAATTTATTCACCTTACGGATATATTATTATCACAGATAATAACTGCAGCATGATAATTATCATTAATTATTCATTTGGATTAAGAGGCAAATAGGCTTGTATTCAAGGGTCTTCCAGAGCACCGTTCATTGTTCCAGAGCCCTGTGTGCCGGTGTGACTAATTCATACTCTTTTCGGTGCCACTGTTGACATCTGACTGGTCCCATATGTATTTATTTGAAAATATAATAAAAGGAATAAGTGCATCATTTCAGGACATAGCCACTAAAATAGACATATGGTTTCTTTTCTGCCCTTTGAGTGAGGATATGCAATTTTCTATTAAAACCAAGGCTCCTGGAGCATTGCTCCAGTCAATATGTATGTATTCCCTCTCTTTGCATTCTCGACTCACACTATTTAAGCTCACATAAGCCAGTATATTTACATAATAGCTTTTAGCACAAATAATAATGTGAGAAGTCATATGCTTTATCATTCACTGAGCATAGGGTTTTAGCAGGATTGTTTGTAATCCACTTTGAAGCAGACCTAAGTTTAATGTGCAAGTATATCCTTTGTATAAGTTTAGAAAATCTGTAGTGAGATCAGGAAGTGGGAATGGAGAGAGAAAGAGGATGACTTATAGAAATATTTCCATCATCTTCTGATTTTCATTCCCCATCCAGCAAAATTGAGGCATAGGGATGTTTTACAGGGTCTCTTTCCTTTTTTATGTTTCTGAGTCTCAATGCTTGTATCTTTTTCTAACCTGTCAAGACTCTAAAAGCAGATATCAACATGACAGGCTTGAGAACTATATTGACAGAGCCAATACTTAGCATGGGATAAATTTCCTCCTTGTCTTTTAAGTAGTAATACCATACTTGGAAATGACTGAAAGGATTTTCATCCCTTGCTTCCTATGATTGATGCAGTTTAGTGGATAATAGTCATATTCATCTCATGGCAATTGATGGAAATCCTTCATAAAGAATCTGAAAGCATTTTTGTGTCCTCCCTCCAAACATCAACTCCCAAGATTTTCTGTCAGCTCTTTCTTAGTCAATAGATGCTTCCTTAGAATTCTAGCTTCAGTGTTCATTCTATAAAACATGGCATGAAATCACAGAAAATTATAATACATTTATAATTATATAAAACAATTTCCACAATCCAGTGGTATCTGTGGTTTAAGATCTTCATATCTGTGTCATATTCAATTTTTCTATTATTTCCTTAAAATATGCACAATTTGTATTTACATGAGCACACATTACAGGGGGTAACTGTAATCCATAATGTTGGTTATGCAGTTATAGAAGTAATATATAATATTTATATCTTGCAAATGCATACTGCTTTTATATCTCTCAGAGCAGTTTCATGCCCATTATTTCACCTGATCTTCAGCAACAATCCTCAGAAATAGAACAGAGCTAATATTATCCTCATCTACAGAAGAAAAAACTGAGGCAGAGTAGGGTTAATTCACTTAACTCAGTAGAACCAGCTAGTTAACAGGGGAATTAGCACTAGAAGAACACAGGTTTTCTGATTGCTGCATATTCCTTCCCTACATCAATGCAACAGGACTATATGGAGCTAATAAGAAATGATTTTGAGAGTAAAACTGGAAGATAATTTAGTAGATTAAGAGAATATTGGTGACAGGGTACTGCTAATGAAAACAGTTCCTGAATTATCCAACGTACCCTCCCCAATCTTCAACATTAGTTTGGGCTCCCACTGAACTATTATTTCCAATTTTATTGACAAATTTTGAAACAGAAATGTGAGAGTATCTGGAGCTAGCAGAAGGGTGGCAGACTGGGAAACCATAGTAAGCACAAAAACTCAGTCATAACTCACTGAAAGATAAGTTCCTTGAGCAAGGCTCTGATGGTTTCTGTTATGCTTCAGTTTTGCAGTGGGTCCTAGAAAAACAGTGGACTTACATTTAGAAAAACTAAATGCCTAGTGTCTGAGAGTCATAAGTATCTGAAGTGGAACTTGAACCTAGGTCTTCCATGATGCCAAAACTAGCACTCTCTCCACTGTACCACACTTCCTTTTTTCATATGCCCATATAGTATATTATAAAAGTTTAACATCTGGGAAATCACAGGCCAAAAAAATGTTACTCATCCTGCATTTTCATTGAGAGAGATGCTATACAGTAGATCTAGTAAGGACCTATGGATTTTTCATTTCACAGCTGGTGAGAAAGGAAGGCTGTCCTGAAATGTTTTCTTCAGGGTTTAGAATTCAGATTCAGAACACTTGTCTTTATAAATACGTTTTTAAATGAAATTTCAGCACCCAGAGCACGTTATCAGATTAGCTTTCTTACTAGTCACATTTGATTTATATTTGGCTTCAAATTTCTCTCAATGTGTTTTCCCTTGCTTTTGATGATTCTACTCAAGTCTGATTTCTCCAACTTAGCTGCTTACATATTTTTATGTACCATTCATAACATCTCTGTCAATGCTCCCAAATCAGACTTTAAAAATATGTGATAGTTCTCTAATATTTATTATCATTTCCAAATAAAACAATGAGTCACAGAAATATTATTTTCCAAATGGTTGGTTACACATGTATAATCTGTGGCTAATTCATTCATCTGATAGAGAACAATGCCAGTGATGTTGACATCAAAGGTCTAATCCTAAAAAAGACCAGTTTGATACCCATAGAAGAAGGTCCTCTCTCTTTTTTCATTACTAAGGATTATAGTCCAGGGGTGGAAAACCTGAGGCTTTGAGGCCACATGTGGCCCTCTACATCCTCAAGTGGGGTCATCAATCAAAGAGGAATACTTGAGGACCTAGAGGGCCATATGTGGCCTCAAGACCTCAGGTTCCCCACCCTATTATCCTTAATCTCAACCATACAGTTTTACAAACTTGTGCTTTTTATTCTAAAGAGGATCCTGTGAAAAGAGTATTAATGGATGAGCATATCACCACCTCTAGACTAGTAGCATAGTTATGTATGAAAGATATCATATTATCATACATGTAACATGGTACATTTTAGTGATTTGACTATGGAATTCTTAATGAGGAAATTACCTCTACCAACTAAAATATGCCACTGTTCTGCAACTTCTATTCTTAGAATTGCAGAGACATTGAAAGATTCAGTATATTCCTATGTGTATCTAATGGTAGCCATTTCTAGGGTGGGGGCAGAGGGAATAAGGGGAAAAAAAGAAAAAAGGAATTTACATGGTAGTTTTGTTGTATATTTGAAAAGATAGCAAGTAATACATAGTAGGTTTGCAGTTTCATGTACGATCATCTTTTTTATTGTACTATGTTATGGAAATGCTTGTTTTATTGCATACATTTAAGATAAAATAAAAAAAATCAGAAAAGGTTAAATGATTTGCCAGCTTTGTGTAGCCTGTAGGTTTCAGAGTTAGGTCTTGAATACAGGTTTTTCTGACTGACACCAGTCTTTGATCAATTAAGCAATAAACATTTCTTAAGCACCTACTATATGCCAGGCACTGTGCTAAGTTCTAGTCACACCAAAAGAGGCAAAAGATAGGCCCTATCTTCATGGAGCTTACAATCTAATTGGGGAGACAATATAATAAATGTATAAATATATACAAAGAACCATTATTAAATAAATATATACAAAGTAAGCTATATATAAGATAAATAGAAAATAATTGAAAAAGAGAAAGCAGTAGAATTAAGAAGATTTGGGGAGGGCTTCCAATAAAAGATGGAATTTTAGTTGATATTTAAAGGAAGCCATGGAAATCAGTAGACACAGTTGAGGAGGGAGGAAATTCCAGGCATGGAGGACAGTCAGAGGAAGTGCCTGAAGCCAGGAGATAGACTGCCTTGTTTATGAAACAACCAGGTGGACAGTGTTATTGGAATATGCATTGAGGAATACAGTATAAGAAAACTGAAAAATTAGGTGGGAGCTAGATTATGAAGGGGTAACACTAAACAGAGCATGTTGCATTTGATCCTGGAGACTATAGGAGACATTGAAGTTTAATGAGTAAGCGGGTGAAAATCACTTTGGTGGCTAAATGGAGGATATATTGGAATGAGGGAAAACTTATGGCAGGCTGACCTTTCAGCAAGTTTAATAGATAGGAGGTGATGAGGGCCTGAACTAGAATAGTGGTAGTGTCAGAGGAGAGAAGAGGGCATATATAAAAGACGTTGCAGAGGTGAAATCAATAGACATTGTCAACAGCTTGGATATGGGGGATGAGAGATAGTGAGGAGTTAAGGATAACTCCTAGGATGTGAGCCTGGGGGATAGGATAGTATATCCCTCTATAGTAATAGAGAAGGTAGAGGGAGAAAAGATTTAGGGGGAAAGATAATTAGATAATTATATATTTATATATATATATATCTATAAATTATATTTCATGCTAACTCTCAATGTTACATATAACTTTGGGTTTTATATATATATAGATATAGATATATATACACACATCTGTGTGTGTATATACATATACACATAGATATACATATATACACATACATACATATATACATACATGCATACACATACATATATACATATTGTAACAGCAAGGATCCTGGCATACATGGGAGGGCCTGCTGTACAGGTTCTTAGATCTGCTTTTCTAAAAGGAAAGCAATTTTTGAGAGATTAATAATCTACTTTAATCAAGCACATATACCATTCACTTAGTTCAGGGGAAAAAACACCCTGAACTTCAGAGAAAATACAGAGAAATAAAGATCAATAAACAGGGCTTCCAACAGTCTAACCATAATCAACATATACATTGCAGATCAACAGCTAGATCCAACTGTCTGACCATACATACATAGTTACCAAAGAGAGAAGCACCAACATCTGGGTTTTCAAAGCCTTTCTAAAATGGCTGCCCAGAGTCTCATCTGGCACACAAACCTCCTTCCAAAAAATAAGCCCAAAAGTAAAATCTCATCTCAGAGTATTTGTTTACTTTTCAGAGCCAGAAGGCAGGACCCCCTGACCCAGTGCCTCAGTAGAAACTAACAAAAGATTTTGAGGCTTATTAATGGATGGGGAAGATCTTTAACTCTCCCCACAACCCACTATTAACCTGAAATTACCATTACATGTATGTACAGAGAGAGAGAGAGGGAGAGAGAGAGGGGGGGGGGGGGAGAGAGAGAGAGAGAGAGAGAGAGAGAGAGAGAGAGAGAGAGAGAGAGGGAGACAGAGCACAATTTAAGGTCAGATAGTAGAAAAACTCATGTTTTTAATTTAATTAAAATCTCTCTACTTTTTGAAATATTTGGAGTTAATGAGTCAAATAATTTAACTTGACCAAGACCATGCTTTATGAAGATTATATACAAAAAATTTCCAAAGAACATCTTTCTGAAAGTTGATGATGTATGCCCTTTAAGTACTAATCAAGGACATGACAAATTTCCCTTGAACTCTACATTTCTTTTAATAGTAGCACTATAGTCACCTAGAGTTATAACACAAGAGTAATCTTTATCTCTTTCCTCTCCCCACTCACCGAATCCAAATAGCTACCAGTCCAGTCAATTCTTTTTCCCAAGGTTCCCCATCTCTTGAGAAGGGCAAAATTCTTACTCCTAAACTTCCTTTTGGGGCTTCAAAAAATATCCCATTTCCCCTTGACCAAGGCTCCGAGGACTTCTGTCAGGCCTGAGTTTTTTAATGGTTTTTAGAAAAAAAACAATGTAATTGAATTTAGAAAAGTTAAATTAAAACCCAAAGTCACTTCCAGTCCATGCTGAAGGATTGGGGATAGTACTTCTGTGGAACACAACAGAGACCATTTAATGAAATCCATGATGGTTATCAAGGATACGCCCTAGAAATTCACAGAGGAAAAATCAAGTAGGTGGGCAAGTTCATGAGTATATATATATGCACCTTGGAGAGTAACTATAGATGAAAAATTAAGTGGGCACAAAACTTAACAGAAGGAAGAGTGCAGAGATTGTGCGGTATTTCCAACAATCCAAAATCAATTCCTGAAAGAAAAAGCCCATCTTTGTTAACACCAACCTTCTCCCGAGGATGCTATATAATTACAGTCATAAGATGTCGTGATCTCTGAGGAATAAAAACTTTGGGTAGCGCAATGAGCAATTGAGTGATATGTGGTGGTCATAAACTGGCTGAAATAATTTGTTATTTATAATTTATTAATAATTTAAGTTACATTCAAGAAGTCACAAAAAACATAATATTCTAGGAAGAAAACAATAAGAAAAGGAGATGGAGTGGTCATGTAAAGAGAGCAAAGGATAATAGCTAGACAGTCTGAGTGTTGTATTGGTGTCCACAAAGTGAATGTTAGAAGGCCTACAAGAGTCCCTTCGATGCATTGGTGGATCCTTTTTAGAGAATTTATGGGAAGACATGCACAAGAAGGTTTGAATGAGTTGCAATATTTCCCATTGGAGTGACTGAGTTCCACTAATGTGTTGAGAGAGAATAACCTGAGTTCCATTATGTATACATGGATACAGATAGATATTACATTCCTACAGCACCTGAGTCCTAGTCTGTAAGCGCCAAAGAGTGCAGATGAAAAGAAGGAATTTAATCATCATTTTTGTGAGAGACGCAAGAAAAGAGAATATCTTCCTGTAAGATGGTTTTACTCTGAGACTTCCAATACCTTGTGCTCTTTAAGAAGTTTGAGAGATGGCACCCAGAGATCTTCATTATTCTTCTGGCCTGCTGTGTTGAGTGTTATGAAATTCTCTGTCCTGTTATTATTAGTGTTGCAGGCAAAAGAGCACTGGGGGAAATGAAGTCTGTTTTCAGCTCTTTCCCCACCTGTGCAGCCAAGGAGAGTCCACATAATCTTTCTGTCTCTCTGTTTAACATGGAGATGATAAACCTTTGCCCTGCCTATGTTACAGGGTTTTTGTGAAGATGAAATGAGATCTTGTATGTTAAAACTCCTTGAAAAAGCACCAAAGGCTGCATGCAAGTGTAAGGCTTTATTCTTTTGTGATTATTATTGATATTTAAGTTCAAGGCAATAGTAGTAGCAGCAGTAATAATATAAACAAGAGAGGTAGTGTGGTATAGTGGATAGAACGCTGGCCTCAGTACCAAAAAGACGAGACTTTACATCCTGCCTCTGAAACATTTTGGTTGCGTGACCCTAGACAAGTCACTCAAATTCTCAGTGCTCTAGGCTAGTCTACAAGCACCAAGGGTTCTTAACTTTTTATGTGTCATGGACCCTTTTGGCAGTCTTGTAAAGTCTATGGATCCCTTCTCAGAATTATATTTTTAAATGTATAAAATCAAATATATCCAATTATAAAGGAAACCAATTATATTGATATAGGGGTATAAGTTCTAGTCTTAACCAAGTTCATGGGCTCTTTGAAATCTAATCTTGACTCCCAGAATGAGAACTCATACTCTAAGATTAGAGATTACAGAAAAAGTATTTACCTCCTTTGCTAAAGGAAGTTCCCTCATATGAGAATTGCCTGTGTCATTGAAATTACCAGCCCAGATGCTATCCCTATTAATAAAACAATTACCTCAAAACTTGCTGAATCCTTGCTCTTTTCTGGATACTTTTGAAATCTTTATTTAAATTATCCACAGTCAGCCTACACATCATCTAGGCTTTCTATAATAAGGCTTTATAAGCTTTCTATAATTTTATAAGGCTTTCTATAATTTTCTGCCACTGAAGAACATCATTCTTCATTGCTTTACATATCATGGCTCTCCATGACCTCTAAGCATGTGTAGGTGCTTCTGATTAACAGATTCTGAGGGTTTAGATGTTCAAGGAGAGAGAGAGAGAGAGAGAGAGAGAGAGAGAGAGAGAGAGAGAGAGAGAGAGAGAGAGAGAAAGAGAGAGAGAGAAAGAGAAAGAGAGAAAGAGAGAGAGAGAGAGAGAAAGAGAGAGAGAGAGAGAGAGAGAGAGAGAGAGAGAAAGAGAGAGAGGGAGAGAGAAAGAGAGAGAGAGAGAGAGAGATTGTTACTAAAGTACCAGTTCACATCAAACCCTTGCAAATCTCACGAAGCCCTTTCAAAGAGAAAAAGAGGGAGAATAAGCATTTATTTAGTGCTTACTAAGGGCCAAGCCCTTTCCAGTTGTTACATCATTAAATTCTCATAATAACCTGTGAGATAGCTACTATTACCTGAGGTACGCAGAGGCTAAGTGACTTACCCAAAATCACACAGCTAGAAAGTGTCTGAGATTGAATCTGAATTTAGGTTTTCCTAACTCCAGGCTTGGCATCCTATTCCCTGCCCTACCTAGCTGGCTCCAAGGCACTTAATTCAGCTAGAAATCCTGACAAAGGCATCAGAAAGGTGTCAGTGTTTGTACAACTGCACAATTTAAAACTTTATTGAAAATATTTAGTAACTTTGATTCTGTTTCCTAACCTAAACCATAACATAGAAAAAAATCCACTTAATATTCTTGTTTTACATGCCCATGAAAAGACAGAATAATCATGAATGTAAATGGCACAGCTTTCTTCGTGTAAGAGATATTATATCCACACGACTCAAATCGAATATAAGGGAATACTAGATGCATTACAATAATGATAAGAAACCATAATATTGGTGTGGAGGTGGATACAAAATTGCCGCTCATTACTCCAATGGTAAGAAAGTTAGTAGGCAATTAGTAACAGCAAATGTCATGCGGAAGGATAATTTATAAGGCAACAACAAACACAGTCTCTGCTCAATGAGACAGACAGAAAAAAGAAGCAAACGTCGATAAACCAAATGATGCCACCACAAAAGAGCCACATTAGCACAACATAAGAATAAAATAAATCCTTCCCATTCCACATAGTCATTTTGAGCACTTTAAGTTCATTCTTGGCTACAAGTAGCAATAACATAAGAAGATTATCTTTACAGTAAACTACATTTTGTGAAACATTTGGTTTAGGGGAAAGTAGGAAAAAAACCAGTGCCGGGCCCTAAAAGCCAAATAGCAAAGAATAATAAAGCTTGAAAGCAATGATGTCAGCCTGGAAAAACAAATGGAAGATAAATACACAAGAAGAGGTATGTGTGAAGAAAGGGCATTGGGACATAAAGCAGTGTGCTCCATCACGTTCACAAACTTAGCAGGTAATGACACCGGTGTTTTTTAGACATGGAACCATAAGGACTAGCTTGGCATTTAAAACTCTCCACAAGCTGGCTCTGTTCTACCTTTCCTATTTTCACTCTACTTCCTTCACATGCATATGTTATAGCCTACCTGGCTGAAGATTGTACTTCATCCTATTTTTTTCAACTTTCATGCATTTGTTCTGACCACCCACTACACAAATATTATGCATAATTTTATTAGCAAGCTGGATGCAAAGGAAGGGACTGGATCTATCATTTCAACCAAGTCAGTGTTCCCTACAAATGGCAACTCCCCTATAACTTATCCTATTAGACAGTTGTCCAGGGTATTAAGAAATTAAGTGACTTGTCCATTCACACAAATCTATTAGTTATTAGGGCTCATCCCTACTACCACTATACAAAATCTAATTTGTATCTACTCTGTACATGTTTTGAATGTACTTACCGGCATATGTCATTTCTTCTAGCTGAGTATAAGCACCTAGAGAGCACTGACTATTTGACTTCTGGTTTTGTATTTCAGTGTCTAGTACAAAGTTAATAAATGCTTACTGAATTAATATGTATCTGTGACAGGATTTTATCCAGGTTTTCCTGACTCCAAGACCAGCTCTTTCTTTCCACTAAGCTATACTGCTTCCCTCTTATATGCCTATTCACATATTTTTGCTTTTTGGATTTTGTGTCCTGGCTCATCTTAGTGACATCTCCTATGTCAGGATTATACTTTTTTTTAACATGTCTGAATGTAAAGGCTTTACCTTGATCACAGAGATTGTGACTTTATATGAATATCCCCAGTTCACAAAGAAATGCTTTGGTTGCCACATTCTCATGGTAGTGACTCATGGAAAGGTGATAGCTGGGTTACATGTATAAAATCTTCATCCTTAAAGGCCCATAAAGAGATCTCTCCCTTTTCTGATTCCCTGTAACACTGTCTGGATCTCTCCTTGACCCTTATCACAGTCTACCTTATAGAATATTTATCTTAGATTTTTAGCTCCTTAAGGAAAAGTGTTACATTATCATTGTATCTTCAATGTTTAGCATATTATCTTACATATGCAGGTGCTTAAAAATGGGAAATTAATTTAATTGATGAGAAGGGACATGCTTAAAACTTCTAGTATATTACATAGCATTTGGGAAGCATTCTATGTTGTACAAATAAAAATTTGTCTTAATTTTAAAGATCTCCAGAAAAACTTAGTTATTTTAATATTTGAAGAACCTTTTTATATGTGTGAACAGACAAGGGTTAGGATGGTGCAATGTATGGAATGCTGGGTTAGGAGTCAGGGAGACTTGGGTTTAAGTACTGTCTCTGATATTTACTATCTGTGTTACCCTGGGAAAGTCACTTAATTTTTAAAATACTTCAATAATTCCCAAAATTTATCTAAAAGTCCTAGGTTATGGACTGTATGTGTGGAAGAGAAGGGGGGAAAATGGGGAGTTCACCACAGATCATTTTAATATTTGTTTGTACTGTTTCATGTATTTCTATGACATGTAGATATCATCACTGAAAGCTGAATAAAAACTAATGTTCATCAACAGGGAAGAATGATTATCGAAAGAGTCAATAATAGACCCATTTGTATTTCTATTATCATTTAAGCATTTTGTAAATCTAAACTCAATACATAGATTGATGTCCATCAGTACATAATAATGTGTTTGAATTTCCACATACATGTTTGAATTTCATACAGAATAACATCATCTCATCTTGAATTATAGTAGGTACTTAGGATTTGTTAAAATTTTCACACCCTAATGCATAATCATATACAACTCTATTGAATGGCAATCTTGGAAAAGAAGTCACTAGCATCTGGGGGAAGCAAAGAAAGTCCCAAGTACCATGATAGCACTTGAACTGTCAAAAGAAACTAAGAATTTCTGGAGGTGGGGGAGTAGCAGAGGAGCATCCTGGGCATGGAGGCCACAGTGCAAAGGTGTAGAAATAGAATCTGCAACTACTCTAGGGTAGAATGTGAAGGGGAGTACTATGTAAGATAAATGAAGACATAGGAGGGATTCCACTTATAGAGAGCCTTACATGTCCAATAGAGGACTTTATGTTTGATCTTAGACGTAATATAGTGATATTCCAGGTGAGAGAGAGAATGAAGGTCTGAGTCAAGTAGCATCTACTGGCTACGCAAAAGGATAAAAAGAGGCATGTCTAACCACTACAGGAAAAACACACACACACACACACACACTCACACACACACATACGCACCCCAAAGTAGTCCTTAGGCATTTACATAAGTGTAAGGTCAGGGAGATAAGAGACTAGATTTGCCTGAGTAAAGACTGAAAAATGATGAAAAACCCAAAGTCATGAAAATAGCTATATTAATACAATGTTAGGAAAGATTAGCCACCAGAAAAATCTATGAGAAAATAAAATAAAGGTTCTATAGCAAGATAGGTAGAAATGAAGCCAGAGAAAATATATCCATAAGAAGAAAAATATATAAAAGCTTCAAAACATATCTTTTATTTTTATATTCTATGTTTACATTTTATATTTATATATGTATTATATGTGCATATTTATTTATTTTTATATTCTAGACAGTCTGTTAACCACAGCAATGGAAATCTGAAACTGACCTTTCTTCATCATTTAAAGTCTATAATTCTATGTATCTATATATGTACATATTCTTAACTCTCTACCTTTCTCCTAAGAAGCATTTGTAGCTACAGGGGTTAGGGAGTAGACAAAGTCTAGATGACTGTTCAATTCCACCTCTGACACATATTGTTTCTGTGACCCTGGGCAAGTCACTTATTCTCTCAGGGCCCCAGGCAACTTTCAGAGATCATCAGCTATAGTCCAACTGACAATCTGACAATCTATATGGTTAGAGGAAGTTTCCTTGCACACATGCAAGGAAAGAATATAAGATGAAATTATACAATGAGCCAAAAAAAAATCCACATATCACATCTAAAAGACCAATCAACATTGATTAAATGCTTGCTATGACTAGATGATAGGCTGGAATGTGAGGATACAGATGATATCTAAAAGTAAAATAATCTTGACCTCAAGAAACCTAAATCTGAGGGTGGTCATAGAACACACTTTCATTTGCTTATAATTAAATATAATCCCTCTATGCAAAGGGATTTTCATATGGTGGCACTAACTTAAAGAATAAGATATCTGCAAATGATGACTCCTACTTATATGTGATATATTTCACTTTTTTATTCTTTACTGCTCATGATCTGCTATTTAAGTGTTTGACTCCTTCTACCATCTTGCTTTCCCCAAGTAGTAAGATCCTGAGTCCTATCGACTGACTCTCTAATATTTCTTACATTTTTTTCTCTCCTTTGAAGTGATTATGTAATCATTTCAAATCTAATGTTTCTTATTCTAAACTATTGTCATTATCTCTCAGCTGATTTTCCCATCTCCACTCTTTCCGCTAGCCAATCCACACTACACACCAGATTAATTTTTGAGAACATTGCTCTGTTCATCTTGTTTTGAGCAAAAATTGTCAGCGCTTCCTCATTCATTGTCTATAAAATGGAGTCCAAACTCCTTAGTCTAGAAATCCACCACCCAGCCCCAAGTTACTTCCCAAACATCTTACTACCCCCTAACTTAAAGTCTGCATTACAACTGAACTGAATTACTTCCAACTTTCCATGGACAACTCCTCTCCCCTACCATCTAGGTAGCTAGATAACATGATAGATAAAAGATGCATAGAGAACTTGGAGACAGGAAGACCTTAATTCAGCTCCTGGCTCAGATACTTACTGTGTGATACTAAGCAAGTCACTTAACTCTTAGACTCGATTTCCTCATCTCTGAAATGGGGATAACGACTTCACAGGTTTGTAATAAGGATTAAATGTTAAAACCTTGCATAATTAAAGCTTTATTTACACTCTGGCTCTTTTTCCCTCTGCCTAGAATTCCTTCTCCCCCATTTCTTTCTTCTAAATTTTTTTCCATTACTCCATTCCCCATCTTACATCTGGATGTGATTTTCCCATTTATGAAGCACCTTGTACCTTTCTTTCCCTTGCTGGTGTTATTTGAAAAGAATATTTCTTCCCTATTATATTGCCAAGTCACTAGATGCAGGGACTTCGATTGCCTTTGTCCTTAATAGGAACTTTATCAGTATTTGTTAAATGAATAGCCTAGAATTAGTAAAATTTCTTTATCTCCCGCCCAACTTCTCCTACCTCAATAACCTTAAATTCTATTTTGGGCACCATCATCTCCATAAAGACTGAGGTGCTTTACTATCTCTCATCATGACTAGCGTGGCTACTGATGAAATAAGAGAAAATGATAACACTTGGGCAATGACTATTTTGGTGACAAAAATGTGTGTGCGTGTGTCTGTCCTTCATTTCCAAAGACCATGCCATCAGAGAAATGATGACATGACTTGCACTTGATTTTGTTTTGAGTAAGGGAAGGCTGTGCAGGTCACCAGCCTCACTTCTCCTCCAGAGCCATCTGAATCCAGTGACCAGATATTCATCAGGATGACTGGAGATGACCCAAAATGAGACAATTGGGGTTAAGTGACTTGCCCAAGGTCACACAGCTAGTGAGTGTCAAGTGTCTGAGGTGATATTTGAATTCATGTGCTCCTGACTCCTGCACTGATGCTCTATCCACTGCACCACCTAGCTGCCCCAACCTGAAGGATCAAAGGAAAGAAGTACTTTACCTGTGAGATATCAGGAAAAGCATTGAACTAGAACTCCAGAGATATGAGTTCTAGTTTTGTCATTGTGATCAACATTTTTGTGTAATTAATTAAATCACGTTACCTCTTTTCAAATTATTTTTTCCCTCATCTATAAAGTAAGAGAGTAGGACTCTATATTCTCTGTGCTCTCTTCTTTTTCTAAAATTCTATGATTCAAAAGCCTGATAACATACTTTCTCCTCAGCTCTCTCAAAAGACATATTTACAACTCTGATGCTTTCATCATGCGGTTTTATAGCAGTTGTTGGTTATAATTATAACTATAATATAATGTATTGCATATTATATAATATTATTAATATAATTAAAAGAGTTAATATTAACATGGCTAATATATATAATTATACATCCTCTTCCATTCATAAATATACATAAATTGCCATTCCAAATTCTCCATTTATTTTCTTTTAGTCCAATCAATCAACAGGCATTTATTAAGTACTTATTAGGTGCTGAGTCTGAGATAAATATTGGGGATGCAAAAATGGAGGCTTCCTTTCAAGGAACTTTTTATCTAGTGAAAGCAGTATCATGCAAACAAGTATGAACAGAAAAAATATATATAAATGGCATGAAGTGGAGTCTTCTCAAAGAGAAGTCACTAGCAGTGATGGGAAAGGTGAGGTCCATTGCTGAAAATGAGATTTGAGCTAATCTTGATGAAAGCCAGTAAAATGCGGAGGCATGAGGATAGAGACCATTCTAGCCACATGGGAATGACCAATAAAAAGAGGTAAGGAGTCAGGACACAGAGTATGTGAAGAATAAAGCAGTTTGTATAGCAACATCTACACAAGACAAGTGGTTAAAGTCTGGGGGATTTTTCTCTTTTCAGAGAAATGATTGTCACATAAGCATTCTAAAAGCATATTAGTTTGCAGTTTCTGGTTTCTGAACTGATCTGCAGAGATGCCCTTATTGTTTAAAACTACCTGGTGATTTATTAGTGAATTTGTCCCCAAGTTTGTAAAATGTATTAGGAAGCCTTTCCCTCTCCCTATTATGATCCCCAAGGACAGCCCATGTAGGACTGACAGCTTGTTTATGATGTCACCCTAAAGACACATTTTTGCTGTGCTCAACTATATAAATATACATTTGAAATATGCACTCAAGCTCATAACATTTGTTAAACATCTGAAATGCAAAGACAATCAAGTAGAGAGTGTGCTCTTTAAATATTATGAAGGAAAAAAACCTCTATACCTCAGGTAGATAACCCCAGACTGTCTATTGCGACAAATATGTACCACTGTGAAAGTCAGAGAAGAGTTGAGTAACCCCAATAAAAGATAGAGGTGTGGGAGTCAAAGAGATCACTATAAATATACCCCCTCAACATTAAAATAGTCCCGAGCCCCAATAAATCTCTCCAGTTTCAAATATAAATAAAAAGTTTTTCCATTGGGTTAAAGTACTTTTTTGGAGTCCTATGTTAAAGGACAAATATGTCTGGAAGATATAATAATTATAAGAGTAATAATAAACATTTATATACACATGCATATCACTTTAAGGCGTCATATAATACATTCTCACTTTAGTCTCAAAAAAACCTTGTAAAATTGTGAATAAAGGTGTTATTATCCCCATTTTAGAGATGAGGAAGTTTAAGGCACAGAGAGGTGATAATGATTTGGCTCTGTTGACAGCTAGCCAATGACCAAGATGAGATTTAAACCCCAGTCTTCCTGACTCCACAGTCTGGTATATATTATGCCATGTCCAACAAATAGTAATGCTTACTGTGTTCATGAAGATTCTTTTGGAGATACAAAACTTACACAAAACTTAGTCCTCACCTTTACAGAGCATATAGTCCAGTAAATGATAAACAATATATAAACACAGACAGTATAATAAATAATATGCGATAAGTAGCTCAGAGTAGAAAATTATGTGGGATACAAGAAAGCAAGTTATTGCTGACTATGGTATGTAGGAGGAACAAGACAGACTTTTCTATAGGAAACTACCAGGTTTGCCTACTAGTTTGCAGAAACAGTGTCCAAGGTGAGTCACTATGAAATGCAATTACCAGGAGACCCAAGAAATATTGACATTGAGGACTTTATTCCACTGACCCAGAGGACTTGTTTAATGCATATTTTCAGGAAAGAGGTATTTACCAAATATGTATGTTGTAAATGTAAGTCTACCTTAATACAGGATTAGATGAAAGGGTTTTGGTATTCCTCTTTATCCTCTAGCATGTCTGAGAGGATGAAAGATTCCTATCCAGCAAAGAAGAAATAGCCCAAGGAATATTCTAACAAGAAAAATATTCTAAAGGTGCAGAGGGGGATCAAAGTGAGTGTCAAGGGGTTAGGGAATAGTATGCAACAGAGGAAAAGAGCAAAAGCTATAAAACTACAGCTATCCAACAAGCTTCTAAGGATATACCCATGAAAATGAAATCCAAGCCTTCATAAGCTGCAACAAACCATATTCAATACTAAGGATAAGTACCAAAAGAAGAGCACCCTGGAGGAAGAAATGGTTTGTGGTGGTGGTTGGTGACTCCATACCTAGATTTAAAGTGGTGGCTTTATGTGAACAGTTAATATGAAGGTATGTGATCTTTCTCAAGTAAGCATCTGAAACTCCATAATGAAGAGTCCACTAAAACTCATCATACCTCCCTGCACATACTCTCTTCTATTGATTCCTCTGGGATTAAATGATGCATTAAGAAGAAAATTGGCAGATTGTAAGTAGCTCTCATAAAACAACAAAAGACAGAGAAAAGGAAATTGAATCAATGAATTCACTGGCCTAAGATCCAGCTAAGCATCACATGAGAATTTATAAAAGAAACTAGAAAAATAAAAAATAGAAGTGAACTTTAACAAATCGGTTAGCATTTCTATAGTGACCTATTCCAAACAACAATGATAATGAAATCTCTACATTTGACCTCCATCACCTCAATAGTCAGTTCAATACATGAAGAAGTAGAGATGTCACTTAAGAAAATGGAAACAGTTGAGCCTTATCAAATGTATATAGAAGAAATCTTTCTTAGAGGCAGTACAATTGAAAAGGTACTCAATAATCAACTTTCAAAATAGATTAAAGAAAGAAAGTTGACAAAGAATAGGAAAGATCACAGAGAGTGTTACCAAAAGAAGACAAATCAAGACCACACCTACTGACTCATATCCCTGTTTTATCATCCCAATAAAGTATCTGGGAAAATGATGGTGACCTAGGGACAATTCTCTCCCATCACATTAATGAACATGTATAATACCCTCACAATGCAAAAAACTCAGAAAGACTAAGAAGTATCCTGAAAGAACCCATAACAAGTATTTGCAGAAAACAAAATCTAAAAACCAACTCACCTGTAAGCTTCTTCTCCCAAGCAAGTTAAGGCTCTTGAATGAACCAGCCCTGAGTTTTGAGGAGAAGAAAGAGGTCAACTAAGGAGGAGTATGGATTTAAGTGATAAGGTTTTGGAGGAGGGAGGATACTAAAGATGGAGCATTGGTTACTACTGTTTAAAACATCTAAAGGAAAACAGACAGCCAGAAAATGGAGTGAAAGATAAAAAGAAAAAAAAAACAGCCCAATTGTAAGGATTTCTCAGAGTATTCTCTACAGCATCCTGGGAGACCTTTCACCAATCCGTCCCCAACTAACATCCAAGGGCCAGTTCTAAAGTTTTCTTAACCTGAAGTCCACTCATATATAGATTTTAATGAACTATGTGAATTTGCATGGGAAAAAAATTTATACTAGCCTCTTACTGAAATTTTGCATTTCTTTCAATTACTATGAATGCAGTAATGAAGGTAACATTAGAAGGTAGTATTAGCAAGACTTTTTATTTTGTCATTAATAGAAATCACAAATATTATCAAAGCATATCTTAATGCTTATATATATCTCTAATATATAATTAACACTCATCAGTAGTTCCAAATACAGTAGCTATTAGACTCACTACTAAATTGTGTATGATCTCCATCTTTCTTCCTACAGACCCTTTAGGGAAACCTCTTCATGTCATGTAAAAACTTTAATTTCATTTACAACAACATATCTTTATGAATAGGAATGTTCAGCACCTGTAATCATCAAAATAAAAAATTGAATTTGATTGGATGTCCCAAAGCTTAATGTTCTTGTTAAAGCTAAACCACAATAGTCCTTATATTGACAGGCCTTTTTTAAAAAATCAAATTTAACTTTGGCCAATATGTTAAATATATTATCTTGTTAATTAATGTGTTAAGAAGAAATAAAATGCCATATCATAATGTTTTATATGTTGATGACTATATTTTGACATAATTGGTATCCATTACAGTGCAATTTATCCTATTTTGTGCATTTAAATAATTATGATAAGGAGCTCAAGAGCTTCATCTGACGTGATAAAGAAAAGGTTAAGACCCCCTGGCCTCCTCATCATGTACTTGAACTATTTTAATGGTCTCATAATTGTTCTCCCTGCTTCAAGGCTTTCTTCCCATATCAATTCATCTTCCACAAAATCTTCAAAGATATTATCCTACAGTGATGGCCTGATCATGTCACTGTTTGACTCAATAAATAAAATGGCTGCCTATTATCTATTTGATTAAATATAAACTCTTCCATTGGTCATTAAAGCCCTTCACAACCTCATATCAATCTACCTTTCCAGTCTTAATAACATTACTCTGTTTCATTTGCTCTTCTCTCCAGCTAAACTAGCTATGCATTCCTCATACACAGCCTTAGACTGCCTGTCTTCTTGCCTTTGAAGATGTCCCATCTTCCTGCTCAGTCCTCACTCATAAAACTATTTCCTTCAAAAATTACCTAAAAACTTCCTCCTACCTCAATTTTGTTTTCTGATTCCCCTAATACCGCTGCCTCCCCACAAAAATTTACCTGGCATTTATTTTTATACTTTAAATTTTTAAAAAATATATCCTTACATATCCATATTGTCTCCTCCATATAAATATAATGTCCTGCAAGCCAAAAAAATGATATTTTGTATCTCTACTAGTAAGCACTATAGTAAGTGCTTAATAAATGCTTATTGATTGAAAATTTACTAGAACTCTAAAAAGGAAGAAATAGAAAAATAGAACAGAATGTTTTTTAAAAGATTAAAAGAATGAATTTCTATTAAAAATCAATAGGAAATTAAGCTATGCAGGTTTGGAGGATATTCTTACTAAATATATAAGAAAAAGGCACATTTTTATTCAGATAACACTTTAAAGATTCATTCAAATGATCCAGAAATATGAAGAATACAAGAGACACTGTGACAATAGTTTGTTGAGTATTCCTGAAAAAAAAAAAAAACTTTGATTCAATAAATCAAAATTCAGACTGAATGTGGTGTGATGAAAAATTTACTAATGATTGGAGCTATCCAAAAGTAGAATGAGATGCCTCAAGAATCATTCTCTCACTGCAGGTCATCAAAGATTGGATGGCCACTTATTATATGTATTGAAGGAAGTTTTCTTCTTCAGAAACGGGTTGGATTGGATTTTGTCTGAGGTCCCTTCCAGCTCCAGGGATTTATTATTCTATAAACATCTGAAGGTTTTGGTAGGTAAAGAAGTGCACAGATTTTCTCTGGCTATCTCCCAAGCAATCTTTCTGTCAAGAAATTATAGAATAGTCTACATCTGAAAGAAAGAGGGGGACAAAATTTTAAAGTTCATACGGTCTGATGGTTCTGAGGGACAAATTGCAAGTGGAAGAATTTAAAGAACTATGATGGTGGAAGAAGCCTTAGGGTTATAAAAGATTTGGCAGTTCTTTTTTAAGTGAAGCCAATTTCACAGTGATGTATTTTGCTTGGTTAATAAAGCCAATAAAGTTTTTCAAAAGGTCCAGGTAGACCAAACAAGAGATTAAATAAATAATTGTGACTTCAAGAAATTTATTTTTGCATAGACAAAACTAATGTAACCAAAATTAGAAGAAAAACAGGAAATAGGGCAGGGGGTTTCTCTGATAAAATTCTCCAGTTGATGTGATCAAAGGATATGAACAGGTAGTTTTCAGGAGAAGAAATCAAAGCTATTCATAGTCACATGAAAAATTGCTCTAAATCACTACTACTTAGAAAGCGAAAATTAGAACAACTTTGAGGTATCACCTCACACCTATCAGATTGGCTATCATGACAGAAAAGGAAAATGATAAATGCTGAAGAGAATGTGGAAAAATTAGGATATGAATGCACTGTTGGTGGAATTGTGAACTAGGTCCACAATTCTGGAGAACAATTCATAACTATACCCAGAAAGCTATAAAACTACGTATATCCTT
The DNA here is from genome assembly GCA_023548195.1 of Bettongia penicillata ogilbyi. Lineage (NCBI taxonomy): Eukaryota > Metazoa > Chordata > Mammalia > Diprotodontia > Potoroidae > Bettongia > Bettongia penicillata. Next base: position 3,165,781 of record JAJHZJ010000204.1, on the reverse strand, counting down.
TGACTCAAAAATACCACTACTAGATCTATATCCCAGAGACTTTAAAAAAAGGGAAAATGGCCTGTTTGTACATAGCAGCTCTTTTTGTGGTGACAAAGAATATATTTATAAATAAAAAATGTATAAAATTTATAAAAATATATTTATATATTTAAAAATATATATTTATATAAAAATATATTTATAGCAGCTCTTTTTGTGGTGGCAAAGAATTGGAAATCAAGGGCATGTCCATCAACTGGAGAATAGCTGAACAAGTTGTGGTATGTGCCTGTGATGAAATGCTATTTTGCTATAAGAAATGATGAGCAAGATGCTCTCAGAAAAATCTTGGATGATTTATATTTACTCATGTAAAATGAAGTGAGCAGAACTAGGAGAATATTGTACACAATAATAGCAATGTTGTATGATGGAGAACTGTGAAAGACTTACCTGTTCTGATCAATACAAGACCCAAGACATTGGATCCAATTCCAAAGGACCCATGATTTAAAAACAAGGGTTATCTACCTCCAGAGAGAGAACAGACGAACTCTAAATGGAAGTTGAAGCTTCCTTTTTAAAACTTTATATGTCCTGTTTTGTTTTTTTTGTTTGTGTTTTCTTATGCAGTGTCACTAATACAGAAATATGTTTTCAAGCCTTCACATGTATAATCAATGTGAAATTGCTTGCCTTTTCAAGGGTGGGATGAAAGGGACGGAGAAAGTTTAGAACTCAATTTTTAAAAAATGAATGCTTAAAAATGTATATGTTAACTGTGAAACATTTAACAAAATAAATAACAGTATATGTTTTAAAAGAAATGTCTAGGTGCACAAACAAATGAAAAATAACATTATTATTCATAATGATGTCTAGCATTTCTATAGCACTTTAATTAATATTTCATTTTATCCTCATCAAAACCCTGGGAAATAGTAGCTATTACTATTCTCATTTTATGGATAAGGAAACTGAAGTTGAGAGAGGTTAAGTAACTTGCCCAGGATTACACAGCTAGTAAATATCTGTAGGTGGATTCACACACTGACTCCAAGTCCACTACTCTATCAACTTTGTCACCTAAAGTTACACAGTTTTTCCAACAAGGTGGCTCCAATGAACATATTAAGATAAATAAGGCTCCTTGATAAAAATAGTCACAGAAAATCTTTACATATTAACAGCAGGTTCTTGTGTTTGTCCTTTGTTTTTTTAGAAACCATGACATCAGAGAAATGATGACATGACTTACACTTGACTTTGTTTCGAGTGACAGAGGGCTGTGCAAGGTCACCAGCCTCACTTTTTCCTCCTGAGCCATCTGAATCCAGTGATCAGATTTTCATCAGGACGACTAGAGATGGCTCAGGATGCAATGGGAGACCTGGGTCTCTTTTGGCTATACCTTATTTAGGTACTCACTTACAGTGAGGTGACACTCATTCAACAAGACATAAGACAAAGCTACATCTACTCATTAAAGAGGTCCACCATTGTCACAGAGGATTTCTAACATCAAATCTAAATATACTTTCCTAAAATGTTGTTTCCCTGTGTGTCTCTGTCCTCATATGATCTTATTCATATATCACATAGCTCTATCATACTTTTTAAACTTTCCTCATTGAAATATAGAGGGACTCAAAAAAAAACAACCAGTCTAGCAATCATTACAGAAAAGAAGGAGGAGGAGGAGAAAAAGAAAGAAGAAGAAGAAAACTGAACATCAAATGATATGTGATTCAACAATCAGATTATTAGCATATGTTTGTTTTAAATAATTGCTTCAAATGGAAAATGACCTAAACCTAGAGGTGAACAGGAGAAAAATGGGTTGGATCCCCATTTTGGAAATTACAGTTTTTTCAATGATCCCAAACTTTGCTTCTGATGAGAAATCCCAACTTTTGAACACCAATATTTTTTTCATGATGTATATGGCTAAGAATAGTGTAAACACCGGACTAACAAAAAAATTCATATTCTAAGTGACCCATAGAGCAATCAGCATTTAAGCAGACTATATGATTAACACACAAATAGCCTTAAAGACATCATTTAGGATTTGTACCACTAGAAAAAGAGTCAGTGAATTGAAAACAATGAATGGCATATGGACAGCCTGAATGCTACATTATCATTCCCAAAATATGAAAAGAAAAAGAGGAAGCTTGCAATACGCTAGGTAGAACCTTTCTGAAAGTCCTGTAGTACTTTCTACAGGAAGACATTGACAAGAATTCTACAAGGTTTATGCAGGATGTGAAGCATGATGAATGCCAGACTGCTATCTGGGCCTATGGAAGGAGGACAAATTAATATCACAGACTTACTGAAAGACAGCTATGCTTCCCAATAATGGAAAACAATGGTTCCATTTTAATCTTTGAAAATAATAACAAATCTGGAGAAGTGTCTCCAGTCTTAGACACTGATTTTTTTTATTGGATAAACTAGAGAGTATCCAAATAAGAGCCATGAGGATCTAGACATATTAAGAAAAATATGAGGAAACGTCTAAGAAATTAAGGTTGTTTTACATGGTAAAAAATAGAATAAGGCCATTATCTTCAACTAGCTAGTTGACAAGGTAGTTGTCTTCAAATACTTGAAGGCCTGTCTGTCACATGGAAGAGAGAACAGGCTTTTTCTATGTTGTTTTAGAGAACATCATGGTTATTAGTGAGTGGAGCTACAAAGACACTCATTCTTGATATTGACTCCAAAGACTAAAGCTGTTCAACTACAAAGCAGAATGTCTCATACAGAAGGGAGTGAGCTTCTTCAGCAGATATCCAGCAGGGCATGAATTGTCTTTTGCCAGGGATGGTATAGGAGATACTTGTATTGTATGACTAGTCCCTGAGGCCCTATCCAAATTTTAGATACTAAGATTCCCAAATTAGGTCCCAAGGCCAGATGGTGTACAGCCAAATTTAAGGACAGTTCAAGAGCGTATAAATTAAATTACTATTATACTTGTGTTACGATTTCTCTATGAATTTATTTTTTCAGAAACTGAGGTTGGAGAGGGAGCCAACTTCTCCTTATAGCATCTCTATTACCACTGTCCTAGGTTACAGGGCTATCCATCATAAAATCTATGAACAACTATAAATGTAAGTAGAATTCTATTCCTGCCAGGAATAGATCTTTCTATCATATTCTAAAATCAGATAATTCTCTCTCCTATGGCAAAAGACAATACAGTGATGATTATATAAATACAGATGATCAAGCAGAAGATTTTTTCCTAATAAAAATATGATAAACATTATGATATTGATCTAAATGTAGGCTATACTTTGCTCCTCCAAATTTCTCTTGTCAAAAACCTGAGAGCAGTCCATAATGATGCTCTTAGTAAAAGAATAGCCACAAAACCATGAAGGCAAAAAAAATCAATGGTGATAAAGTCTACATAATATTTGTATTTGAATTGATATAAATTTAATGCCCTTTTATATTAAGCATATTTTATATTGTGACATGAAATTATTTTAAAATTTTTTTCAAAACTCATTTTATGAGTGTTGTCATCATTCAAGGGGCAGTTTCTATTTACATCAAAGTGGTATTTTATCACTCTCTACAGATTTTTCCTTCCTCCTTTCTTCCTCTCTCTCCCCCTACCCCATTTCCCTTCCCATCATATGGATTTCTCCTGACACTGAGATGTCCATTTAATTTGACAAAAGCATGTGAAAAGGCTTCTCCTCTGCTAAGGTACCACTCCAATGATGGTGCTTCATATATGAAGGCTAACCTTCTGAGAATTTAACTTCACAAAGCACAAGCTCTAATAATTCCAGTCAAGTTGAAAGGTCTTAAAAGGACCATTTGGTAACAAAGTTTGCCAATATTTTATGAAAATCATACCAATGTAAGTTTAGAGAAACAGTAAGTTCACCAAGTGATGATCATTTTTGACTATGGCAACTCATGAAGACAATCTACCAAGGTTAAGAAGATTGAGACCTGCATTGATGGAGAGAGTAGCCACACAAATGAAACCACAAATTTTTTGAAGTATAGGAAATGTGGAAGTATCTATACTCTAACTTTCCATAGTAAAAATGATTTATTAATAACCTAAAATTTTAATGAATGTTCCACTCCTAAAGAGATCCTTTGATCCTTTTAAATTAAATTTATAATGAGCCTTTTTGCCCAATTCCAAAGTCCTTACACACACACACACACACACACACACACACACACATCCCCATCTGCACTCCATCTTCCTCCTTCTTTAACTGAAATATAATTTTTCTTCGAGGACATCACATCCATATTTCCTTGCAATCTTGTCCAGTGAAGACAATTCCTTCTACTGCCCCAAATCTTGGGAAGGGTTGCATATACTTTGTTCACTATGTACTTCTAAAGAAATCCCTTCACCTCTATCCTATAATCTCTCCTCTTGAAATTCATATTAATCAATGCATACCATCCTTTCCTCATCATTGTAATTATCATCTTCTGACCTCTAGATTAGTCTCCAACATTGCGAATGATTTACCATCTGGTTCATAGTCTTCCTTTTCATTAACTAAGCATATAGACTTCAGGATTAATATGGATGACTCTGCTAACATACTGACTGTACAAGTCGTCATCAACTCCCCCAACTTTCTTTCCTTGGTCATCCACTTCAACCACACATCACACAATGATAACTGAGACCTTATCATCTCACAGAACTGTGCTGCTTCCAAAATCCATAGACCTAGACATTTGACTGAACTTGGACACACTACTCTCTGGGCATGATACTTTATTTTACTTCTCTCATTCTCTCATTTATATTGACCTATCAAAGATAGGCTGAAGAAAGCCAAATTTTATATTCCTGCAGACAATTACATGTTACATATTTAAAGCATCATTTTTATGTTTAGGTTTGTATTTCCTAAGAACCAGTTGTCCTTAGCTATTACCCCAAATCCCTTCAACAGTAAGTCAGACATGTACCACTTTTCCCTGTCTCCTATTTTGCAATTTATATTAAAAGATGCTTTGAAAAATGTTATCTTAGAAAGAATAAGTCAACCAGTCTCGCTGAGGCTGTACCCATAACCAGATTTGAAATGGTCAGGAAATCCTTATTTGTAATGATAGATGCTATATACATAAGTTTCTCTTTCTCAGATCAAATCCTGTTCATTAGTAACAGAAAAGGAATTTTGTTGGTATGTTTGCTTATGTACTCATCCCCTACCCAAAGCAATTCAGAGAAAGATGTCGGGATCAACCTGAAGAGTATTGTATTTTAGGATACCTCCTCCATCCAATATGGAAATAGCAAAGGAGTAGTCAGTTCAAGATAAAGGTTTCTTCAACCACAATATTGTGCAATGATTCACTATGATTGACTTAGTTCTTTTCTGCAATATGATTCCCAAAAACTCATGATGGAAAATATCCAGAAAAGGAACTATGCAGTCTGAATGCAGATCAAAGCGTATTATTTTCACTTGTTTGGTCTTTTTTGCCTTTTTCACAGTTTTTCCCTTTTGCCCTGCTTTTTCTTTCACAACATGACTACTGTAGAAATGTGTTTAGCATGATTGCACATATATAACTTATATCAGATTGCTTGCTGTCTTGGGGAGGAAGGAGGGAAGAAAGGAAGGGAAAAAATTTGGAACTCAAAATTTTACAAAAATGAACGTTGAAAATCATCTTTACATGTAATTAGAAAAAAGTGAAATACTATTAAGGAAAAAAAAGATAAGGGCTTCTTGGTGACCAATCACCATTACAACAAGTGATTTAGAATAGCTAGAGCTGCCTCTTGGACACTTTTTATCCCAGTGAAACTGAGTGGTAAAGAAGGGTGAGTGACAAAAGAAAGAAGACTGATCCAGCATGGCAGTGTCCTGCATGAATACTTTTGTTTTAGGTAAAACTCTTACCATACTGAAGCATGTGTGAGAGCTTAGCCCTGATGATCCATGGGGTCATCATTTTGGAACTACAAAGGACCTTGGAGACACTGAATATAACGCCTTCATTTTGCAGATGAGACTCTGATGCCCAAAGAGGTTAATTGACTTAACATAGTTACACAAGTAGTAAATAGTAGAACTAGGAATGAAAATGAGGTTCTCCATGTCCTTTTGACCACACTATATATGTTGATGGGGGCTGCCCCTTCAGGGTTAACAGGACTGAACTTCTCAGATGCTGATTCCCCCCTGGTCCAATGTGGCCTTCAAAACTACCTCCTACCTGTGATCCCAAATGTAATTCATTGTAATCATTTCCATCATCTTTTAATTTAATTCTAAGTACTGCTCCACTGATCTTTTACGTAAATAGAACACTAAACCTTCTGTTTATCCTCATGACTGCTAGTTTTTTTGCCCCATTTTCCAGGCCATCTGGGAAACTAGAGCACAAGTCACTTTAATGTTTCATGAAACTTTAACCTAGACCAGGAGTATGTTGGAAACATCTATAAAAGGCTCACCAAGCTACTGTTAAATTTTCAGTGACATGTAAACGTCACCACCTTAATGGAAAAATCCTACAGATCAGGGGTTTTGTTTTGTGAATTGTCTAGGCTTAAGAAAGTGTTGCAGAAAATGCTAATAAAGAGGATTAGCCCTAACAATGTGTTGTGCTTATGTTTATTTTAAGGAGTTGGTTGTTAAACATTTGCCAGCATACTTCTGCCTGAAATCCCTTATATTCCTGACATCCCACCATTCCCAATCTGTGAATCTTCATCCCTAAGCTTCCTATACCAACTGATTTATTTGTCCCTGCCAATGAACTTGAAAAAGTTCATAAAACTGAAAAAAAAAAATACTCAGTCATTATAAAATCATGGTTCATTACTTTGTCCTGGACTCCATGGCTAGTTCAACAGTTCTTTTGTACTAATCTTCACAAAGATTATTCTAGTACTTTTTTCTTAGGTCCTTAACTTCATCCTTACCTAGCCCCCTCCTCACCTAGTATTTAGCCTCTTGCTTCAGTGAGAACACTGAGGCTACCAAATCCACCTCATTTGTCTGCCTAAGAAGGCAAGCACTGGAACTAGTCCCAACTCAGAGTAAGAGGATCTGGATTTTGATCCCATTTTTTTTTAAAGAAAATTTTATTTTTAATTTATGGGGTAAAACAAGCATTTCCATAACATAGTATAATAAAGAGATGCTTCAACATGACACTTTAAATCTATTATATATAACTTGCTGATCCTTCTAAAAACATAAAGTTATCATGAAAATTTCTATTTCTTAATACTCACTGCTTCATGACCTTAGACAAATCATTCACCCTTCCTAGGTGTTAGTTTATTCATCTTTAAATTTAGCAGTAAGCAGAGGAAGCTTCTTACATCCCTTCTTAGCTCTTTATTTACAATTCTTTGAACTCTACTGTACAAAATTTCCCATTATATCAACACAGTCTCTCCACATTTCCTATGGTCAAGGAAATAGCTGACTTTAGTTAACTATGGAAGGGTTCATGATACACAGAAAGGCTAATAATGCCTTCTTTAGCCCAAGGAAAGGAGTTAAAAAGAAAGAAATGACATAGGACCCTTTATATTTAATTTGTTTGTGTATGTGTGTATATATATATATGTATATATGTGTACATGTGTGTAACGCACACACACATTTACAATGCAAGCTCTTTGAGAGGAGGGACTGTTTTACTTTTGTATTTGTTTATCCAACACTTAACACAGCTCCTGGCACATAGTAAGTGCTTAATAAACACCTCTTTTGATTGACATGCCTGGGAGCTCTCTCATACCAGAAAAAATAAAAAACCTGTTGTCTAACTTTCTTGGAGCAGAATTTTGGAAGAGTGCTGGGAGTCAGGTTGGAGTCTGGAAATAATAGATTCAGAACCAGAAGAATGACTAGCCCCAAATAATAATTAAGAATTCTGTGTCAACTGTAGTTAAGTTTTTAATGGGTTGTTCCAGGGATCTCTTTCTGGTTCTGTGGTATTTGATATTTTGACAAATGATTTTGATAAAAGTATGGATAAGATGATTTTCAAATCTGAAAACATCAAAAAGTTAGAAAGAACAGTAGAATCGAGATTCCAAGAATACTAAACAAATAGGGATAGTCACAAATCATGAGATTTTATAGGGACAAGTGGAAAGTGCTACTCAAGTATAAAAACTCAATTGTACAAATACAAAATAGGTAAGATATGGCTATGGGATACAGTAGGAAAATATTTTTTTTCCAAACTTCATGTCAAAGAAAAGATGTTTATATAAAAATGACCATAAGCTCACTGTGAACCCATGGTATGACATGATAGCAAAAGAGTTTTAATATATTTTTTGGTTGCATTAAAAGAATCAGTGTCCAGATTGAAGAGAGGAAAATCCTACTGTACTTTGCCTTTCAGCTTTCAGCTGAATTTTTGTGGTTATTTCTTCATGTCACATTTTATGAAAACCATTAAAATATTTTAGTGAGTCAAAGAAGGACAACCTGGATGATAAGAGGACCAGAATCTGCGCAATATGGCAATCTTCAAGAAAATGGAAGCTATCAAACTAAAGGAGAGGAGATAAGGGAATAAAAATGTCTTAAAGTATTTGAAAGCCAAACTTGAGAACAATAAGTTACATTTAGAATGTATGGTCCTACATGGCAGAATTAAGGATAAGTACAAGTTACAGAGTGAGAGAATCCCACTTGAAATATGGAAAAATTCCCTAGCAATTAATAATAATAGTTAGCATTTGCCTAGTCCTTTAAGGTTTGTAAAGAGCTTTGTATAGATTGTCTCATTTGAGTCTCACTACAATCTTATGAGATAAGCACTATTGTTATCCACATTTTACAAAAGAGGAAACTGAAGTTGAGAGGGGATATGTGACTTGCCCAGAGCTACAGCTACAAAATATCTGAGGCAGAGTTTAAGCTGGGGTCTTTCTTATTCCAGTTTCGTCACTCTCCTATGCCACCTAGCTACCTCTGAAAAAGTTTCCTCTGGGGGCTGTGGATTTGCCATCACTGGAAGTCTTCCAGTCAAACCTAGATGATCATTTTCTAGGTCATCCAACTATTGTAGGAGGCACTCCTCTTCAAATATAGATAGTACTAGAGGTCTTTTCTAATTCCAAGTTTCTTCATAGAATTTAATCCTAGTTCTTCTACTTGCTTTGGTAAATTGTTTTTTATTTTATCTCTATAAGACTCAGTTTCCTCATCTGTGTAAGAAGGGATTTGGACTAGATGATGTCTTGCAATTAAGATTCCCAAACTTTCTCACTGTGCTTCATTGTTAAAGCCAATACTACAGGAAGGATTATGTGAAGATCATATGGCCCTCTAGCAAAGAAGTCATGGAAGCCTATTCCAAAATGGCAGAAAGGAGGAAACCATTCACTATATAATAAGGATGGCCCTCCATATGGGTAGGGAAGCCAAGTGGCCCAGTAGACAGAGTGCTGACCCTGGAATCAGGAAGACCCATCTTTCTGAGCTCAACTCTGGCCTCAAACACTAACTAGAGGTGTGACCCTGGGCAAGTCACTTGATCCTGTTGGCCTCAGTTTCTTCAGAGAAGGAAATGGCAAACCACTCCAGTATCTTTGCCAAGAAAGAGACAAATGGAGTGACGAAGAAGCAAACACAAGTGAAATGACTGAACGATAAAACCGTAACAATACATATATGAATGGCTAGATAGGACAGAGTCAGAAAATCTCAATTTAACTTGTCTCAGAGTGGACATCTGGCTATTTTTAGTTCTTATGAAGTCTATCAGTGTTTAAATACCAGAGTTTTCTTTTATCTTTTCCTATGCAGAAATAAAGGAAGAAGTAACCAAAGTACCAGATTGCCACAGGGTTTGAGATTGGAAGCAATTAAAATAATGTAAAATCTTTCAGCACCAATATATGTAGAGAGAGGAAACTCCCTGGTACGGTGGCTGGACATCCTGTGGAAGATGTATAGGAAGACATAGTCCTCCAAGAGTCACACAGGAGGAGACGGTACGTGTGGGTTGCCATGTGAACCATTAAAGGAAGTATCCACGTCAGTGAGACATGATGAATAATATACAGGTATTTAATTTCATATGGTGTTCCATGTTGAACCCACAGAAGCTATTAAAATGAGGCCAAACCAATGTGAGAGTTAAAAGATTACAGCTTCAGAAGCACCTCAAAAATAATATAAACCAATAATTGTGTTCAGAGAAGCAGTGTGGCATAATAGAAACTTTCCAAGACTGTAAGTTGCAGAATAGCCGCAGATTTGTGTTAGCAAAGGGACTCTCATCAGGAGTTCCCTTCCCCGAAGAAATCCCCAAGCCAATCCAAAAGACATGAAAGGTGTTGCTGAGTCATTAGCTTATCACCGTCCCTAATTCAAAGTCCTTTAATCTTTAGAAATGCAAAGGATATTCTCTCAGGAGAATTAGATAAAACCACATCATCACCATTTCCAAGTGAAGAAAATAAAGGAAGAGTTTAAAAAATTTCTCCCAGATCACAGGGGAACTAAAATTTCCTTTCGGAAACAGAGCAGTACAATATTCCCTAGCTCCCATTTCTATGATCAAGTAATAACAGAAATTTTCCTCTGAGGCAAAAACCCTGGCATGTTTCTTTTTTACAGAACTGCAGCATCCCTCATGCCTTGGCCCTTTATTCCTAAAACCCACAGCCATGCAAACATTTTTCCACGGTACACAGGAATAAACAGACAAGCTGAAATTTGAACCTGGTGTTTCAGCACAGAAGGTTGGACCGCTAAACCTTTAGTCCAACATAATAGCGTCATGGAAGGAGTCTGCTGGCAGGCATTCTTAATCACCAAGCCTCAGAGCATTGCAGAACTCATATTGTCCTACAGGAAGCTTGGTCACACGAGGGAAGTAATTATGTGTCCAAGGAAGGCGAAGAATACTCTCAGTAAATCGACAGTATGCTAAGGGATTACAAGAAATAAAGCTATGTTAGAACAAGTCCCTGGGAATCTGTCCTGTCACTGTGGTTTAGTGCCCTGCTATGGCTCTTCAGGTCACTGAAGTGAGCAAATGGGCTTCCAAGTGTTTTACTGCAGGGCTCAGGAAAGGAAAGACTGGCAAGAGAGTCAAGAAAAGAAGGGATCAACTGAAGATCCATGAATTGCTATAAAGGAAAATGTGCACAGGCTAAAATAATGTTGAGGAAACACAAGGGAAAAGAGAATCCTATATAAGTTTAATTAATAGAATACAGATTAAAGAAGGGTATAGTAATTAAAAATTCATTACAGATCCCATAAAATGTGAAAGAAAACAAACTTAAAACCCTAATCAAAATATGCATTACAGGGACAAGAAATGGAAGGATTTAAGAATTTAGAAGAACAAAGAAAATAGACATCAAGTTGCTTATATTAAAAATTTGCTGCACAGTCAAATGTTCCATAATGTTTGACCTCTATCTCTACTGATCTTACATAGAACAAACTAGTGAACAAATTAGAAACTAGTGAATTCAAAGTCAGCATACATTATAGCTGTCCTGGGAGACAGATACTGATGAAACCGGTCTTTCTGCCATATATTTCTGATCCTTTATTTACTCCTTTATGAACTATCAGAAGAAAGCACGGGTCAAGAACTAAGATGGCATTCTATTAGAAATAACAATCATAACAGTGCTCTAATTATCATGCAGATTCTTCTTATATTTCTTCAAATATGCACTATAAGCCCTCTAGGCAAAGGCATATTTTTAATTGTGTTTAAATAAAATGTCTGCCTTACAAATAAGAGAACTTAAATAGAAATCAGTCACCAGGCTTACCAGAGCTGAATTGGAAACACAGACAGTAAATTCATAGAGATTATGAATATATATATATATATAAAATGTTATTTTTTTTCCACTGCATTCTTAATTTGCAATAAAAGTAACTAATGACTTTAGGAAAATTGCTGTTGTTATTGCTCAGTCATCCAATGGTGTCCAACTCTTCATGATCCCATGGACCACAGCATGTCAATACTATCCATGGTGGAGATTTTTTGGCAAAGATTCTGGAGCACTTTGTCATTTTATTCTCCAGTGGACTAAGGCAAACAAAGGTTAAATGACTTAACCAGGACCACACAACTAGTATGGAAAATAATAGTCATTAAAAACAGATGAATGATTAGTGTTTATTAATTATCAATAGATAATATATATTGAAAATATATAAAATAAATAATAAAAATAATTAATTATTGACTATGTCCCAGGTGCTTAACCAAACTATGAGGATATAAACACAAAAATTAGTCTTTAACCTCAAGAGGCTTGTAGTTTATGAAGTTTATGGGGAAATTAAGTAGTCTAAGTCTAAGAAAAAAAGAGCAATGATCTGCAAAGTCACTAAGTTGAAGAGAAGAAGAATGGTACAATCAGATGGCTTCAAAAGTCAGTGAGGAAGTTCTTTCACCTGGGTGAGAAGGGAATGTAGTCTGGCCCTGGCCCCAGGGTGGCAGCAGTGTCCATTTTTGGAGCCCTTAGACTGAACACCCTGGGGGAATTGAATAGTTGATCTGGATCTCAGCCCTGAGTGGCAATCCTGGGGTGGGGAGATCAGAGCACAGGCCAGGAGAGGAGTAAACACTTCTCCCTTGATTGCACCACCTTGGAGAAACTGAGAACTTACAGGTCCCTAGAGTATACCCTCCACTTGACAAAGGACTCAAAAGTCAAGTAACTGGCTGGGAAAATGCCCCAAAAAGGGAAAAAAATAAGAATATAGAAGGTTACTTTCTTGGTGAACAGGTACTTTCTTCCATATTTTCACATGAGGCATACCATCAGAGGAAAACATAAAAGTGAAGGCTTTTGCATTCAAAATCTCTAAAATAAATATGCAGTGGGTTCAGGCTATGGAAAAGCTCAAAAAGGATTTTGAAAATCAGGTAAAAGAGGTGGAGGAAAAATTGGGAAAATAAGTGAGAGCAATGCAAAAAAATCATTAAAGGTAAGTCAACGACTTGCTAAAGGAGACCCAAAAAATGCTGAAGAAAATAACACTTTGAAAATAGACCAACTCAAATGGCAAAAGACATCCAAAAAAATAATGAGGAGATGAATGCTTTAAAAAGCAGAATTAACCAAATGGAAAAGGAGGTTCAAAAGCTCACTGAAGAAAAGAGTTCTTTAAAAATTAGAATGGAGTAGATGGAAGCTAATGCCTTTATTAGAAACCAAGAAATTACAAAACAAAACAAAAAGAATGAAAATATAGAAGACAATGTGAAATATCTCTTTGGAAAAACAACTGACTTGGAAAATAGATACAGGAGAGAAAATTTTAAAATTATGGGATTACCTGAAAGCCATGATCAAAAGAAGAGCCTAGTTATCATCTTTCATGAAATTATCAAGGAAAATTGCCCTGCTATTCTAGAACCAGAGGAAAAATAAATATTGAAAGAATCTACCAATCACCTTCTGAAAGAGATCCCAAAAGGAAACTACTAGGGATATTGTAGCCAAATTCCAGAGGTCAAGGAGAAAATATTACAAGCAGCCAGAAAGAAACAATTCGAGTACTGTGAGAATACAATCAGGATAACACAAGATGTAGTAGCTTCTACATTAAGGGATTGAAGGACTTGAAATATGATATTCCAGAAGTGAAAGGAACTACATTTAAAACCAAGAATCACCTACTCAGTAAAACTGAGCATAATACTTCAGGTCATTCAATGAAATAGAGGATTTCCAAGCATTCTTGATGAAAAGACCAGAACTGGAAAATGTGACTTTCAAACACAAGAATCAAGAGAAGCATAAAAAGGTAAATAGGAAAGAGAAATTATAAGGGACTTATTAAGGTTGAACTGTTTACATTCCTACATGGAAAGATAATATTTGTAACTCTTGAAACTTTTCTCAGTATCTGGGTAGGTGGAGAGATTACACACATATGTCTACAGACAGAGGACACGGGGTGAGTTGAATAGGAAGCGATGATGTCCAAAAAAATAAAATCAAGGGGTGAGAGAGGAATATATTGGGAGAAGAAAGGGAGAAATGGAATGGGGCAAATTATCTCTCATAAAAGAAGCAAGAAAAGATTTTTCAGTGGAGGAGGTGAGAAGGAAAAAAAGTGAAGCTTACTCTCATCATATTTGACTTAAGGAGGGAATAACATGCACACTCAGTTTGGTATGAAAATCTATCTCACACTACAGGAAAGTACAGGAGAAGAGGATAAATGGGAAGAGAAGATAGAAGGGAGAGCAAAAGGGAGGAGGGAGTAATTAGAAGTAAACACTTTAGGGGAAGGACAAGGTCAAAAGAGAGAATAGAATAAATGGGGGGCAGGATAGGATGGAAGAAAATATGGTTAGTCTTACACAACATGAATATTATCTTACACAACATGAATATTAGGGAAGTTTTTGCAAAACTGCACATATATAGCCTGTATTGAATTGCTTGCCTTCTCAGTGGGGATAGGTGGGGAGGGAGGAAGGGAGAGAAGTTGGAACTCAAAGTTTTAGGAATGAATGCTGAGAATTGTTTTTCATGCCACTGGGAAACAAGAAATACAGGTAATGGGGTATAGAAATCTATCTTCCCCTACAAGAAAAGAGAGAATATGGGGATAAGGGAAGGGAGGGATGTGATAGAAGGGAGGGCAGATTGGAGGAAGGGGTAATCAAAATGCATGGCATTTTGGGGTGGGAGAGGGGAGAGATGGGGAGAAATTTTGGAACTCAAAATCTTGTGGAAATAAATGTAGAAAGCTAAAAATTAATTAATTAAAAAATTTAATCCTCTTAGGGTTTTCCCCAAATCTCCCAATCCAATTTCTTTACCTTTGTGGTATTAGCACATCATCTCCTCAAAAAAGGAATCAATTCTCATATGTAACTAGAGAATCGAATCAGTAAGGGTTCTTAACGAACCTGAAGGTTTATATCTTTTTCTAAGTTATATCAAAGTGTTTCATTTTTACATTATAAACACTTACAGATTATATCCACTCTAGTGGAGGTCTCGTACCAAAGTAGGAGAACAGGAAGGTGGCACTAGGCTCTGCGCCTGGTGTCAGAAAGATCTGAATTCATTTTGGATCTCAGATATTTGCTTACTAGATGTATGACTTCGAGTAAGTCATTTAACTTCTATTTTTCTCAGTTTCTTAATCTATAAAAGGGGGATAATTATAGCACCTACCACCAGGGTTGTTGTCAAACTCAAATAAAGTAATAATTTTAAAGCATTTAGAACACTGCTTGGCAAATAGTGGGCAATATATAAATTTTTTAAATATAAAATATCTAAAATTTAAAACTAATTTAAATGATTAAATTAAAATAATAAAATATTTAAAATTGTGACCTAATTTGACAGCATATGCAACATTCCACGTCTATAGCATCTCCTACCTCTACTTTTAATTTTTTTCAATTAACAGAAATCTACTTTTTTCTGCTTCCTCCTTCCCATCCTATTGAAAAAAAAAAGAAAACAAAATTAAATTCCTTATAACAAGTATACACGATTAAGCCCAATAAATTCCTACACTGCTTGTATACAAACATGTGTGTGTGTATATATGTATGCACATATGTCTCATTCGGCACCCTATTCTATCATCTCTCTGAAAGGAGGTTGATAGTTTGTTTCATCTTTAGTCCTGTGGAATTATGGATGATCCATGCTTTCATCAGAGTTCTTACAAGTTTCAAAGCTGTTTGTCTTTACAGTGTTGTTACTCTATAAATAACTCATTTTCCTGGTTCTTGCTTATTTCATTCTTCATTTAAAAAGTCTTTAAAGTTGTTTATTTTTGTAACATTATTTTTTGTATAAGTTGTTCTTCTGACTCTGCTTATATAATTCTGCATCAGTTTATGTGTTTCCATATCTCTTTGAATCACTTATTTCTTCATTTGTTCCAGCACAATAATATTCCATCATGTTCATATACCCCAACTTATTGAGACATTCTTCAACGAATGGGTATATCTGTAGTTGTATTCCAGTTTATTTCTTTCCATCTTCCCATAGTCTCCCTTTTTGGCCAGTTATAATCTTAATCTAACAAATATTGTCCATACTGTTGATTATGAATAGGTTTTTGCAGAAAGCCCTTTGCTTCCTCCTTCTTTTGCAGGTAATGGGTGCCAACAATGACTTCATGTTCTCATCTGCAAGCTAGGTGGGAGATTTTTATATAGATATGCACATACAAACAAATACATATGCTATTTTATATAATGTATATGTATATGTGAGAGATATTACAGATCATAATATCATAAATCCAGAGTTAGACAGGACCTTAGGGACCCAGCTAATTTGATGGCCTTATTATACAGATAAAGAAACTGAGACCTGGGAAATTAAGCAACTTACTCAGGGTCACAAAAATAGCAAGTCTCAAATTTAGAATTAGAATCTAATCCAGAGTCAGCATTCTTTTCACTATACCATAGCATATGTGTGTATATACTTATATATGCATTCAACATATATTAGTAATAGATCATATTTATAAAATATTTGAAGGTTTACAAAGAGTTTTACATGTTAGCTCATTTAATCTTTACTCTCATGTGGGTGTTTTTTTTCATCCCCATTTTATAGGTGAACCCTCTCTGGACTCAGTTCCCCAACATGCTCTTGCACTCATAAATTGGGTCCCCAGGGGATAAGCAGCACCTCTTCTCAGGGTTCCATAAGTAACCCTGTGGGTAACTATTTCCTTCCTCTGTACCTCACAAGCCCCTACTAGTGTGCTTCACTTTAACAATCAGCCAGTAGACACTGTTCTCAGCAAAGGCATTTATTCAAAAGAAAAGCAAGAAGAATTGCTATAAAATGAAGATATGAATATGTTTTCCTATAAATACATATAGAGTCTGTGGAAAAAAAGGTAGGCATGAGTTTAAATACAATGATATTGAGACGTGTGTAGACAATACATGTGACTAAGGAAACAATCAACAACAGAGCTGCAACAGCTTGATGTTCTTTCTTTGGTGGGTGGATACATGACTTCAGTGAGAGATGAGTCTCTCCACCGTTCATGTGGACCAGGTCTTGCAAGGCACACCATCTCATCTGGAAGGGTCGTTCTGCCGCTAGACTAGACCAAGTTAACGCTCAGCTTCATCGGGTTCAGCCGCCTCCAGACTGGGCCAAGCAGATCACTGAAACCAGGTTTTACACAGGAAGCATCTCTGTTGGATGGTTGAGCTGCTGGATTTCTAGGGAGGGGGGTGTTGCTCTAGGTTTTTGCTTATATTTTGCTTGCTTTTTGATTTTTTGCTTCAGTGAGCAGCTGCAATTTTCACCTGTTGCAATAGTATTTTCAATTCATGTTAGAAATATTCCTCTAAGCAGGAACCACCTTTTTTACTTCCTCAGAACCTCACCTTTAAGGTCACCTTTAAGCAGGTTAGGAGGGACTTAACCTCTCCTCTTAGATAATTCTGGCTCAGAAGTGGTTTCCCTCTGAAGGATTTCATCTTTGCTCAACCCAGTTATACTTCCCAGGCTCTTCTTAGGTTATATATAGGCGTGTTTGTGGGACAAAGGCATAATGCTTGGGATGGTTTTATTGACTGACGGTACTCTTCATATTCAACTGTACTCTAGAAGCTTCAAGCCCTTTGTAACGTTTTAAATTTTTCCTTTAAATTTAAATTTTCCTTTCACATTTAAATATCTAATTTTATCCCTTACTACCTTCTGTTCTGCTAAATTTCAGTGGGATATGTTATTATACTTATCTATTTAAATCTAGATCTACTAGATCTAGATGAGAGAGACATAGGCATAGGCATAGACAAAGATATAAATATAGACATAGATAGAGATAAAGATAGAGATAGAGAGAGATAGAGATAGAGATAGATGGCATTGAGATTTCCTATTGGTAAAACCCATAGGAAGATATTTTTTATCCTTCTTGAAAGTCTATCATTTGTCCTGCAATGTTAAATTACTTATATTATAAATTAAAAGTGCAAATTTATACAAATCTCTGTATGACCTCGTTATCTTAAAAAATTCATGCATATTTGTCAGTTTTTCCCTTGCATATCTGATCTCTGTACCTTTGCACTGGCTATCCCTCATGCCTAAAATGCTTCCCCTTCTTGACTGTATTTTTCTGGGAATATCTGAACTGCTCCAATATTCAGCTCAAACATCACCTCCTGGAGAAAGTCTTCCCAGTCTCTCCAGTTCCTAGAACCTTTTCCTCTAAAATTATTTCATATCTCCTGTGCATTTATCTCATATGTGCCTATTTGTGTACATTATATCACCCATTAGAATATAAGGTTCTTAAAGGCACTTACTGCTTTTGCTCTGTATCCTCCATGTTTAATACAGTGCTTGGCACATGTCAAATGCTTTAATGATAGATAGATAGATAGATAGATAGATAGATAGATAGATAGATAGATAGATAGATAGACAGATGGACATATGGGCATATGGATATAGATACTTAAATGGAACTTATATACGTAAGCTGTGCCTTGAAGTCTATGTGAATGGATTCTCCTCATTGTTGGAAACTGATTATTCAATATACCATGTCTATGTGAAAGATCAGGTTGGTCAGAATTTTTAAAAGGGGAGATCCTCATCTTCTGCCTTAGATTAAATAAATATACAGTATGTATATGAGAAGAGAGACAGAAAAGAGAGAAACAGAGAGAGAGAGGTTGTCACTGATAGGCTAGCTGTAAAATCTGTAGCAAAGTACCTTCAGAATTACCAACCAGCTCCGCTTATGGAGGAGAGGATGACTGCTGTTGGAACAACAGTTCTGTTGATCAATCAGATGGAGCATCAAGTCTGACCTCATGCATCCCAGCCATATCTGCTGCATTCTAGCTCACCCCAACTTTTCCAGCATTTTCAAGCAAGGCAGCACAGATGAGAGACAAATCAACCACAGGAAGAGCTTCTTCCCTTTCTCTTCATGGAGAGTAGCTTCCATCTTCCTTTTCAAGGGGAGTTGAGTGTTGGGTATTTTATATCCACCATCCACCAGCTCTCTTGTCTAAGCCTCAAGCCCTTCTCTGATCCTTTGCTTCAGAAATCTCAGTCATTGAATAATATGCTCCAAGTATGTAGATTTTGCAAGTATATGTACTACTCCCCAGGAATAATTTATTAACAGTATGGAGGAATCAAGCTGATTGGTGATAACAGTGATGATTCATTCATCATTTTCAATGGACCAGTAAAAAGCAGTCATTTTCATAACATTCAGTTAGCATCCTGCAGTACACTATATCCCTCTTCCAATAATCATCCCTTGCTAGCTTCCCTTATGAGGCTCTAGGCCCACTGGAGTGCTACCCTCCCCACTCCAACCCATGAAAATAGTTCTTTCCCTACACAGTCTTAGAGAAGAGGACACTGGCATGTCTCATTCCCAGTCATCAGTGAAGATTTTACCTTTGCCTGTTTGCACATCTCTTCCCAGAAGCTGAAAGAAATGAGGAGGATATCAGTACAGCTTTTGTTAAAAATAAGCAATGAATTAAATATATTCAAATTTACCTTCTCCTACATTTTTATGTTCTATTTTGATTCTTTTAAACATACATATATGTCATATAAAAAGAAACATATCTAATGGAAGAATTTTTTTTACATTTCCTGAAATTCTAAGTTTCGGGCTCTTTGATGTTCTATCCACGATGCAGAGTAGTTCATCACATGCACTTCTTTCTTATTATATATAGTTTTAATACCCTGAGAAATAAAAGTGCTGAACTCTATCTGATATTTTACTGAACTCCTGAACTATTCTGAGTTAAGTATGACAGATGCCCCACTGCTTGAGCTAGGGAGCTTGTTCTTTTAGTTCGAGCACGGAACATTTCCATTAAAAACCAGAGACCTCAGTTCTAACCTTGGCAATGCCTTCTCCACATGATTAATTATTTTTATGTGTACTGTAGTCCATTAGGGAAGTGTCAGTGTGCCTCAGGACACAGATGCCTTTACATGCATTATTTTGCCCACTTTGCCATCCCCTCCGTCTTCATCCAACAAAATAAAGAATCACATTCTGGGACTTTTGTTTCAGGAAAGTAAAAAATAAGTTGGGAGGATTTTTTGTCTTAACCTAAGAGTATATTCAGCACAGGCTTCTTAAGGGAATCAGTCTAATGTTAATATTATGTCACTTCTGGAAACTTAAAGTGTTAATATGGAAAAACGCAATAAAAATAAAATTCTAGTGCTATTTACCCAGAATAACAAGTTAGGGGGAAAAAAAATCTGTCAGAAAATCATTTTCCCTAATTAGAATCTAATCCTCTTTTGGTTACAGTATATTTATGAACAGATTTTGGGGTCATTTATATTTTTAAGTAAATCGGACTGCATTCTTAGAAATGTATGTTTTATTTCCATATTTTGTATTAAATATATATTGCTGAGTAAAATTTGGAAGCGACAAAACAGCAATATACATAACTACACCAATGGAAATGAGAAAGTTCCCAGAAGGAAGTTTAGACTCTGAATAATGGAAAAGCCAACGAAGGTCCTAGAGAAGAAACTCTAAAACATACTTCCTCCCTCCAAGCAGAGAGGCGAGGACTAAAGAGCAGTGCTAGTACTCTAGGACAACGCTTCCTTTTTTCCACAAGTAGTGTTTGCCTGGAAAAGGTAGGGTGGAAAACTATGATATAAAGATATTATGAAAAGATTTTAGGTGAGATCCTGGGAAGGAACACAACAAGCACTCAAAGATCACAAGTCAGGTAATTAAGATCCACAAGACATGTGTAGATCTACAAGTCAGGTAATTAAGATCCACAAGACGTGTAGATCTACAAGCATTTGGCTTCCCAGTCCTTCAGTTCCACAGGACAAGAATGAGTCATGTCGGTACTATTATTGCTGGGAAGATTCACAGGGACCAAGTTGGAGAGGACCTTAGGGGAAATCAGTGAACGCTTTCCTAGATATAGACCAACATCTCATACTGTATACCAAGAAAAGGTCAAAATGGATACAAGATTTAGACATAAAAGGCGACACCATAAACAAATTAAAAGAACAAAGAAGAGTTTACCTGTCAGATCTAGGGAGAAAGGAAGAATACATAATGAAACATTTTTGTCATTACAACAAGCAAAAACTATGCTTCCAGTTACCTTGATAATTAGTACTTTTGATCTGTAATGCTGCTCTATGAGATGTCATTGAGCTCAATTCAATGCAGCAAATACTGATTAAGCACCTACTATGGTCAAGGTATTGTGCTGAGTGAAAAGGTTATACAGACAAAATTAAACCGATCTGTGCCCTGAAGTTGCTCCTCTTCTATGAGAATGATACAACATTTACACAGATAGACAAAAATAGTCATTTGGGGAGGTAGCAGAATGAAGCAATCCTGGAAAATATAAGCATCGCATTTGGAATTAGTCTTGAAGGAAGTTAGGGATTCCTATGGACTAGATGTTGTGTACATCCTTTATTGTGAAAGAAGACCATGCCATCAGAAAAATGATGACATGACTTGGACTTGACTTTGTTTTGAGTGAGGGAGGGCTGTGCAGGTCACCAGCCTCACTTCTCCTCCACAACCATCTGAATCCAGTGATCAAATATTCATCTAGATGACTGGGGCACAGAGGAATGAGATGGCGTGTCAAATTTGGGGAATAGCTAGTAGACTAGCTTGATAGAAATTTAGAGTATGTTGAAGTGAGCACTATAAGCTAAGAGAATTATAAATCTAGATTTATAAGGGAATTACCTAATTCCCTCATTCTATAGGAGATAAAATTGAGACTCCCATAAGAAATAGCTGGAAGGATTGCTGTGGGTTAGACAGTGGTGGATTTTAAATTCCAGACTGGGGCATTTATATTTTACATTTGAGGGGATAAAAATAAATTTTGTCCAATATCAGAATTTTAGAGTTACAAGATTGCATGTGCTATGAAAACCTACAAACTTAGGGAGTATTCTCTTCCCAATATTTTGGGTAGTATTTTGACTAATTAATAGCATTTCTAATTTTCATGACTCAGGTTTAACTTTGTAACAGGTGATCTAAAGCCTAAATTACATCATCTGTCATCACTGACTTAATTAAGAAGAATCTTTTCTATCACCATCAGAATATTATTTCAGATGATGTCCAAAGTCTGTCTGACATTTTTCCCCAAAAAAAAGTTAAGAATCGAATTTTTATAGAAATCGCTTTATAAAATAGCCTCCAAACTATGTGAAATAGAGAGACCTCGTAGGCAATTAGGTGGCACAGAGGATTGAGTTCAGGAAGACCTGAGTTTGAATCTTGCCTATGATACTTCATAGCTATGTGACTCTGGAAAAGTAATTTTCCTCATCTGTAAAATGAGGGAGTAGATTCTGTCCTTTCCTTAAATCTATGATTTAATTGGTGTAGAAGAAGAAATCAAAATTATATGGAAACAAAAACAAATACTTTGCATTACTATTATCTTGTTTATTGTACTGACAGCTACTCCTGGGAAGATAAGCCTGTATCTGATACTTTCATTCAATTGCAAAAAAAAAAAATCTAAGTTTTTATCTACCTGTACAAAGGGTCATAGAACACTAAACATAAAAAGTTAATAACGAAGTGGCGAGTTGTCCCAGGACTGTTTTTATCTGAGTTCTGTCAATTTTAGAGAGAATAAGAATAAAATAGCAATGCTATCATCATCATTATCATTTCGATCATTATGTGTTTGCCACGGTTCCCTTATCAATTGATGAATTTACAGGGATATTAACCTTCTTTTTGGACTTTTGATTATATACACACACCCCCTACAGAGGGTAGAGACAAGCTCATTGACAATGTCACAGATTAAAATGTCTGTGATGGGGACAGCCATCTCCTGGTACTTTGCATTTGTTCACTCCTTTAAACCTCATTGAGGATATGATTTTAAGTCAGTGACTGCTAATGAACTGGTTGACTTGTTGAGTCCATAAAAGGAAGTCAACTGGGATAACCATTATTCCCAGAGATCAAGAAAGAGAATGAGGACTCATGTACAAGAATATTTATAACTCCTTTTTTGTTATGGTAAATAATTGGAAACTAAGAGGTGTTCACTAGTTGGTCAACGACTGAAAAAAATTATGATATATGAACATATATATTATACAAACATAGAATATTATTGTTCTGTAGGAAGTGTTACAAAAGTTTGGTTTCTGTGAAATCTGGGAACACACATGAATGGATGTAGAGTAAAATAAGAAGTAGGAAAATAGCTTATCTGGTACCAAGTACGTTGTAAAGAAAAACAAATTTGAAATACTATCAACTTCTGATCAATACAATGATCAGCTTACAATTCTTGGGGGACTCTGGACCCTGGGTTAAGGATCTGACCCTAATTTGCTTCATTTATTCAGTTTTGTTTTAATGGCAGCAAATTCATATTATCAAGGCTGTCAAGATTTCTATTCTCTTTTAGAAGCTGTTCTCCAGTATAAGAATGTGGAATCCCCTAGCTAATAGAATGTATTTCTTATCTAACTCATACTTCTGTAACTCTCAAAACATTCCATGAGTTTCATACCATCCTACGTGAATCCTACAATGACCTTCTTTGACCAATGGTGGCTATGGGCCATGCTGAAGTATTATCCTGGTCCCTTGCTTACTGATGGAGCTATCAGAAACAGCAACAGATATAACGGTGCCAATTAAGGTTGAAACATCTTTCTTGACCCCAAAGTCATCTCCACCTACATTGTGATATTAATGACTCTTTCTCAAGTGCTTGCTCTCCAGGGAAGTGATTTTCTAGAATTTGGGTTCACAATATAAACAAAAACATACCTTGCACCTACAATAATCAATAGAAGCAAACCCCTTACTCTTCTCTAGTAAGGTCAGGGTACCACAGATGTGTAACTACTTTGTAAGTTATCATTTATTCATACCTTACTGAGAATATGAGAGCATACTTTAATAAGAAGAGGGAAAGAGGAGATTCCAGAGGTTGTGACAAACAAAAATAAACTTTACCACCCTCACAATTTTGCCTGGGGCTCTCCCTAACCACCTCAGTGGACCCTTAACATCCTTGAGTTTCTGCTTTTACCCTTAAACCTGTGTATGTGACTGAGTACAGGGGCTGTCCTAGAAAGCAAGAATTTGGCAACACATTCATTAATTTCCTCAGGGATGTTATAGGTGGATGAGAAATATTCAACTCTAAGTAATGAAAAAAGTTTTGAAGAACAAGCCACTGAGTCTTAAAGAAGAAAGAGCTAGTAGCAGAAAAGAATGAAATTATAAGGATCTGTGCTGCCACTGGAGATTCTGTCCCTGAAGCCTGTTCGGATCTGTTCCCTTCAGTGCCGCATGGTCAAGGCAGGGCTGGGCTCTGCCAAAGAATGAAATTATAAAGCTGAGGATTTTCCTTGTATTTGTTATATGTTTGAAATTTTCATGGGTCTGCACCCCTGAACGAAGCAATAATCACCCACCATATCTCACTTAGCATTTATAACACCTACCCCCGAGAAAAAGTCAAAACTTTGCTCTGTCTTGAAACCATGATGAATTATGTTTTAGCATCTAGATCTAAAATGAAGTAACAGCAAGGGTGTGTGTATGTGAGTTCATTCTTCATTGCCGAAGAAGACCACGCCATCAGAGAAATGATGACATGACTTGCACTTGACTTTGTTTTGAGTAAGGGCTCTGCAGGTCAACAGCCTTACTTCTCCTCCAGAGCCATCTGAATCCAGTGACCAGATAGTCATCAGGATGACTGGAGATGACCCAGGATGAGGCAACTGGGATTAAATGACTTGCCCAAAGTCACACAGTAAGTGAGTGCCAAGTGTCTGAGGTGAGATTTGAACTCAGATCCTCCTGACTCCTACATTGGTGCTCTATCTACTGCACCACCTAGCTGCCCCCAACAGTAAGGGTAATGTTTTTCTAACAGTATAATCCAAAAATCAGGATCATAGGGAGAAAGAAATCAAATTTTGTGGAAAGAGATGTGTGTGTGTGCATGTGTGTATGTGTGTGAAAATACAGAAGTCCCACATAATGACTTTACAATTAGAAGCACAGAGGGCTGTGTGTATTTTGTAAGATCATTGTCCAAAACAACAGACCTTAACTAGTTCTAGTTTCTGCTCCTTTGATGACATTAATAGAAAGGGATATTAACATAGATATGATTTCCCATTTGTAGTAGTTGATTCATACTTCTCTTCCCACACTACATATGTCATGCATGAAAAATAAAGTCAAGGTTAAATGACCCTGGTGAAAAAGTATGAAGAGTCTGGATTTCTTTTTCTTAAGCCTTGCATTTTATGAAGATAATAATAAAATCTCTGAGTCAGTAGCTTATTAATCATGAGAGCATAGCTTTAGAGTTTAGAGTCCTTCTAGTCCAAACTTCTGATCTTCTAGATGAGGAATCTGAGGTCTTCAGATGTCAACTAACTTGCCCAAGGTTACAAAGATTACGTGTGACATAACCAAGATTTCTAAATCTTATCTTTACCGCTTCCACAGCATCTTTCACATCTGACTCCTCTGTACTTACCTAGCTACCACCTTGTTCCAAACTCTCAGCACCTCTCACCTAGATTATTGCAACATCTGGGTCTCCCTGTCTCAAATTCTTATCTTTTCTCTTACACACTCCTACTAAAGTCATTTTCCTTATGGATAGATCTAACCTTGAAACTTCCTTACTAAATCAATTTCAATGGCTTCCTAATCCTTCTAGGAAAAAACACAAACTTATCCGTTTAGCTTTTAAAGCCCTTCAAGCCCCACCTATCTTTCCAGCCTCTTTGGACATTATTCAGTCTTTCTCATCATGCCATCCAAGCAGAATCTTTATTTTTTCCCCATGACTAGGAACAATGAATATTTTCTTGTAACTGATTAACATGAAACTTCTCTTTTAAACTTTATTAATATCCTTCAGGGTATAGCTTTCTTTCATTTCCTTTACTTAACCCTCCTTTAAATGGGACTAAGCCCTATTTCCTTCTTGCCTCTTTCAAACCTCTCTATTACAAATATTCCTTTCAGTCCAGTTTTTTTTACTCTCTGCTTCATTGTCTTTCCTGAAGTTGTCATAACCATATACCATTAATTGATGAAAATAACTTTTGTGCCTGAACATATATGACAAATCTTTATGTGTTACCATTTCTTTGGTATTAGGGACAAAAATTTTGATAATTTTTTATGTAAAAGTAGTGAAGATGTATAGCTTCAGAATTTTATTTGTACATTATATAATGGAAAAAATATTGAGAGAAAAATCTGTGTTCTAGTTCCCTATGACTCCTATCACCAATATTAAGTATACTAAAGTAGTTAGTCATTTAAGCTCTAGATCTCAGTTGTTCCATCTTCAAAGAAGGAATAATATTTCTATTCCTGATTTGCTTTCTAAAGACCAGGTAGATGATTTCTTCAGGTCCTTCCTATATCTATTCAATTCAAGTCAACGGACATTCATTAAACATCTACTGTGTGATTCTTTGTAGCTGTGTGGCCAAAAAACATGAAACCCTCCAGTCACTGAAGAATTGAGGAGAATCACCCACCAGAAGGCAATTGAAAAGACTAATGAGTGAATAGGCTACAATATATTACAGAGAATGATGAAGGAGAGATATGGAGTAAAAAAACATCATCAAAGACTGTGTGAGTTGAGAAGATGTCAAGAACAGGAGATAACAGGTTACCAGAAGGCACGCTTCATTGCTGTCCTCGTGAGGTCAAGAGAAAGTGAAGAATAACTTCCAACAAGTGGTTGCAGCATATGTGACAAGTTGTTGGGAGGATATAACCAAGAGATGCCCAGGATGAACAGGCATGGATGGGTTATCATCTGCATAACTGGAAGAAATACCCATATCAGTGGGGTCACCGATTCACTAGGGTAAATGATTCTATGCACCTTCTAAGTAATAATGCAATAAGATCAACTAAAATTACAAGGTGCCATGAGTACAGAAGGATTTGTACCTTTGGTAAAATCTCCCATCGCCAAAGATTCAGGTATTATTATAGCTTTCAAAAATATTCTATCAAATTTAACCCACCTCTTTTATATGTTCATTTTTTAAACTGTTAAACAGAAATCACAGACACAATAGCTATTTCCAATGTCCATCATTCAAAGTAAACACTCTTTAGCTGAACTTTAACTTCTTGAAATCTCCAAATGCCTTCACCACTTTCTTTCCTCATGAGTCAGGTGTGCAAATAATTAACTCACTGAGTTTTTGATGTGGTTTTTTAACATTCCAACTCCATAGGGGATATGTGGCTAATTCAAGCTTCATTATACTAAATTGTAGAATGCTCTATAAAGGACTGATACTACAACTTACATCAAACAAGCAAACATTTGTTATGGGGACAGTAAAATTTACTTTTCACAAAAGGAGCCTACAGTAATAATGCATTCAATTCTATTTCCCAGAATGCTTCTTAAGTATGTTAATAAAGTCTTTATTGTGTCTGCTTATAAAAGTCGCCACCATTTCCCATTAGAAAGTCTCTGTTTATTCATCAAACATTTACTGACAGTGACTGCTGGGAGCAGCCTCAGATTTCCACTCCATTACACGTTTGTGGCATAAAGCACATTAATTATAGATATATTACAATATTCAACTCATTGAGGAAAAATTAGATGATCAAGGCTCATTTTCCTTGACAATAAGCAAGTTAATGAAAATACTAATTACCTGATGATGAAGTGGAGCCTTCAGGATTGAATGCTTAGCATCTGTAGAAGAGCTCTCTGACTCCAGCCTGGAATATTAAAGCCACAAGCATCAGAAGTCACAAAGGTGCTTTTTGAGGTTGTCCTATGCCCTTCAAGCAGAGGACAAACAGGAGAAAGGGATAAGGCAAACTTTTCCACAAAGCTTTCATGAAGTTATTGGAAAACTACACCATTACCTCAGACTTGAAAATAATCCTTTTTGCACACAAACTTACTTGAGGCAGTGTTCAAGATTGCAATGTACTGGGTTATCCTCTGAGTGATAATTTTGAAATAATGCCACAAATAGTCCAGGCATTTGAAAGTACTAGGCAAAGGAATCTGTATTTAAGCACTTCTACCAGCATACCAGCTCACATATTTAGAGCTGAAATGGACTTCCACTTAGTCCAAACCCCTCATCACACAGATGAAGAGGCCGAGACCCAGGGATGTTGGGTGACTTTTCCAAGGTCACACAGAAAGTAAGGCTCAGAAGCAGGATTTCTACGTTAGTCCTCTGATTGCACAATATTCTTTCCATTTTTCTCCCAGAGCCTCTAGAAGTGAAAGCTGACTAGTAACATTAAAATAATAGAAAAAACAACAACAAACTGTCCAATTTACAGCAGAGAGGATTGTATTGTTTTAATAATAGAAAATGATCTTGAAAATAAACCCTGCTCACCCTCATTCATTTTTTTCTATTTCTCAAACTGACAACCTAAATCAGCATGACCAAACTGCTGAGCGTATTCTTTCGATTTTCTTCCCAACATCAATTTTTATTTTCCATCCTCTTTCAAATTCTACTGATAGCTCTGCATCGGTACTCTTTTTTTTCCCTGTCCATTACCCATCGGAAGTATTCCAAACCTCCCTGCAAATGTGGTAGCCAAAGACGCATTTTGATTTGTCTATTTAGCACATCTGTTGTTTATTTTCTGATATGTGTGTTTGCAAATGTCTAATACTAACTTCTTGTAACATGGCAGCAAAGAAATCAGAAAATAGTGCAAGATTCTATGAAGTTTTCTATTCCTTCAAAAGGCTTAATTTAGAAATCCTTAATAATTCAACATAGATGATTCCTTGATTCCCATTGACTTTCAACTCAATCAACAAAGCTGCCTCCTGGATTTCCCATTATTATAAAGACTGATCTGTTTTATAAGAGCAAACAGCTGCTGTGGCAGATTAATATTCTCTCTTGTCACCCTGCTTGTCTTTTTCAGTGAAAGCTTATTTGGTGGTTTATATCTTATGAGAAGTAGTCAGGGCCCAAAGAATTTACCTGGCTGCCCACCAAAGTTTAAAGTTCCTCATTTGCTCCTGAGGCTTGTCCTAGCCAACCCATTGTTTGGCAGGCCATTGCCAGACCCTGGGGAACTTGTAGTCTTTCCTACATGTAGAGCCTTGCCAGGAAAACAGGAGATGAATAAAGAGGGAAAGGGTTTGTGAGCTTGCTAATGGGTTGGAGTGGAAACTAGGAGGTGGGGAAAGGCCGAGGCAAAGCCACAGGGCAGGGAGAGCTTAAGGAAAATTCCCAAGGCATTATTGGGAAATATGCACTTGGTCTTAATATAAAACACTATAGCTTATAATATACACTTCCATATAGCTTATAACAAATGCCCTCAGTGTTGGGAAGTCCCTTCAGGGACTGTGCAACCAAAGATTCAAAGTTATGTTTTTACCTCATCAATTCTAATATATGTCTCTTTCAGGTGTACAAGTCTTTGTCTTACAATGTGTCAGGCACTGACCAGGTGTTAGGGACATAAAAGCAAAACCAGTCCCTGCCTCAAAGAACTTACTGACTTACTTGGGTTCTCAAGGATCAGTGGAACTTGATTTGTAGTTAGACGGGAGCTCAGAGGCTATTTGATCCAACCTCTTCACTTTGCAGATGAGGAAACTGAGTCCAGAGATGTTAAGAAATTTGCCCAAAATCACATAGGTAGCAAACATCAGAAGTGGTATTTGAACTCAAGTCCTCTGATTTCAGAGATTACATGTACACAGAAAAGTAATTACAAACTATTTTTCAAAAGAAATACCAAGTATTTCAAGAGGCACTAACAGGGGGTTAGAAAAGATTTCTGCTAAGACGTGTCAGTTGAGTTGAGCCTTGAAGGGAGCAAGGGTTTCGAAAAGAGTGGATGTCTACACTGGGAATGAGGATATTACCAATAAGAGATATTAACTACCTTTGTATATATCTTTGAGGGGGGCAAGAAAGGAAGGATAAGGAAGGAAAAGTACAGGAGGTCATTTATTTCTCTTGATTTTTTTAAAGCAGTAATTTCATTCACCTAAAATGAATGTCTACAAAGGGAGAAAAAAAAGTCCTCTCTCCACTAGGGCAAATGTTTCCCTCTGATGTTCAGTGTGCTTCCTAATTTCCATGGAAGAGCATGCCTCTCCAACTACTGAGCTGACTTTTCACCTCTGAAGTAGAGAGTTGGAGTAGAATAACATCCCTGGAGATTTTTCCCTCTCTACTCAGCAGTATAGGGAAAGACTCCTAATTGAGTGACACTTCAACCAAGAGTGGGAGATTGCTCCCTCCCACCTAATAAAACCTCTTGTTCTTCACACTGGCTCCTGACCCCAAAGGAGGGAGAGTCTGCTTCTCTATAGTTTTCTGGGTTAGTGGCCCAAATCTCCTCCTGTGGAGCACAGAGGAATGTGAAAGGCTAAAATCTCCCCGGCAAGAAGCAATGGAGCACTGAGGTAATTATCTAGATAATTCAGCCGGCTACTAAGAAAAAGAAAATTTGAGAATTCCAATTGACTACCTATAGAGTCAAACCAGTGAATAACTGTGCAACATGACACCTCACTTTGTGCAGATGATGAGATCGAATTATAAGGCTACATAGGTTTGACTTTCTTTAGAATTTCAAAATAAATTATTCCAATTCTATATTGTAACAAAAGTAGAGTTCTCCCTCCATTCTGCAAATGAGTACACACACACACACACACACACACACGCACACACACATTTCTATGGTGTTCGATTTTTATACTAATGATTCAAATTAGGAACAATTTTTTTCACTGTTGTAGTCATAAGGAAGACATTTCCTCCTCTTCACTAAACTCCTTCCAATCAAAATCTTCAAGGGCTTTAGCACCTGACTCTTCACATTCATGAATGTTATATTTCTGACCTGAGCATTTTTCTATAATTTAATCCCTCCAGTATAGTATGTTGTAGCTAATTTTAAAAGACTGTGGGGAGATGAGGGAAATCATTGTGTGAGAATCTGAAGCAACATTCCACCATTTATAAGAAACCATTTGGACAGGAAACCTTATTGTCTCCATTAATAAAGATGTTAATTTTGAAAAGCTTTGACAGCTATAATAGAACATGCACTTGAAAAAGAGAAAACATTCTTCCTTTATCTCCAAAACGCTTTCTTCTTTGTATGGAGCAGCTGCCTCAAGCCCCCTTCTACTGCCTGCTTTAATTTGTCTTTAATATCAGATGTGCCTTATCGATTTCTTCTGTGTATATTTTCATTCTGAATAATTCAGAAGCACAATTTTTTTCCATTATAGTCAATAGAAGGAGCAAATTTTGAGGATAATCAATTGAGCCCTGCCTGATGATTACGGCTGTTGATATCCCCAGAAGTGTGGGAGAGAGAACAGTAGGGGAATAATATGACACCACAGTCCATCACCACTATCAGCAGATGTATCAACACCAGTTTTATGTTAAGAATCTAGATCCATACTTTGGGTCCATACTGCCTGCTAATAGTCCACACTTCTGATTTTTCATCTTACAGCATACCAGCTGTGCTGTGGACAGCTACATCCAAGAACAGGCTTGTTTCTCCTACACAAAAATGTTTACTTCTCTTTCTACTAAGTCTAACCCTATGCATTTTTTAAAGGTAGAATTTTATTTTACAATAATCAATATACATGTAGTTTAATTCCTTACTACTGTTCCATATTTTATCCAAGATTTCCCAAAGTGCAATAGAGAAAAGGAGGGTAGGAAATTCCTGGAAGTCAGTTTGGGGAATAAATCACTGTCACTTTTTAATTTATGGGTTAGAGGTGAAGCCAATTATCATAGAGCTGGCAGAAACCATGAGAATCCATCTAGCACTTTCTGTCTCTCCCCCAGACAGCCTCCTACCCCAGGCAAGAAAGCATCAGATGTGCCTACACTATTCTGGATCACATCAGTTTGACTAACACAGTATAGTGCAGAAATCACTAATTTTATATCATGTACATAACACATGAAAATGTTGACTGTATATGTCTAATATAAAAAAAAGCTAGATGATAAGAATTAAAGAGTTGACCTTAAAAATTAAATTGTGTTTTCTCTTCAGTTTTAGACATATTTCCAAGAGAATCTGCTTTGAGAAAGTACATCATAGGCAGGTGTTTTGGCTGTCTTTGCTCTTGGGAGCTGTAAAACTGATTGTTTCGGTCAATGAAAAGCAGTTACATGGAATAAGTGAACATCTCTTCAGTTCTGGTAATGTTTGAAACTACTTGTAAGGATTATATATTTACAGAAGGACATAGACAAGCTTGTGGTTGCTACTGCTGTTCAGTCATTTCAGTCTTGTCCAAATCTTTGTGACCCCATTTGGGGTTTTCTTGGCACAGATACTGAAGTGGTTTGCCATTTCCTTCTCCAGCTCATTTTATAGATGAGGAAACTGAGGCAAATAGTTCAAAGTGATTTGCCCAGGGTCACATAGATAGTAAGCATCTGAGGTTGAATTTGAAGAGCATGAAAATGATGTGGTATTTTTAAAATACAGATAGAGCCTCATCTGCAAGAGCAAAGAGAGTCTCACCCTTCAAGAAAAGACTACCTACCAGCAGAATGTAAGTTCTTTGAAGGCAAGTACTTGCTCACTTTTGTACTTGCACCACTTCTGCCTAACACAGTTTTGACACATGGTAGATGCTTAATAAATTATTTTTGATTGACTGAGCAATGCAATCCTGGAGTCATTAAGATATGTTATCTTGAAAAAGGATCGCTTTCAGAATAATGGATTCAAGTGGTCTTTTGTCTTCTATCTTTCTGTCTCAAACAGAAGCTGCTAAGTTGATTTTGAACAAACAAAAAGTCCTACAGTTTATTCAAGCTACTATAGGTTTCATCATAAAAACTATACAGAGCTATAAATGTCTACCATGGGACTCTAGTTATGTTTACCTCCAGAGGAGATATCTAAAATCAGGGCAATATCTGGATTTAATTGCTAAATAGCTTATAACTAGTTTGATTATAGCCCAATGTGTGCAAAGTAAAAGGGGAAATTAGAAGCCCTAGCTTAGTTTCCCATAGATAACTTATTTATAAATCTCTGTGATTTATTATTAATCTCTTTATGCAATAATCACTCATGCATATAAACACAGTTAACCTTAAAAATTATATTCTGATCCATGTTTCTTTACAAAAGAGTATTTGGCTGCAGAATTCATCACTCTTTTAAAGGTTTTTTGAAGACATTAAAAAGCATATTACTATCATATTTTATGGAAGGAAATTTAGTGATTCTTTGTTCATAATTTCATATTATTCATCACTAAATTCCATGGGAAAAAATTACTCTCATTAAATAACTAGAATCAACTTGGAATTAATTTTAGGGTTAAGGATAGTCTTAGGAATTAAAGAAAATTCAATGATAAATTATTTGTAAAGTAAGGGTTTATTTTTATAAATATGAGCACATAGCTTTCTAAATGCAAACAGCCACAGTACCGATATGCTGCAATTACTTTCATAGAAGTAGGTCACCATTTGATTTATTCCTGTTCACAAAATACATTACAATGATTTCGGGTGGCACAGCCTTGGAGAACTAAGGAGTGAATCATGTCGATAAGCAGCTATGGAAAAAACTTTTTTTAATGTTTAGTAATTCATGGAGCACTGGATATTTTCTTCAAATGATGAAATTTTGAAGTAAAGCTAAAACATTTAGTTGATAGCAAGTTGGCATAATAGAGATTTTTCTAAAGCAATGACATTTGTAAATTTGACTAAATTTTCTCCTATAAATGAACACACAAATGACACATGAAAGTGACAGCATCTTTTTTTCTGGTCTACCATATTTCTTTGAGAGATTAAGATTACTATCACTATCATGAAAGTATACTTTGACTTGAAGCATAATAGAAAAAGAGTGAGCTATAGACAAGAAGATTTGGCTTCTAGTTTTGATTTTACCAGGAACTCGTTGTGTGTCTAGATAAATCATTTTGTCCTTATTCACCCCAATGTCTTAATTTATAAAATGAAGGGAGAAAATTAAATAGTTTTCAAAGTTCCTTCCAGTTTGTTAAAGTTCTACTCTACTGCAAAGTTCCTCATGGTTTTTAGGGAAAGGAGCATTTCAAATACTTTGGGAAGAGAAGAGATTTAACCATAAAAATGTCCTCAGTTGACATCAGAAAAGGAATTCTCCCTCCAACATATGCAAGAAGGAGTTGCCAAGTCCTTTTCTGATGTCCTCCAGAATATACTATATAAGGAAAGTTTGATGACTGTCACGTGGCAGCAACACTAGGTATATTATTCTGTCAAGAGTCAGGAGGTAGACTTATTTTGTACTATGTTATTAACTGAATGAAATATTTCCACATAGGTTACCTAAGGACTTAGTTAGCAAAGTGACAATGGAGGGGGCAACACTATGTGGCAGCAGCATCTACTTTGGGGATCCACTTTGGGGATCCTCAGTCTATTGGTTAGAGGTGTATACTAGTGAATGTATTTGCTAATATTTTCAATTGCTTCACCTAAGACATACTGGAATGTGTAAAAGGATAAGACTTTATCTAGATAAATCATTTGGGAGGATAGTGGAGATGAAGGGAAGGAAAAGGAGAGAATACCTGTGTAGAGATTTGAGATACTATTTAAGTTGCTTTTGAGCATTGTTCAAGGGCATTAATTTCTAACAAAAGCCAATTTTGGTGTGGGTTAAACCTTCAAGGTGACACTAATAGTTTCTATCGTCATTATCTCCATTTAGCCTCCAATATACAAAACATAAGCTTCTTGAAATCAAAGAATATCATTTTCAGAATCTGGGTTGGAAGGGTCTTCAGTAGTAGCTAAAAAAAAGAATTCCCTATATTAGGAGTTCCTTCAGCCTTTGTTTAATGATCTCCAATTAAGTGGGATGTACTGCCTCTAGAGGCAGCCTATTTGGAATTTTTATTGCTCTATTGCTTAGAAAGTTTTGCTTTATATCAGGGTTAATTTTTTTTTTCCTCTTTGCATCTTCTACCCATTTCCCCTACTCTGCTCTGGAGCCAAACAGAAGTTTATTACCTCCTTCAAGTGTCCAATATCCAAATACTTGAATATATTTATCACAGCTCCCATTAAGTCTGCTCCTTCCCATTTCTTTCATCCATTCTCAATATGGCCCCAAATGAATAACGTTTGCCAATCCAGTTATCCAACTAAAATATGGTACCCCAAAACTAAAGATAATATGTCATATATAGTCTGTCCAGAGCAGAACACAGAAGAACTATTTGCTTTTTATTCCTGAAAGCTAGGCTTCTCATAAAGCAGTCTGAGACAGCATTAATTTTCTTGGCTGCCATATTAAAATTCATATTGAGTTCAAAATCAACTACTCCAAGACATTTTCCAGATCAGCTATTGTCTCATCATACCACCCCATTTTGTCCTTGTGAAGTTTATTTTTTGAATCCAAATAGAAGGCTATGTTTATCACTGTTAAATTTCTTCTTATGAGATTTGGCACATAAGAGCATAGATTTAGAACTGGAAGGAACTTTAAAAGTTATCTAGTTGAGCTGTCTCATTTTGCAGGTGAGACAACTGATCTGTTTTAATTCTTGTTCTCTGACCCAGCTTATTAATGATCCCTCCAAGCTTTGTGTCGCATGCAACTTTATTAAGCATGCCATCTATACATTGCCAAAATGTTAAATGACATAGGACCAAACACAGATTCCTTGGGCCTCTCTTCTACGGACATTCTTCCAAGCTGACGTCAAACCATTAATGATTATTATGAGGATGAATACATTTTAATGGGTTGTCATTTGGTGCACGTTTCTTCACCTTTTCCAAAAAAATTCATGAAAGACTGTTTCTGGATTGTTAAAAATCTGAGTAAACTCTATCTACAACATCCCTATAACCTACCTGATTACTAACTATACCAAATAATGGATATTCAGTGCTTAGTAAATTGATCCCTGTTTCAAGGCACTCAAAATAATAGCTCATGAGCTTCCACCAGCATGCTTATTTTTAGCAGCCAGATGACATACTAGTTCAAAACAAAAGATATTTTATCAAATCTCATATAAAAGAAAATTATAAGAAAATATCTCATGTATACATAGGATATGCTCTCCTACCAGTTACCATGCGACCAATAGAAGATGAGCAAAGAACACACATCAGCCATAACTAGGAACACTCACAGACAGCACACACATTGATTAGATCTAAGTAATCAGGGTACATGTATAGCCAGTGTGACTCATACCACTAATGTTGCAGAACTCCCAGTGTTCTTTAGTGATACCATTCTATAGCACCCTGCTACTCTCCTCTATGCACTATTTTATCTATAGACTAAATAAAGGTTGCTCTTGGGCCACTTTCTGGACCTCAGTTCTTTAGCTCTCTTCTTCTATATCTTCCTGCCTTTGCTAAGCTACAGTGGCTGAATGGGGCAGATTAAAACTCTTTTAATGCATAACTGAGTCTATTAACCACCACATACATCCAGGAAGATACCAAAAATTATCTGAATGCCTCAAATTAAGATTGTTTCTTTCTTTGGCTGTCTTTCAAAGTCCATTTGAAATTCGAAGTCCATTCTCCAAGCAACTGTATGGTTTGGAGTTAGAAAATTCATCTATTTTCGATTCATCTTCTGTTACCTTCCATTGCTTAATTGCTTCTGCTTGCTCATTTGCTTCTAACGGCTTCTATTTTTTATATATCTTTTCAAAATCTGAGCTGACTGATGCTTTCTCAGTTCATCTTCATTTTTTCTCCTTAGATAACTCTTACTTTCCTTTTTCTTTGGAATGGTAGAGGTCATTTTGTCTTGCTCCAGGCCCATCCTTAAAGCATTCAATAGATAGAGATGGGGCCTGTGATTTCATTGTTACAGGGAATTCCCAGATGAGGAAATTCTCTCTACTATTGCAGGTCAGCTACCGCTCCACAATTGTTAGTCCTATAGAGATATCTAGAACAGAGGTATCACACATGTTGGGCCAGAAACACTCCTGAAGGAAGCCAAAACCAGATTAAAATATTATTGAGAAAAAATTAGCAAAAAAAAATAAAGTACAATAAAGCAAAGATAATACTACATTTTAAAACTAAGTCCATATGCAGGCCCTGGGGACACTTATGTATGGGCTAGTGGTCCCTTTTTCTACCAGAATTTGATACCACTGATTTAGACTCTAGACTATTGAAAGATTAAATGACTTACTCCTGGTCATACAGTCAGTATCAGGCATGGGACTTGAACCCTTCTCTCAAAGCATCCCAGTTGGGTTAATTATCCCTGGAAAGAAATTCCCACAGTGCATTGAGCAACCCATTTTGACCTTTATTTTATGGATCAAAAGGATGCTTACTCTTTTTAGTATTTATCTGGTAACCCAAAGAAAGCCTTCTTTTATTTAACACCCAGCAGTGGTGAAACACCCTTTCCTTCCCCTTAGGGTTTTGATCCTCTAGCCCCCCAAAACCACAAGAATCCCAGGATAGGAGTTGATAGAACTGTGAAAAAATAGTCTTCATTTAAGAAGTGTCATTGTCAGAAGGAAAAGTTATAGAAATGTGCCCAAGAAGTCCCATGAGCACACATTTATTCTCAAAGACACAGTGCAAAGAGATAACAGATGCCACAGGGTTCCATAGGTACCCTATGCTTTTTTCTATAAAACAGATCATTTCTATCCCAATTGTAAGTGTCCATGAATTGCCCATAAGCCATCTTTCTTCTGCAAGTTGGGGTGAGTTAGGCTCCTTATGACTATCCATAGTCCATTCTGTCTTATATATGCATGTACATGCATTTAAGTTTATATAGTAGGTTTATTCTCAATGAAGGGTTGAATAGCTACATTAAGACCTCCTGAAACTTTATGAGCCTAATTTACCAAGCTAAATGATAAATTTTATATCTGCATTCAAAAGAGAAGAACAAGCCCCTTTATTCAAGATATGATTGTCAAACTTATGCTAATAGAAATCATAGTAACACTTTATTCATAAGGGTCATTTATAAATGATTTATGAATGACCATAAATGTCTTTCTTTTACTATTAATAGTTAGGAATGCTATTATTTTTACGGAAGGTAAGCATGACGGTTTTTGCATGGCAGAACAATAGGTAGATTCTGTTGTAAAGATTCTGGAGATAGGCATATTTTTACTAGGTTATTAACTACAATAAAGTATTTCCACATAGGTTATTTAAGGATTTATTTAGATTTCATCTGTAATTTGCAAAAACCTCAGGGTGCTGTTTTCAATGAAATGTATCAATCATAACACTTGGAACCCAATTATTACACTTCAGTTAATTTACTTACTGTGATCTTACCAGTTAAAATACACTTCAAAACCACAAGTGAGTTTTCTTTTTTAAAAACAGGGTGGAGGGGGCCTTCTTCTTATCAGACTTTTTAAGACTAACAACAGTCTTTAATCCATTTCATTTCATGAGGAGGTTACATATTAATGCTGCACTCCTTAGTGAGGGGGTTATTTGCCTAGTACTTGAGAATTGTTTAGTTTGCTTTTAATGTCAGAGGCACAATGCCAACACACTTTACTCTCCTTTCTCCAGTGCAAGAGGAATAATTTGAGAATGAAAGATGTTCTCAGTAGGTTTTTATGTGTCCTGTAAAGTGTTCTTCCCCAGTCTGCCAAAGGGATAGTCCTAAAACTTGGGTCTGACTGCCACCCCCTGATCAATAACCTCTTTCTATATGACTTTAAATGACCTCTACAACTTGGCTCTAACCTCCATTCTAGCCCTTTGTTAACAAAATAATGACAATAATATTAAGAACTAGCATTTATGTAGAGCCTTGCAGTTTATAAAGTCCTTAAATATATTGAGTCATCTGATTTTACAACAACCCTGGGAATTAGGTGTTTTTATTATACCCATTTTACACATGAGGAAACTGAGGCACAGAGCGGTTAAGTGATTTGCTCAAAGTCTCACAGTGAGTAAGTCTGAGGCAGGATTTTAAAATCAAGTCTTCCTCACTCATGATTCAACATTCACTGTGCGACCTAACTGTCTCATTCCCCATATTCCAGACAAACTGGCCTTGTCAGAGCTCTTCACATAAGACATTCCACCTTCCATCATAGTTTCTTTGGACAAGCTATTTGCCACAGCTAGAATGTACTACCTCCTCATTTTCACTTCTGAGAATCCCCAGCCTCCTTCAAAGTTCAGTTCAAATGTTAACTCCTCCAGGAGCCCTGTATACTCTTAAGTGCTGGTGCTGGGACCCTAGACTTTTCAACCCCTGGAAACTACCTTGGATTTAGTTTTTATACACATATACATAGACATAGACATGTGTATATATACATATATATATATATATATATATATATATATATATATATATATATATACATATATATATGTGCACAATGTCTCCCCCTATAAATTCCTTGGGGCAATTCATTGTTGTTTTTGTATCCCCAGCACCTAGCATGATACCATAGCACTCATAGGAGATGTTTAATAAATGCAGATGGAATATTTAATTTCATATTTAAAAGAGGATGGAAGAAGAAACAAGCATTTATTAAGCACCTACCATGTGCTGGGCACTGTGGCCTGGCTTTACAAATATCTCATTTGATCTTCCCAACAACCCAGTGAGATGGGGTGACCTTATTTTCCCTTTTTTTAAAAAAAATTTGTTTTTAATTTTTTAATTTTTCCATTATTTTACTGAAAAGTTGAATGTTCTCCTGGGCTGTTCATCTGAGCATCTGTAACGCTAGTGAGAGTTAAGGATCTTCCCCACCCATTAATGGGCCTGCCATTGATTAGGGGAAGTTGTTGTTGGAAGGCCCACACCTTTTGTTAATTTCTAATGAGGCATTGGTTCTCTAGAGTTGTGAAGCCCTCTGGCTCTGAAAAGTGTATAAATACTCTGAGGCGAGGTTTTTGCTTTGAGAATTACTCATCAGAAGTGTTTGTTTGGCCAGATGAGACTGGCAGCCTCTAAGGAGCCCCCAAGTTTTGAAAATCCAGATGTTTGTGCTTCTCTCTCTGGTAACTATGTATGTATGCAATGGTCAAACAGTTGGATCTGTCTATTGATCCATGATGTATGTATTGCTTATGGTCAGACAGTTGGAAGCCCTGTCTATTGATCTTTATTTCTCTGTATTTTCTCTGAAGTTCAGAATACAGACTTTCTCCCCCAAACTAAGTGAATGATACATGTGCTTGATTAAAGTGATTATTGACTCCTTAAAAGTTGCTTTCCTTTTAGAAAAGCAGATCTGAGAACCTGTAGAACAGACCCTCCTGTGTATGTTGGGGTCCTTGCTGTTACAGCATCTCTCTTTCTTTTTTCATGGATCCCTTTAAATTGGCACTATGAGTCACCCCATTTATTCCCTGGGAGGAGGCTGCCAAAAATGAACAGGCATATGAACTGTTTTTGGATATCACTTTCCCAGAAAATGTGCGATAAATGGCATAAAAAAAACAGCAGAAACACACCCCCAAGATATACCCAAGACTTCCATTCTGTGTAAATTATCAAGGCAGACCCAGAAAGAGCCATGAACAGCTTTGCCATGAAGGTTGGGAGAAAGGGCAAGGAGAGACTCTCCCCCTTTTCTTGAACATCTGTTTGGAAGGGGTTAGATTTCCTAATTCTTCTTACATTTCACAGCCTCTACATTCCTTCTTCAAATTCTGAACCCATGGATTCTCCAAAAGCAGAAATTGGCTTCATGTAATGGCAGATATTTAGGTAACACTTCATCTCATTTGAGGCTCAAAACAACCTAGTAATATTGCTATCATTTCCAGCATTTTACAGATAAGGAAACTGAGGCAAAGAAAGTTAAATGGATTGCCTTTAGATATATACCTATTAAGCATCAGAGGCAGAAATCTGACTCAGTTTACTCTTTGCTCCCAGTCCAGCATCCTTTGCACTATTCCATATTGTCTCTTGACAACAATTTATGGAGATCAATTTCATTGGTTCTGGTAAAGACCCTTCTTTCACCCATTCACTGATGCCAGAAACTCTATTTTAGAGCATCAATCCCCTAATCCCTACTAAAATTTAAATCCCCTGAGGAAGATGACTCTTTAAATTATCAGCCCTTAACACATTATAAGATTCTCTTTGAGAGATTGCAATAGGGATTGGGGGAGCATGAAGACAAATGAGGTCTAAGCAGGGAGAAAGGAAATAGCCTCAGTTGGAGCCAGAAAGAGTGCGGCAAGGAGGAGACAGACACACAGGTTGTACCTACTTCATGATTTTGCCCTAATCTGACCCCATTAGTCTACCTTGTGGCTAAGAGGTCATATTCTTTACCAAGACTCTTTGTCCTCTCAGTATAAACATTAGCATAACTATAATGCAATTGCTTTCCAAATGATCAGCTCCAGGCTGATGTGGAGATTCCCAATCCACTGTGATCTTTATGGAGGAGGAATGACTGTTGGCTCTGGATACCACAAATGAGAGTGAATAAATGAAGTCTTGGAGTCTTTACTGAAAGATTATCTATCGGCTCTTGCCTTAGGCTATCAGGACCATAAAACAATTGAGTACCAGGGAAAAGAAGCTCTGAATTGAACTAAATCCTTTCCTTTCAGGGATAAAGACATTACCAAATTTTTTTTCTTTTGCTTCAAAGAAATCTCTCCAACTCTTCCCCCACCTCCATCCTTCACATACATCACACTTTCAGATACTTGTTGAATGAACTAATGAATGACACCAGTGCATGACTATTGTCTTTATGAATGAATGGTTAAATACAAGAATCAATGAATAAATCACTTATTAAGTGTTTACTGTGTGCAAGGCACATAGAGCTGCGGAGTACTGAGTTGGAAATAGTGAGAGAA
Source organism: Bettongia penicillata ogilbyi (assembly GCA_023548195.1). Lineage (NCBI taxonomy): Eukaryota > Metazoa > Chordata > Mammalia > Diprotodontia > Potoroidae > Bettongia > Bettongia penicillata. The sequence continues at coordinate 3,123,861 of JAJHZJ010000204.1, read as the reverse complement.
AAGTGAGGCAATCCCTGCTGTCAAGGAGCTCACATTCTAAGCCGGGAGGTGCCATATATACAAGGTCTCTGCTGTAAGTCAGATGGAAAGGTCCTGTGGTCCTTAGGGTGCAACAACAAAGCAGATAGTAATGCCTCTTCTTTAATATCATTCCCATTGATAAGTGTGATCTCACTTGATGCTCACATCTATTCTGGGAGTTATTGTCCCCATTTTACAGCTGAAGAAACTGAGACAGGCAGAGGTGAAGTGGCTTGCCCAGCACTTCACAGCTAGAGAATGAGTGATGCTGGATTAGAACTTGGATCTTCCTCACTCCAGGTCCAACACTCTATCCACTGCACTGCCCAGCTGCTGAGCCATCTACAGTTGTCCTGATGAATATCAGGCCACTGGACCCAGATGACTCTGGAGGAGAAAGTGAGGCTGGTGACCTTGCGCAGCTCTCTCTTACTCAAATCAAAGTCAACTGCAAGTCATGTCATCATCTTGATGTCATGGTCTTCTTCAAGAACAAAGGACAAATATAACAACCCATTGATAAAATCGTATCAGTTTCTGATATTGAATCACTGGAAAGCATCAAGGACTGTGGTGGCAAGAATTTTCATTCCTAGATCTTCAGCAGCTATGACTGTAGCACATGAAACTTCAAAGATTAAAATGTCAGTTTCACAAATATTTATCAAGCACCTGCTAAGTACAGTGAGTTCACCTTCATGAAAGACAGGCTTTGCCTCAGAAGGAGCTAGGTGGCACAGTGGATAGAGCACTGGGCTTGGAGTCCTAAGATTCTGAGTTTACATGCCATCTCAGACATTAGCTGTGTGACCCTGGGCAAGTCACTTTACTCTGTTTGCCTTAGTTTCCTCATCTGAAAAATGATCTGGAGAAGAAAATGGCAAACCACTTCAGTATCTTGCCAAGAAAACCCCAAATGGAGCCACAAAGAGTCAGACACATCTGAACAACAACAGCACCAGCAATCACCATCCATTACACCAGGCACTCTCTTGGTACATTAGTTCATAAGGGGGCTACTTATTATAACTATTGCTTTGGCACTCAAGAGTCAGATCATTTTTTCTTACCAGTGTCCTAGAAATAAACAGATAGAGATAGAGACTGGCTCTGCAATTTCATTAGCATAAGGAACTCCTGGGTGATGAAACTCCTTCTACCAATACAGATAATCACTCTCTCTGTTGCCTAGAGCACCAAGAGTTTCCAAGGTCACACAAACCATATGTGTCAGAGATAGGTGGTACTTGAACTTAGGCCTCCCTTACTTCAAGACTGGCAAACTCTGACAGTTACCTCTCCAAATATAATTGGTATTAAATATTAGCTTTCTAATGATATATGGAATCACTATTGTAGATTATAGCTTCAATTTTGACAGAACTTTTACTTTTTCACTCTATGTTCTCTTTAGAGAGGCATAGTGACTTACTAAAAAAGGAAAAGAAATTAACTTGGAGGAATCAGAAAACCTGAGTTTCATTCTTAGGATTTCAGCTTTTAGCTCTATGGTCATGGGCAGAACACTTAATCTGTGAACATCGGCTTCCTCATTTGGAAAATAGCAATACTGCAATAATGTTGGCATTACTTTCCTCTTAAAGTAATTGTTAGACTTACCTAAAATGTATCTGAAAGTGTTCTGTAATTACTACACACAATACAAACAGCATGGTTATTATTCTATGTTGAGCCTCTGTGTATAGATTCTGTCTTTCTGATATAAATGAGTTTTAGTATTTTAGAACAATGTGGAATTTTGGTTGTAATCCAGAGCTTTGGCCTCTGAAAGCAAAGAAAGAAACATCCAGTTATTGCCTGAGAGAATAAGTCATGTCCTTTTGTGTGTGCATGTGTGTGTGTGTGTGTGTGTTTATCCATCTATCTATATATCTAGATATAAAAATATAGATACATTGATATAGACATATCTAAAATATATCCATTTTTAGATACACACAGACTAATTCATGCAATTTAACATGTCTAAGTAATTGTAGGTTGAACAGTAAAAGTTGGAGATTGTCTCTCTCTATTAACCAGAAGATTTACTTGTCCAGAAAGAGGCATCCATCAAGCAATTGGAAAGTCATTTCAAGAGTTTAAAACCCAGTGAATAAAATACAGATACACTCCAAACAGACCTAGGTATAGAAAGACAGACACTCCAAGCAAGGAGTAAACATCTTTAAGGAGCATGAACTCTGGCAGCAGAGAAGAGAGCTATACATGGACTCATGAGAAAGAAGACTCTCTCATGAGAGAGAAAGAAATAAATTTGAACCATATAGTTGTAGAATTGTGAATTGACTTGGCTCATATGTTCCATGTACATATATTGACATGGTCCATATGTTACATGTATATGTGTGTGTAGGTCAGTATATACATATCCATACACATATGCATTGTATATACACATATACAATATATACACACATATATCTTGTTACCTTTGTACCTTAGCTTTTTGTTCACTCTTTAAGGATTGTTTCATTTATTTTATTTGTATTCCATACTAATTGTTTTTGCTCCTCCTTCATTTTTGAAGAGGACCAGTGAAACCACAGACAAGGTCTTGACTTACCCATGAATTAGTTTTAAGTGAGACAGAGTTGGACAAAGCCTTCAGTCTCACTCTCTCTTCGGAGTCATTGAAGTTCAGTAGTAAGACAAGTCAGGATAACTGGAGATGACCTGGGATGCAGTAGATGACCTTGGTGTCTTCAGTGTCTGACCAAGACCAACTTCATGGCTATTGGAACAAATTGTTCTCACCTTCCCATTCTGGGGGGATGGAGGGAGGCTTCATGTACTTGAGATAGACATCCCCCTAACTCAATGGTGGGTTTGATCCCTGTTGCTTACTGTCAGCCTGATTCAGCCCATCTACCTAGATGGTTTTACTGGGGTCTGACCACTTTTTAATCCACAGGTGAGAACTGTGGTAACAAGTAGACACCAAACATGGAGGAGCAGCTCTGAAAGGACTTGACAAACCAGAGGTGCTAGTCTTCACTGAAAACTCCATATGCTCATTAGTACTTAGTAGGTACATAATAAATGTGTTGATAAGTTGATTAATTCCATAGACACCTTGTGTATTAGTGAGATAATGTTTTCCAGGTTTGGGAGGAAGCAAGGTAAGGTAAAGAGAGATTTTCTTGTAGGTATTACTTGATGATAATGATGATATAGATACCTTTGTATCTTTGTACTTTGTATTTCGTACAACTCTTTGTAGATACCTTTCCTATATGCTAATTGTGTTTATGGGCTCCTTGTTAGCAATATGCACTCTCATTAAGGCTTCAGGGGCTAGAGTTTCTGATGGACCCACAGGGTACACTAGGACCTAAGAGAAGCAACCACTCCCTAAAGACCAAACCAGCAAGTGAAGGTAAAAATTGGGGAGAGCTCATCTGTATCTTTGCATAAAGTGATTCTCCCCTTTACATTAGACATCAGCCAAGACCTATGCAAATATTTGCAATCCAGTTTGGGCTCCACAGTTTAAGACGGATAGATTGGGAGGTGTGAGGGAGTGTCAAAGAAAAAGAAAGAAAATGGATATTTTGGAAAATGATGTCTGCAGACACAGGAATCAGTTAAGATCAGATTAAAGACTATAAAAGCAAAGATCCTAATGCTAAAAATAAAAAGTCCCTAAACCTGGAAGGGACTTCAGAGGCTATCTTCCAACTCCCTCATTATTTAGATGAAGAAACTTTAGTCCCAGGGAGGTTAAGTGCCTGACTTGCTCAGTCATACAGGTAAAGTCTGAAGCAGGCTTTGAAGGTAGGTCCTCTGACTTAAGACCTACTAAGTGCTCTTCTCATTCTATGAGGCTGCCTCTTTGAATCTTCTTTAAAAATTGTTTAGCATTGTTAAATTAGGAATGGTAGCAATATTTCCTCCATTTTCTGTCAGAGTGAACAAAACCATGTTTTTAGTTTTTAGACTCAAGAATCTATATCCTGCTATAGCCTAAACAAGAGAAAAATCTAGACTCATGTTGTTAGATACTGAAAAGGTCATTAAGCCAGAAGAATACCACAGATCTACAATTAAAGGTAAGCAAAGAATGGAAATGCACAAGGAATGAGTCTAATATGCTATGTAACATATATTTCTACAGTATGTGTCAGTCAATCAGCTGATCATTCCCTATATAGCATTGCTGAAAAATGAGGGGGCAGGGAAAGTGGGGAAGGGAAATATCTTTTTTCTTTGCTCTGTCTTCTCCACTTGATATATGACTTTTCACAGAACTATAAGGTATCTGTAGCAAAGTTCCAAAACGTAGTAGATCTGAAAGCAAACTGAATAATACTGAAAAAGGCAGAAACAAATTTTTATTTAGGGCTTTGCACCCCCAATACCTAGGACAATGACACATAGAAGGTGCTTAATAGTGGGGGGATATGGGGTGCTGAGGAACAATTAGCATTTCTGGTATAAGGATTTGCTTTGATGTACAATGGTCACCCAACTCTCAACTGTGGAATCAAGAAGCTGTAGCATGTTCATTGACCATAGCCCAGTAAAACTGTCTTTGAGGTTAAACCAGGTTGAGGGGTAACCAACAGGCCTCAAAGCTACTGGTGAATTAAGAGGGTGTCTACCCCAAGCATGTGAAAGACCTCCCACACACTCACTGGAATAGGCAGGTGAGAACATTTTGTTCCAACAGCCACAAAGTTGGCTGAAGCAGGTGCTGTGGAGTACTTGGAACCTGGTCAGACATTGAAGACACCAGGGTAATTCACTGCATCCTAGTCCATCTCTAGTCATCCTGACTTTGCTCTTGTCATTGGATTTCTAAGACTCTGGAAGAAAGAGTGAGGCTGATGGCTTTGTACAACTTTGTACAACTCTTTCATTTAAATCCAGATCATGGGCAAATGAAGACCACCTAGATGGTTTTACTAGGGTGTGGCCACTGGGCATGCTATAGCTGCTTGAAATCACAGGTGAGAGTTGAATGAAGATGGATACCAAAGGTAGATGAGTAGCCCTGAAAGGGCTTGGCAAGCCCTCATATCAGAGGTGCTACTCCTCCCTGAATACAAAGTAACTGGGAGTGGTGCAATGCACTAATTAGGGCAATCAGGAAATGCCTCTAATCGGAGGTAGAGCTTGAATTGAATTTTAAAGGGAGTTAAGGATTTCAAGAAACATAAGGCAAAACGGAGAAATTTCCAGGCATTAAGGACTGCCTAAGTGAAGGCATTGAGATAAGAGATGGAACGTCATATACAGATAATAGGATGTAAGAGAGAGAGAGAGAGAGAGAGAAAGAGGGAGAGACAGAGAGAGAGAGAGAGAGAGAGAGAGAGAGAGAGAGAGAGAGAGAGAGAGAGACATCCGGCAATTTAACTGCCATTTTAATAGAATTGTGAGAGGCAGTAAGACAAGGTAAGTCAGTCACTCAGTCATTCAACAAGCTTTTGTTAAGTACTTATTCTTTGCTATGCCAGGCATTTGCTTCATCACTGAGGATACAAATAAAGGCCAAAACACATCCTCCCCTCAAGAAACTCACATTCAAGTGGGAGGTACAAAATGATAATTACATAGAGGAGATATGTAGAGTGAATAGAAGAAGATAACCTGAGAGGGTAAGGCACTAGCAGCTATAGAAAATCAGTCTGGAAAAGTAAGTTGGAGCCCTTTTGTGAATGGCTTTAAATACTACCTGGGGGCAGCTAGGTGGTGCAGTGGATAGAGAGCACCAGTGCAGGAGTCAGGAGGATGTGAGTTCAAATGTCACCTCAGACACTTGACACTCACTAGCTGTATGACCTTGGGCAAGTCACTTAACCCCAACTGCCTCATCCTGGTTCATCTCTAGTCATCCTGATGAATATCTTGTCACTGGATTCAGATGGCTCTGGAGGAAAAAGTGAAGCTGGTGACTTGCATAGCCCACCCTCACTCAAAACAAAGTCCAGTGCAAGTCATGTCATTATTTCTCTGATGGCATGGTCTTCTTTGGCAATGAAGAACAAATGCACTACTAAATACTATATAATGGAGATCGTATTTTGTTCTAGCAGCAATAGGAAGCCTCTGTGTATTTTGTCCATTCTAGAGCAGTGGTTATACATGGTCATTTCTCTACAACTCAAGTACTCACCTAAACTTGACGGAATTGAAGGGGACAAATCACATATAACTCAATTATCTCACATGTACAATTAATGATACCTAGATTAGTATTGGCTAAAAACATTGGATTCTATCTACTCCTCAGGAAACTATGCAAATTAAGATGAAACTCAGGCTAGGAATGTGCCTTATTTTTTCTTTAGATAACTTATTTTTATTTGGATATAACGTCTAGTGCTTTGCTTTTCCCCTAGAAGGAAACCAATAAAGAACATTTTGTTTTAATGTTCTAAATGAGTAACTTACCATTCATGTTGTTCAGTCATGTCCAACTCTTGGTGACCCCACTTGGGGTTTTCTTGGCAAAGACACTGGAGTGGTTTGCCATTTCCTTTTCCAGCTCATTTTACAAATGAGGAACTAAGGCAAATAGGGTTAAGTGACTTGCCCAAGCTCCCATAGCTAGTAAGTATCTGAGCATGAAGATGTGTTCCTGATTCCAAGCCCTGTGCTCTATCTACTGCACCACCTAGCTGCCCCCTCCATATTTCACATTAATCCCCTTCACACTTTCTACTTTGCAGAAAAACTAGACTGCCCCACCACCCAGATCCATACATAGGCACAAATGCTATGACTGAAATGCATCTCCACCTCACAGAATTCTCATCTTTATTTGAGACTCAGATCAGGTACTAGCTTCTCTAGGAAGCATTTTCTGATTCCTACCTCTCCTCTTATTTATATGCTCTTCTTTTTTGATTTGGCTTGTATTTAATAGCTAGGTGGCATAGTGCATAAAATAGTAGACCTATAATGAAGAAGACCTGTGTTTGAATCCAACCTCTAATAATAATAGCCCCTATCTCTCAGTGTCATTGTGAGACTAAAATGAAATAAAATTTGTAAAGCACTATATAAATGACATTTAAATCATTTAATACTATTAGTATAAAATACTTCTTTCTATGTCTTCACTTCTCTATGTTCCTTTTTATTCCCATTAAAAATGCAAACTTCTTAAGGGCAAAGGCTATTTTATTTTTTTGTCTTTACATTCTCAGTGCCTCTCACATAGTAGATACATAATAAATGCTAGTTGAATTTAATTAAAAGCCTATCTTTCGTTGTTGACCTTTATTCGTAATACTTCTTTAGGCCCCAGTCTTTCGGACTATGGCTCCTGTCAACTTGTCTCTAAGTTCCAGTTAAACCTCTTAAGTTTCCTACTCACCAACGCGCATGCCACCAATTACCTCTTGGTCTTTGGAAGACTACAAAATGTTTTCTAGTCTTCTCTATGTATCTTTTGTCCATCCTGAGTAATAATCCCTCTTCCTAGGATTCCCATTTATTATCTCTTGATGAAAACCTACTTGATGTTCTGTGTCTGATGCCTTATGTTTTGTTCCTCTACATTATTGGGTTGTAGCATATGGGTGGGAGATTCTTAAGAAATTTTGTACCTTCAAAAGCACTTTTGGGGAAAGCTAAGGAGAAGAAATGGTAAAAGAAAACTTAGGGGGCACAAACCAATATTCTAGATATTTCTCCATCATGTCTCCTCTTTAGCTTCTCCAATACATGTTTTTAAGGTTTCACAGTCCCTTCCTCCCTGCATTTTGGGGCAGCATATCCCTTTACAGTATTCCTTTTAGAGAGTTAGAACCTACTTTGTGCATTAAACATTATTCTCCCACTCCCTTGATTTCTACTAGCATTTTTAAGCATTGTTTAAGGCCCTACACCTACATCTCCACACAGACACTTCAGGCCCTTAGATGAAGAGATATGAAAGGAGTACAGTCCTTAAACAGCAAATTTTGGTGAAAGTTTTTCTTCCTTTCTCCAACAGCATCCTGCAAAGAGAAATACCTTTTACATAAAATTTCAAGGAGAGAGTGCCTGTCCACTGAGAATATTTAATCCAAGCAGAATACCATAGAATTTCAAATAAGTATACAGGTAAAAGTATGGGATGATGGGAGAAGGACTAAGAAATATGCTTCCCCTGACCAATGTGGCAAAGAAGATAGATAGTTCCCTTCTTAACACTTTTAATGGTGGCATGATAGAAGAGAAATTAGCAAGGCTTTCAAAACACAGGACCAGAGTTGTTAGAATAATTCAGCTATTTTCTTTCCACTTGCTTTCAAGTCTTATCTAGGAGCTTTAACCTTAAAAAGAGGGAACTGGACAAGACAACTTCTTTCCTAGCTCTAACCTGTGATGTCAACGATTCTTAATGTGATATCTGACATAGCATTCCTCACAGCCCAGCAAGAAGTAAAATCTGAATGGGGTTAAACTGCATTCAATCTCTTCACAAAGGAATCAAAAATAATACTGCTTAGTGTGTAAATGAAGAATGAGAAAGCTTGAGGAAGGGAGCATAAGTGGGTGGAATTCCAGTCTGTGGGTTTAGGTTCATAGCATTTAAAGAATTAAAGCAGGAAGGTAAGAAACCATTTTCTTCAATCCCCTCAATTTCTAGTTGAAGTACCTGAGATGCAGTGACATTAAAGGATTTTCTCAAGACCATAGAATTACTGAGTGGCAAAAGTGGATTTGAATCCAAGACATCCATCTGACTACAATGCTCTGCCCATTATAGGTAGCCAATCGAATTCAAACAAATTTCCTATTCTTTTTTCCAATACATCTACAGGATGGCACAATGAGAATTATTATTCAGAAAGATAACAATAAAGCTCTGAATGTCTCTAAGTCATCAAAAATAATTGATTGTGTTAACTAAGAATAGTGTATTTGCTAAGGCATGAAGTAGGAGATAGAACACTTGACATGGAGTCAGGAAAATATGGGCTCCAACCCTATTCCTGATGCATGCTGGTTGTGTGACCCTGAACAAATCTTTTTAACCACTCAATACCCCAGACAAATCCTTAGGACATTACTACTAAGTCTTAGAGGAGTGGGAGTTTCACAGATCCTTAACCTATTTGCTAAAGCAAAGTAGATTAAGATTTAGGGAAAATGTTAGCCAGAAAATTAGATACTCATTCCCTATGCATTTCAGTTAGTTGGGGTTTTTGCCATAAATTGTTTTTTAGCACTTATATGCTACATCAATAGACATTTAGAAAAATGGCTAGTTAGCTAGCAAAAAAATTCTTCTATCTCTGAGTACCTATCTCTCAAAATCCAATAACCCCCAAATCAATAAGCATGGGGAAGAGAAAACAAGGAAAGTGGTAAGGGATGAGGGGGGCAGGGTGAGGAGGTAGAGGTCTGTGTCCAGCTTGCACCATCAGAGGAAGACTATAAAAGATGATGGACTACTAATTGCCACTTACTCTATAGCCAAGTTGGAGAAGTGGGGGAGGTGTGATGGCTCAGGGCCAGTTACTCAACTACTTTTCCAAAGGGCCCACCAATCAGAGTATGTAATAACTGAACGCCTTCTGGGCAAACAGAGCCCAGGAGAGGGATTCCTGGAAATGGTAAAGCATATTAGATTTCACATTACCCAACAACATGAAATGATGTATTAAAATTCTCCCTGAATTCCAAATGTTTATTGATTTCTTTAAAATCTTAGATTATTTAACTAGGTTACATTTGCATCATGGAATATAAAATAAACATCATAAGTTATTTCTGCTCAGATCTAAATCTAAGTGTTTTGTCCAAGATATTTCTTTATTGCCTGACTTTATGATGTGAACTGAGGTAGGGTAGCTCATAACCAAAGTTAATCATCAAATATGCATGTGTGTTAAATACTACAGTTATTCACAGTCATAGATAAAAAACACTTTAAAAAAAAGAAAATACCAATAAATTGCTGATACATTGTCAAAGTGAAAAATGTGTAAATTATTCTGTACCTCCCTCTAACCAGAGTAAAGTCAAGTGCCATATTAAAATGAAGCATATAGGTAAGTATAAGCAAAAAAATTCTCCTAGTAAAACTAAGCTGCTGATAACCACAAATAAAGACATTGAAAACATGTTTTGTTAATCTATTATTACATAGAACCATATCTATGAGTACTTCACTATCTAAAGATCCCATTGGATGACCTCAACTGTCAGGACCACAGCCCAGAAAGAGGAGGGAAGTTAATTTTTTCAACTCCAAGACTCCTATGTCACCAAAATAGGAATAAAAACATTGGGGCACTAAAGCTCAGAGATTTCACTCATAGGAGAGTCCCTCATACCCTTAGTCAGAATCTATTCATATATTACATACCATTCTTAACAGAGTTATCTGGATTTCCAACCATAGAAAATTCAGCATAATAAAGTATCAAGAGACTGACTGCTAAGAGGGAGTTAGGCACACCATATTTATATCTGTGGCATGTGATAGCTGACAGCCCACCAGCCAGAAAGCAAGGAAAGAAACAGTAAATAATATTTTTAAATGTGTATATGATAATATGTAAATATATCATCATAATATATTAATATGATTATATACAAATATACATTGTAACAATCATAAGGGGCAAATAACTCTACACATTCCAATAGGCCCTGAGGTCATCACTGTTCCATCAGAGTACAAAATTTGATATTCAGAGTGAGGACCTTGAGTCATCAAGGAAAGGTTAAATTATATTCAGTATCTTTGGTTAAAGAAAGAAGAGAAACATGAAAATGTTAGAAAGATTTCCATCCAAATGGTTACAGTTGTTTCAAGGTTAGCTTTCTTACCTTGAAAATGTGCTTCTGTGGAAGATTTTAATTCCTGACAATACCAAATAAATGCAATTTCATGCTAATTTCCTTTCATTTCCAGGGATGAAGTATGGTAGTAATCAGGTTCTGGATATAATAACATAGTTTAAAAAGCAAACAAACAAAATACTCAACCCATAAAATGGAGCTCATAGATTTTTTTTTTCATTATCTGGAAAGTCTAATAATTCTATCTGGATAGAAAATCTTGTAAAAGTATTATAACAGTTCCTCCACTGAAATTGCCCATCAGTGCCACATCATGGTTATTAGACACTAAGTGGTCACTGACAGGGTCTACATTCCAAGTATAGGTTCAGATCATTGCTGAACCTATACTTGGAATGTAGACCCTGTCAGTGACCACTTAGTGGACACTGACACACTTAGTGGAGGTTGGTAGTTTAAAGTCCAAAGTTGCTAGGATCAGGATTCCTCACCATGTGAGGAATTTTCTTTCAGTTTCAGAAACTGATAGGTAGAGGAGTTACAAACTGCATCGATGTGTATGGCGAGGAACAGAGGTGTTAACTGTGAACCTAAAAAGCATCAAATATGAGCATATATATAACTATTCCCATATAACTGGGCAGTGGGAAAAACTAAACTGGAAAAATATTGTTTAGGGAGGAAGAAAACAAAGGCTGATACCTTAGACAATATCAAGTCTCCTGCATTTGCTCAAAGTCAACCAGGAAAGGGGAGAAAGGTAGTGAAATAGGGGTTTGTATATGCTTACTGTGTGCCAGGCACTGTGTTAAGTACTTGACAAATATTATTTCATTTGATCCTTACAACAACCGTAGGAGGTAGGTACTATTATTATCTCCATTTTACCGTTGAGGAAACTGAGACCAGCAGGGTTAAATGATTTGCCCAGGATCACACAGCTAGTTAGTGTTTGAGGCCATGTTTGAACTCAGGCCTTCCTGACTCCAACTCCCACACTTTGTGCATTTACTTCTACTCATGGATATGAAGGGTAGAGCCAGGATTTAAAGCTAGCACTCCATATCCAGGGCCAGTTCCTCTATTAATGCTACCAGAGTAAGAATTGCAGTGTAATCTAAGCTTAGGAGTTAAAGTCAGAAGTGGTTTTGGACTTATTAGTTAAATAGCACCTTAGGCAAATCATCTAACTTGTCTGAGCCTCAGTCTCCTTTTCTGTAAAATGAAGTTGGACCACATGACATCTAAGTTTTAAATCACATGTTTTAAATCACAAATTGTCATAAAAGTTTGTAAAGTTTCAAATACTATATAAACATGATCATTTGTCCCCATCACTCATTATTACAAGAGGAAACATCCATCCTATACTCCTTTTGATAATCTTGCATGGGAATAATAAGGAATAACTATAGTCTCACATAATGAAACATTAGAATTAAAAAAAAAAACATTACCTTTCTGATTACCCTTTTCAACTGTCAAAAAAAGAAATTTACCTGCCAATTGCATTAGATTCTTCTCAAATGTACTTCCCACTTCATGCCTTTTAAAGTTTTTGTAAACTGTAGAGCTCTATATAGATTCAAGATATGATTAAATTATGAAAGGCTCTTGAACCCATATCAAAACCATGTGTGGGTAAAAATCTCAGGAGAAAGAAACTGAATTTAAAGAAAAACCAGTGACATTAAGTCTAGCACTAAAGTTTGTGTGTGTGTGTGTGTGTGTGTGTGTGTGTGTGTGTGTGTGTGTGTGTTTAAGCTCTAACCTCGGCTTTCCAATCAGCTACCTAGCTGTGTGACCTTGGGGTAGTCACTTAACATTTGAGTGTCTCAGTTTCCTCATTTGTATAATGGGGACAATTACATTGACCTTCCTTGAAGGCCTGCTTTGAGGGAAAAGCTCATTAGCAATTATAAAGCACTTTGAAAATGTAAATGATGAATTATAATTTTAATCAACAAATTAACCTTGGTGCTTTCCACTCATTCAATCACTCTCTCCTGGGTAAGTGATTAAAACCTGTGGCTGACCCAGGCATTGTCCCAGTACACCAGAACCTACAGGATGCCTATCACTCAGTCTCAGCACAGTTGATGGCCACTTCAGAGCCCAGCTAGCAGAAAATCTTCCTCTTCATTCCCAGTCCACCACACTGAGGCACTCAATCCATATGTTCAAATCAGTGTCCAGAATCTGGCACCCTGAATTAAACTGAATTAAAATGAGCATTTCAAGGGATATTTAACAAGCATCCGCTGATTTCAACTTCCTGGGTAAATGGCAGGGAGGGGTGGGGGCAGGAAGGTCTTAACTACAAACAGGACAATTTCCCTTAACAGGCAGATGGTTTTCTGTCAATTTATGAAGACTCTATTTGGAAATGACAAATAACCCACTCTTTCACAATGACTTCACCAGGGCATTCACCTCATAATTACCCACCTGACTATTCTCCTGGACTTCATGATCTCCAGAAACTCATCATCCTACAAGATGAAATCAACTCTGAAGCTCTCAGTTCCTCAAAACTCCTTTCTCTTGGGCCATTCTCTCCCTCTCTGGTTGAAAAGGTAGATGGCGGATGCCAAAGAACTCCTCTCAGATCCTTCACCAAAGAGAATGCCTAGGGGAATTTACCTCCTTATTTCCCACTGTAGGTGAAGGATTTCATCAAACCCCAGCCCACACACTGAGTACCCTAACTGTCCCTTTTCTACTTATTTTTGTTTTCTCTTTCCCCATGAGACTGCCCTCTTTGAAGACAGAAGCTGTCATGCCTTTTTTGTGTGTGTCCCAAGTACCTAGCACAGTCCCTGGTACATAGAAGGCACTTTATAAATATTTATGAATATAATTGATATGATGAAAATACCTAGCTTTCTTAAGATCAGTGGCTGTTTAGGTCAGCTATGAAGAACTCTCTCCAAAGAAGGCCAAGGTGAAGGCTTCTTTTCTATTGTGAAACACTTAGCTATTTACATTGCCACATAGAGAGCCACAACCTGTCAACAGAGCAGAGTACTGAGTCCATTGGAATAAGGGAGACCTGGGTCCAAAACTTGGATCCAAAACTCATATCAGACACTTAAAGGACTATGTGACCATTGGCAAGTCCCTTGATGCCTCTGACCTTCAGTTTCCTCATCTGTGAACCAAAAGAGTTGGCCTTGATGGCATATAAGGTCCCTCTCAATACTAAATGTATGATCCTATGATCCCTCTCCTCATAAGGCCAAAGCTGTGTAATCCATTTCTTTGTGACACAGTTGACTTTGTTCTTTTCAGAATCACAGCAGTAGCATCAATGCACTATTCACAGTGCCTAAGGCAGCTATGAATATACTGGGGCAATTCTGAATCGCAAAATACAACAGACTCTCCACATGAAGACAGAACTAAAACATTTATTCAGACACCAGAAAGTCAAATCCATCATAATCTATACACAGTAATAATGCAGACGGCAATATCAGCCCCAAGTCTTCCCTGTTAGGCTTCCCACAAACCAGCTTCCTTAAACAAATCACAAGCAGGCTTTCCTTAAACAAAATGCCCTTCTCTCACTCAGAGCCAGCTTTGAGCTTGCCTGCATCCTTCACTTCTGACTGCTCTCTCACTAATTTCTCCGAAGCTCTGCTCTAGCTCCACCTCTTCCTGTTCCATCCATTCAGAAAACTCCTCCCACCACAGGCTCCATGTCACTCAGACTCTCAGGTGACCCAGGCAGGTCACGTGGGCCTATTAATAAATGGGAAAGATCTTCCCATTTAAATTACCATTACAACCCTAGCCAGCCATTTGAGGTACCATAGCATAGTGCTGAGGCTATTGGACCTACCTACATAAAATTCTTATTGACTGTGTGATTAAAGGCAAGTCAATGGCTCTCTCTGAGATGCTTTCCTTAGTAGAATCCCTGACTTGGTAATAAAGACTTTAGCCATATCATCTGAAAAAATGGGTATGATAGAAGCACTCTCTTCTCAGAGCTGTTGCCAGGAGCAAAAGAAAGAATGTATCCACTCTAGTCCTTAAAGTGCTACATTCTCTTGCAAATGCTATCATGATTTTTTAAATGTGTTACATCAGTTACAAGAGAGACTAAGTAACATTGTGGGTGAATCCACACAGATTCATCAACATGGGAGGAAAAATTCAATCTCACAAGCACTTAGTTAGTGTCTACTTTGTAGCTGATACTGGACAATAGCTCAGAGCAGCTAATGTCTTCTTTATACATGAAAGAACATATTCTTGATGGAAAAATTAAATGGTCAACTCAATCAAAATTGGATGTCAGTGACTGCTGAATCTACAGAATCTGGAGAAAGATGCTGAATGCTGTAGCAGAAAGTGGTTTGGAGGCAGTGTTTAGTCCACTAGTCATGTCCAACTTTCCTTCATCCCACTTGGGATTTTCTTGGAAAAGATGCTGGAAAGATGCCATTTCCTTCTCCAGGTCACTTTATGATGAGGAAACTGAGGCCAGCAGGGTTAAGGGTCACACAGCTAGTAAGTATCTGAGACCGGATTCAAACTCAGGTCCTCTTTACTCCAAGTCCAGCACTCCACTCACTGTACCACCTAGAGGCAGAACGCTAGAAGACCTAATATCGAATCCTGACACTGCTACTTACTACCTGTGAAACTTATGGCAAGTCACAAAATTTCTTTAGGTATCCTTATGTATAAAATGAAAGGATGAAACTAGATTTCTGTAAAGTCCCTTCCAGCTCTAACTCTATGATGCTCTCAAAGAAGGAATGTTGAACAGCCTGTACTCCAACTCTTTCATTTCACAGATGAAAACAATTGGGACCCAAAGAAAGATAAGTGACTTGTTCAAAGTCACACATTCAACTAGGTGAAGAGTCAGGGTAAGAACCCAGGTTTCTGGACTCCTTGATCAATAATCTTTCCTATGATACCACGTTGTCTCTTCTCCCTTTAATGATATTTAAGGTACCATCTGCCTGATTCTAAAAGTAGTCTGAGCCATAACTAGAAGCATTTTCCTCAGTCCTTCTGCTAAGTAGTTGAATCATAAATCTGGATAGAAATAGATGGTAGGCAAATGTCATGTTAATAGGAGCTGCAGGTTTTCACTAAGTTTAATTAACAGTTATAGGAAGAGTGCAACTGAGAATCTTAACTAAAACAGAATGCACATGTACACACAAGGTGAAGGGAGAGCTGATATATTTATCTGAATAATTCAGTCATTAAAAAATCTGTTACTGATGAAATTTGTGATAAATCTGTGCTGCGGCCAGTATGACTGAATACAAATTTCCATGCCCATAAAGGATTTTGACAAATGAAATGTACTCTCAATTTTCTCACATCTGAGTATTGTGATACCATTCATGGAAGGGAAAAAACGGTATGCCTGTAGCCATTAACAGAAGGCCTGTGTAAAGATAAGAAATGTGAGCTGATGAACATCCTGAGCAAGAAAAAGTGTTTCCTTCACAAGCCACCTTTGATTAAAATGACGTGACTTGCTTTAGCATGCTTTTCTCAGCTATCACATTTATGATCCTTGCAATTAACTTTTAAAATATTCATACTTAAATGACATGCTATAAAAATAATGAATTCAGAAAATTACCATATGTGGCAAAGAATAAAGAGGAAAAACAAAACATTTCTCTCACTTCCAAGGAGTTACCAGAGAACCATAGTTAATAAAAATTAATGTACACTAAGATAGTACATGATTTTGAGTTTTTAAGTATACTCGTAGATAGTATATACATAATGGGGTTCACTAATAGAACATCTTTTAGAGGAGAATGCTACAGATCACCAAAGAACAACAGGATTGTTATGGCTTGCTTATTATGTTATTGATTACAAAATTTACTATGGGTGTGGATCTGGGCTTCCAAATTTCCTGGACTTCTCTTTATGAACATGTTCGCATTTTGTCTTCACTTCACCAAATCTTCCAACTCTTCTCCTGGATCTCTTAGCTCTGATCTGTGAGCTTTTGCCAAATCTTATCAAGAATCAGTCCTCCATGATTCTTCCTGGCTCTTTTCTCACCATGTTCCCTCATTCACATTTGCATCCTTGCCTCCTCCATCTCCCCTTCCCAGTCCCCTTTTCTGTATTGTCTTCCCCTATTAAATGTGAGTTCCTTTGGGGCAAGGACTATTTTGCCTTCTTGCATCTGTTTCCCCCACAATTAGTACAATGCCTTGCACCTAGTAAGCATGCAATCATTGTGTTAATCTATCTATTAAAATGTGGTCCTGAAACAACTCTGAATGTGCTGACAAATATTCCCTAATAATATTAAACATTAAGCATCATATTAAACTTATTTTAATTAATAAAATTAAATTAATACGAAACATTAAGAATTCTTATAATAAATCAATTTTTTCTATGTATTTTGATTCATTTCTCTAAAAAATTATCTAATTCTTTGCCCCCAAACTCACATTTTCCCCAAATACGCTTGCAAATATAGAGTAAAGGTTATTTGTGATTGGTTTGAAATGCTCCAAATTCTACTACGGACACATTTCACAAGTAAGCACAAATGCAGAGGAATTAAAAAGGATGCGGGAGCATCCTTAAGCTTTCCTTAAATACAAGGTTCAGGAGTTCAAGGTCCAAAATCAGCAGTCAAATTAATACACCACCACAGATACAGATTCAGATGAATACTTTAAGGCAAGGTCATCTATGACCTTTGCTTGATTCATGGATGTTTGCAGAATCTAGTAATGACCTGCAAACTCTTCAGCAAGGAATTTTGCAGGCAACCATAGATTAAGCAAAGGCATCTCCATAAACAGAGTTTTTTCAGAGTCCTCAGCAAGTATTCCTTTAAGTGAGGAGTTGTATTATTCAAAGCAAGGAGGACATTCCTAGCAGCAATTTCATCCCCCAACTTCTGAAGTTATTCAAAAGGACCTCTCAGAATCTTGCAAATCATTGTAGCAACACCTCACAACAAAAGACCATGTAAAGCAATTAAATCCCCACAATTCAAAGAATTAATTTGTTTCTTTTCAACATTTCTTTTCTAGAATCAATGCTTCTCAGTGATAGAAGAGAATTTTTTGTTTAACCTGATGTCGATGATTTTACTTTTCCACCTTCAGGGAAGATGCAGTTCATCACCACATTTTATATACCACCTTGTGGTTTGGACTTTAAAAATGTCATTAGGCTAAATAACTTTATTTCCAATTTTTTGAACATTTTTATTTAAAGTTTTGAGTTCCAAACTCTCTCCCTTCTTCCCTCCATCCTCTTCTCCCACCCTGAGATGGTAAGCTTCGGATATAGGCTATACCTGTGAAATTATGTTAAACATTACCCTATTGGTTGTTTTTACAAGAAAACTGAAAAAATAAAAGAAAGTTGAAACTATCACTCTTCAGTCTGTATTCAATCCATATCAGTTCTTTCTCTAGAGGCAGATAGTATGCTTCATCATTATACTTTTGGGATTGTCTTGGATCATTGTGTTGCTGCAAATACCTAAGTCATTCATAATTCTTCATTGAATAATATTGCTATTACTGCGTACAGTGTTCTCCTAGTTATGTTACTTCATAATGCATCAGTTTCTGTAAGCCTTTCGAGGTTTTTCTGAAATCATTCCACATGTCATTTCTTATAGCACAATAATATTACATTACAATTATATGCCACAGCTTATTTAGTCATTCCCCAATTGATGGGCATCTCTTTGATTTTCAATTCTTAGCCACCACACAAGAGCTGCTATAAATATTTTGTACAAATAGGTCCTTTCCCCTTTTTTGGAAGAGGAGGTTTTGGGATATAGATCCAGCAATACCATTGCGCACCATCTTATAGCCCTTTGGCCATACTTCCCAAATTACTCTCCAGAATGGTTGGAAGATTCACAGCTCCACCAACACTGCTTTACTGTACCAGTTTTCCCAGATCCCTTCCAACATCAAATGATTTCCTTTTTTGTCATATTAGCCACTCTGATAGGTGTGAGGTGGTACCTGAGAGTTGTTTTAATTTGTAGGCTAAGTAACTTTAACTATTTTCCTGTCTTGTAACAAGTCATATTTTCTAAACCTGTAATCACTTTCAAAGAGCCCAGAAGAGGGTTCAATAGAGATGCAATATTGTACAGTGGGCTAAAATACTTGATTTGAACTCAAGGACCTGTGTTCAAATCTCAGTTCTGGTCCTTACTACTTGTGTGATCTTGGGTATGTCATGTAGATTCTTATCACACAGCTTCTCTTAGATTCAGTTTTCTCATGATAAAATGAGGGAATTGTAGATACTGTCTAAGGTCTCTTCTAGCTCTGTCTATGATGTACTAATATCTATCGTGTACTGATATTCTATAATCCTTCTTTAGACCTATACTATCCTCATTCTGGAACCCTCACCATATAGTATAGAAGATAGACAAATTAATAGTACCCAACTACAATGTAAATATTCAGCACACTAAGCTTCAGGATCAATTTCCTGAAACTTACATTTATATCTACTTGAATTGTATGTATTATACAATGATAAATTAACACAGAGGCAGCAAAATGTGAGAGAAAGTGCAACAAACCTAGAGTCACAAAATATTGGGGTCAGTGCCTGCACCAGCACTTTTTAGTTGAGTGAGTTTAGACAAATCAGTTAATAACTATGGACCTCATTTCTTCATTTGCAAAATGGAGATAATGATACTTACATTACTCTTCTCAAGGGGTAATAGGGAGAATCAAATGAAATAATTCAAATAAATAATTTCACTTACAAAAGCTTTGAAATAATATCCCACCCCCCTTCTGTCATAAACATATTCTATCCTAGAAACATTTCTATAAGTTTCTTGGTATATTTCTTCCTTAAAAGGCAGACATTTTTACCTATAACTTGTACCTACAAACTATCACAAAAAAAGAAAACTTTCATGATCTCTGGTACTTAGTACATTTTTTGCCACCCATATCTATAATCAGGTCATTCTCGTCTGGATTTTGAATGGTTTATCATTTTTAAGTATATAATGGAAAGAATATTGAATCTGAAGTTGTCAGACCTATGTTGATATCTTAGCTCTACTATTTATTAGCCTAGTGACCTTGGGCAAAACATTTTGTTTCTCTGGGCCTCAATGTCTGCATCTGTAAAATGAAAGATTTGACCTCGATAACATCTAAGGTCCTTCCTTGTTCCTGAGCATACTATGATCCTGTGGTCAGTACTTGTTGTATACCACCTCTCTCACACTCACCTCTTTGATCACATCACACACACACACACACACACACACACATATGCAATTCCTGACACACTGTATGGCAGGAATTATACAAAAGAAGTAAAAAAGATCCAGGTTCTAAACATAAAATAATTTTTTTTTTTTATTCAGGCCATCCTGTGTTACATGAATAACCCAGGGACTGTCATGAGCCAAGGCAACTTGACCCAGAAGAGCATCTTAGTTAAAGATTTTGTAAAATAGGTTCTGTTCAATTACAACTGATTCATATTTCAATTTAATAGGATAATGAATGTCCAGAATAGGGATCATTGAAGGATCATTCATTCTTTCATCCAGCAATCACTCAAGTGCCCGTTAGATATAATGCTAGGTATTCATTTTCTTCTACCAGTGACTTTTGATGGTGGAATGGGGACATGTGCCTCTGTCCTGGGCCTTGTGTGTGGGTCTTAGTTTGAGGAGGGAAGGATTCATGAAAGTTTCCTTCAGCTCTCAGTTAGGCAAAGTGAAATTTTGTTTAGAGACAGACTCTGGGCCCCTCAACAAAAACCATGAGAAGAAAATAGTTGATGTGCAAAACTCTTTTTGAGTAAACAGTATCACATCCCAGTGAACCATAGATTATCCAAAGAACAGCAAAAATAAATAAAGAATTTATTTCACTCAGTAGATACAAGAAATAAACATATACAACACAACCATTAAATCCACTCCTAAAATCCCTGCTTTTATGTATCCATTTTCATTTTCCCCAGATGAGCCTCATTTTGTTATTTTAAAAATTATCATTCACATCTGACTGCTTAATGATTAATTAACACTTCTCCTTTTGCCTTTTGTTTATCCCTATTTATTTCAAGGTCTTCTTTACTTCCTAATGATCATGTTTCTCTCCTGATACAAGGAAAGATGCCTCTAATGGATGAATTTGCATTTAAATAGCATCTTTCTTCCAAAGAGCTCAAAGCACTCTGTTCACATGATTTCACTGATCCTTGGAATCCCAGGAAAAGTAGGTAGAGATTGGCTCATTTTACAGTTGGAAAAACTGAGCCACAAAAGGGGTAAGTTGCCTCCTTTGCCTTGTCCTAAAGACAATTAGTAGGGGATGAAGTAATAGAATCCATTTTACTTAAATGACAGTTCATTTTCCTACCTACTAGGTTCTGCTGCATTTCCTGAGCTCAATATGCCAGCCATCTTAGCATCATTATTAATTTCATGGACCTACATACATAGCCTGTTTTACCTCTGGTGCTTCTTTATCCCTTGATACACTGTATTCATGAAAGTCCTTAAGCTCTGTAACCCCCTTTGTTAGCATTAACCCATTCTGCTTTTAGCTGCCCGCATCCTTTCCCTAAAGCCTTTAACTAATGCAACATATCCTTGTTTGCTTCTTTCCCCTCTTTTCCATTCCCAATGGGCTTTGCTTTACCGTAAATCTTTGAGCAGGCCTTCAAAAAGTCACATCAGATGTCTCTTGCTCTTTGGATTCTAGTTTTTCAGGGGAATTGTAACTGGCTCTGCTTTGATTAAGCATCTCTTAGTATACACCAACTCCTTTTCACACTCAGGGGTTTTGATTTTCATCCCCATGCTCAAAACCAGACGGTGATGATCCCGATAGTTCCCATTAGACTTCCTAGGATTCCTTCATTCTCCCAAGTTTGTTTTCTTGCTGAAAAAAGGGAGAAAGGGCAGGGCTCAGCAGACTAAGCAGCAAGTAGAACAGAAAGAATTATGATTCAGAACTATTATACTCTGGAGGGATTTTGGGGAAATGACAATAATCTTGTATCTTTGGTTATCCATAAAAATAATGGGAATAACCCAATGTGTCTTGCTTCAAAATGTTATGCTTAATATTGTCAATCAAGTTTCCTTATCTATAAAGTGAAAAGGTTGAACTATATGACCTCCCCTCTCTCTTCCAGCTCTGAATCTGTGATAGGATCCTATGGATTTTTTCAATATGCAATGCCATGGCAAGAGCCTGATCAAAACTCCCATGTTGTCCTTACCTTGGATCATTTATTTTGATCATGTCATGATACAGCATAGCATGGAGGATAGAGAGCTGAATTCAAGAGTCAGGAGAGACACGATTTCAATTCCTCCTCTGACATTTGTCGCAGTGGTTGTTGTCCAGTCGTTTTTACTCATATCTGACTCTTCATAACCCCATTTGGGGTTTTCTTGACAAAGATACTGGAATGGTTTGGCATTTTCTTCTCCAGTTCATTTTATAGATGAGGTAAGTCTCTATGGCCAGATCTGAACTTAGACGAGTCTTTCTGATTCCAAGTCCAGCACTTTACCCACTTTGCCACTTAGATGCCCCTTCTGAGATTTACTAGCTGCATAATCTTGGCCAACTCACTGAATTGTCTCCATTTCCTCATCAGTAAAATGAAGTTAATAAAAGGACCTGTTGCTATTTATTTCACAAGGCTGTCATGAAGATCCAGTGATTATGTTACCCAAAGTCCTTTGCAAACCTTAAAGGACTATATAAACGTCAGGCATATTTCATCTTTTTTGTTACCCCTGTCTCCTTTCTGTTCACATTTTGAATAAGTTCTAGGAATATGGGTAAAGAGTTCTAGAGAGTATTCTGATTTTTAACCTAGTGATTTGGAAAAAGGGTAGAATGTCTCCCCCTGCCCTGAAAAAAGACTTACATAAAAATCTACATTGTAGATGGATTTGTGAAGGAAACTGATGTGTTCCCAGAGACAAAGTATTCTACCATCCCCGGATATACTAGGTGATGATATGGATTTGTAACATGCAGAGAGACTGGTCATGAAGGCATAAATTGTTATCACTAACAGTAAAGCAATCTGACACATGTAAAGAAACTCAGTGTGTTCATGGTTTCCTCTGTGGTCAGAAGTATACAATAGAAAAAGCAAAACTAGGCCTCTAGAGAGATTCCGCAAAAGGTTGTAGACAGATGTTCTGAATCTTGAAGTCCAGCAGAAATGTATTTAGGTCAGGGAATAAGGTTGAGCTGGGAGAGAGAGACAGGAAACCAAATTGGTTGTGTGACCTCTAGAAGCAGCTTCAATAGAGGGCTATGTTGATACATGTGTTCTGAAAAAGAAATAAGAGGAAGGTCTGAGCTACACAGTTACCAACACTAGATATCTGGGTCTGATGGGAGCTATGTAAAAATCTAGACTATTTGAGGGTTCTGTGGTAAAGACCATTTGAATTGTAATTTATTTTAGATATATTTGCTAAGCTGTGTGATTAAAAATGGCACTTTTTTTAAATGGATCATCCTATTGAATGAAAAATTCTTAGACTATGATAAATCAAAGCCTTCTGTTGTATAGCCTTCCTCTTCTCCTGACATACATTAGGCATTATATAAATTCACATACCCTTCCCTTACCCCCTTTCTCTATGCATAAAAAGTTTTAAGGAATAAATCAACCTACCAAATGCAAACATAAAATATATTGCAGTAACTGGAGCTTCATTTTTTTATTATCCTAATGATAATTTATATAAGAGGTTGCAAAAAGAAGTTATCGAATATGGGATAAAAATGATGAATATTCTGAATTCACACAGGAGATAGCCATGTGCCACTCTGGATGCATAGTGTAACAGAACGACAGAGTTGAAAGGATCCTTAATGAGCATGGAGTCCAAGGGTGGGGAACTCACAGCCTTGAGGCCATATGTGGCTTTCTAGTATGGTCCTTTGACTGAATCCAAACTTCACAGAACAAATCTCCTTAATAAAAAAATTTGTTCTGTAAAACTTGGACTCAGTGAAAAAGACCACATCCAAGGTCACATGTGGCCTTGAAGCCTCAGGTTCCCCACCCCTGATGCAGTTCATACCATGTCAAAACAGGAATACCCCTAAGACATATCCAAGAAGTGGTCTTCCAGACTTCCAAAGACCTGTAGTGAGAGGAAACTCACTACCTCCCTAAAAAGTTTATTCCATTTTCAGATTGTTAAAAATTAATTCAAAAGCATATATTAAATGTTTATGATATAGAGAGCATGTTGCTAAGTGTTGGGATTACAAATTCAAATACAGGTAGGTAGTAAGGTGAAATATGTGAGAAATGAAGTCAGGAAAACCTGAGTTCAGATCTTAATTCTTAAACCTGGCTATGCAGCTCTGAGCAAGTCACTTAACCTCTCTCTGACTCCGTTTCTTCATTTGTAAACTGGGGTAGTAATAACACCTACTTCCTATGATTGCTGTGAGAATAAAATGAGAAAATATTTGTAAAGCACTTTGCAAACTTTAAAGTTCTATATAAATGAAGAAAGAAGGAAGTATAGGAGGGAGGAAAGAAGGAAAGAAAGAAAGAAAGAAAGAAAGAAAGAAAGAAAGAAAGAAAGAAAGAAAGAAAGAAAGAAAGGAAGGAAGGAAGGAAGGAAGGAAGGAAGGAAGGAAGGAAGGAAGGAAGGAAGGAAGGAAGGAAGGAAGGAAGGAAGGGAGAAAGAAAGAAAGAAAGAAAGAAAGAAAGAAAGAAAGAAAGAAAGAAAGAAAGAAAGAAAGAAAGAAAGAAAAAAGAAAGAAAAAAGAAAGAAAGAAAGAAAAAAGAAAGAAAGAAAGAAAGAAAGAAAGAAAGAAAGAAAGAAAGAAAGAAAGAAAGAAAGAAAGAAAGAAAGAAAGAAAGGCAAGGTAGTGAATAAGTCATTTTGACTATTATAAATATCAAAATTAATCATAAAGGACATATGAAGAAAAATGCTATCTATATTTCAGAGAAAGAAGTGATAAATAGAAGTATGTATAGAGCAATTTTACACATACGTATTTGTGTTTAATGATAGCCATCTCTAGGGTGGAGCGGGGGGAGAAGGAAAGAGAAGAAAAAAGGGCAAAAAAGAAATTCACATGATAACTTCATTTTATATTTAAAAAGAATAGCAAGTTGTACTAATATATTGACAGTTATGTGTGCAATCTTCTCTCTTTGTTATGCTATGTTAAGGAAATGTTTGTCTTCTTCCATAAATTAAAAGTAAATAAATATATTTTAAAAATTATTTTTAAAAAACAGGTAGACCCTTTCCTCAACAACTGTCTGGGGAAGAGTGTTTTGGTCTCGAAAGGCCAATTGATTTACAAGTCCTTATGCAGAATGGCAGTGTTAATTTAAACCTAGAACTACAGGTGGGATTGGAGAGGGAAGCAAAGGAACATAATGTCGTCGCATGAAGATGCCTGAGGAGCAGTAGGTGTATAGCTCTGAGTTGAGCTGGACGTGATAAAGTCTCACTGATGAAGCTCAGGGCAGGAGCTGGAGCGCCCAGTTGGAAGTGTAGGCTAGAGCACAGGAGCGTGGCATGAGACCTTCCTCATAGTAATTCTGCTGCATTATCTCAGTTCCCTCATCTCCTTCCCAACACACACACACACACACACACACACAAATACATACATACTTTGCCCGGCTCACATAACTTTTCTGAGCTGCACTATCAATTCACAGTCCTGCCTATTCTAAAGACATGTGTGTGTTTGTCCTTTGTTGCTGAAGAAGACCATGCCGTGAGAGAAATAATGACATCACTTGCATTTGACTTTGTTTTGAGTGAGGGAAGGCTGTGCAGGTCACCAGTCTCACTTCTCCTCCAGAGCCATCTGAATCCAGTGGCCAGGGATTCATCAGGATGACTGGAGATGACCCAGGATGAGACAATTGGGTTAAGTGACTTGCTCAAGGTCACACAGCTAGTGAGTGTCAAGTCTGAGGTGAGATTTGAACTCAGGTCCTCCTGACGCCTGCACTGGTGTTCTATTCACTGTACCATCTAGCTGCCCCTAAAGACATGTAAAGTATCCTTAAGAAATATCCTCCTAGTGTTACCAGATCTCAGATTGTATTATAAAGCAGCAACTCTCAAAACCACTTGGTACTGGCTAAGAAATAGAAGGGTAGACAAGTAGAATATGCTAGGTACTCAAGACACACTGTTTGACAAAAATTGCTGGGAAAACTGGATAATAAAATGGTGGAAACTAGGCATAGACCAATGCCTGACACCATACCTAAGACTTAAGTCCAAATGGGTATACAATCTAGGTAGAAAAATTGATACTATGGACAAATTGGTGGAGCAAGGAATAGTGTATTTATCAGATTTATGGAGAGGTGAAGAATTTTTGACTAAAGAAGAGATAAAGAACATTATGAAGTGTAAGATGGATAATTTTCATTACATTAAACTGAAAAGGTTTTGCACAACCAGATCCAATGCAACCAAGATTCGTAGTGATGCAGAAAACTGGGAAAGAATTTTTGCAGCTAGTGTCTGTGAAAAAGGCTTCATCTCTAGAATATATAGAGAACTGAGTCAAATGTACAAAAATACAAGTCATTCCCCAATTGATAAATGGTCAAAGGATATGAACAGGCAGTTTTCAAAGGAAGAAATTACAGATATCTACAGTCATATGAAAAAATGCTTTAAATCACTATTGATCAGAGAGATATAAATCAAAACAACTCTGAGGTACCACATCACACCTATCAGATTGGCTAATATGACAATACAGGAAGATGATAAATGTTGAAGAAGATGTGGGAGAGTTGGAATACTAATTCATTGTTGGTGGAGCTGTGAGTTGATCCAACCATTCTGGAGAGCAATTAGGAACTATGCCCAAAGGGCTACAAAAATGTGCATACCCTTTGACCCAGCAATACCACTTCTAGGACTGTATCCCCAAGAGATCATAAAAATAGGAAAGGGTCCCACATGTACAAAAATATTTATAGAGGCTCTCTTTGTGGTGGCCAAAAACTGGAAATCAAGAGGATGTCCATCAATTGGGGAATGACTGAATAAATTATGGTATATGAATGCAATGGAATACTATTGTTCTATAAGAAATGATGAATAGGAAGACTTCAGAGAGGTCTGGCAAGACTTATATGATCTGATGCTGAGCGAAAGGAGCACTTGTGCACAGCAACGACCACAGTGTGATAGAGTCTTTTCTGGTTGACTTAGTACTTCACTGCAATGCAAGGACTTAAAAAAGTTCCCACTGGTCTTTTAAGGCAAAATGTCTTCCACATCCGGAGAAAGAACCATGGAATTCAATTGCAGAATGTAGCAGATTATTTTTTTTTTGTGTATTACACTTTGATTTGTTATATGATTTCTCTCATTCATTTTAATTCTTCTACACAGCATGACTATAGTAAAAATTTATTTAATAGGAATGCATGTGTAGATCCTATATAAAATTGTATGCTGTCTAAGGGAGGGAGGGGGAACTAGGGGAAAGGGAAGGGGAAAAAATCTAAGCTATATCGTAGTGATTGTAGAACACTGAAAATAAATAAAATTAATTAAAAAAAAGAAAGAAAGAAATGTCCCACCTGAACCTGGGATGCTCCTTACCAGGGAGAGAATTAAGTTCAACAGTTTATTTAAACTGGTTTATCTTTATCCTTAGTTTCCCTCAATTGGATGAGCACAGGTGAACAACAACTTGCCTTACACACTCCACAGGAATATTATGATGCTCTAATCAAATCATGAATTCAACTATCTCTTTTTCATATTGGAAGGGGGTTCTTGCAGCCTCCGCATATACAGGACTTGTAATACAACCTCAATTCTCAACTATTCACTCCTACAAAATGTGAATTTTCTGATAATCCTCACCTAACAAGATTGATGGTGCTGCGTAACCTAAAAAGCACTATGAAGATGTGAATTCCAGGAATGCACTGGAAAATGGAAGTGGTATGAAAATCCAATGTAGCATTCTTTGTTAAAGAATGAACTAGGATTATTCTGATTGTGTGAATTTCTCATGTGGGACTCTTGCCTCATAGAAGCAAATGTCCCCATTTTCTAAATAAACAACTATATATGAATTCAAGACAAGAGAAAGACGATGATGCAAGAAATATCTTTGTTTCTAGCACATCTTAAGGTAGCTGTTCAGTTAGAAAACAAGTATAGTCATATTCCAACTATATTCCTTAGAGGATATAAGCACCATCACTATTCCACATTCATGCCCAGAGAAATGTTATTCACACAGGTCAAGATTGGGATCCTACAGTGCTAATATTTTAATACTTTGAAGATCTGTGGTTTCATTGTATTCAGTACTTTCTCCATCAATGAAGAGTTCAACATCTCCAAATAATGATACATATTCTCCATGAGTTTTAGGGATTATTTTTTTTGGGGGGGCAGGGTAATTCATAAAAATTTGGTGGCCCACCTTGTGGCAGTAACTTCCTTTGAACTTAGCAAGGTGGGTCATCATCATCATCATCATCATCATAGCATTTATAGGTTTGTAAAATGAGATAATAAATGTTATCTCATTTTATCCTTACACTAATCCTAGGAGACCGGTGCTATTATTATTCCCATTTTACAGATGAGGAAACTGAAGCAGACCAAGTTACTTGCCAAGGATCAAATATAGAGAACATGTTTGAAACCAGATTTAAACTCAGGTCTTCTTGATTCCAAGTCCAGTCCTCTAACCCCTGAGTCATCTAGCAGCCTCCTCACATATTTGACATTGCCTTTCCTATACTCAAAGTCTTTCTGGCTTGCCACAGCTTATGTTATACTTGCTCACCTCTGTGTCACAATGAGACATTCAGAGTAGAACTTTGGTGGATGCTAGGTATTAAAATCTTTAAAATGCAAAGATAATTCTGGTTGGTCAAGGTGGGGGGCATCATTACATCTCCCTATTGTGTCTTGGCACCATAGACTAGATAAATTTCTTTAGCTTTCATTTTAATGTTTCAAGTGACAGTGGCAGGCCAAAATACTTCTTAAATGGTCATGCATAATTTGCTTTTGTAATCAAGAAATAGACCTAAAGATATAAAAACCTCAAAAGTAACATAAGTATTCCCAGACATCAATGTTTATTTTTCACTACTTCCATTCCAATCCTCTTATTGTCCCAGTTTGAATTCTATCTTTTTTTCTCTGAAAACAAGAAAAGAGAACAAAAGCAAAATAAAAAATTAATTGTTGCTTACAAATTTCTTAAGTTTATAATTAATCAAAGCCAAGAAACAAGTTAGACCCTGGATTAAGGTAGGAAGTCATTGTTGAACCCCAAATGAGAAGATAGGTGTCTGACATTGATGTAGCTGTCATAAGTCTCTACAGGAAAGTTACACTGTAGCCCCTTGATTCTTGTTTAAGGTCAAGGTCTCTTTGAAAAAATGGAATCATTTAGTTTGTGAACTTGGAGTCCTATCTTGGTCAGTCTCCTATAATGGGTGAATAGAAGGCCCAGCTCTGTGCACAACAAAAGTGAAAAAAAGTGGCTCTCAAAATGGCATTAAAGATGAGTTTCCCATACTATCTGGTACTCCAGAAATGATTTTTCTACATAATATAACAATCAATAAGAAAGCTTTTATTGAATACCTGCTTGGTGCTCAGCACTGTGTTAGAAAAGTTCTGTAGATGACAGAGAACCGTAAAACATGGTTTCTACCCCCAAGTTTAAAATCTATCTGAGAAGATCAAAAATGATATGCATGAAACATTAGCGTGCTATATAAGGCAACCTATAATTTGTTACAACCTGTAGTCAGAGGGAGATGAATGGAAATAAGGGAGGGGGGATGGGGAGAGAACTTTCATGGAGGATTCAGGAATTGAACTTGGTTTGGAGAACGGGTAGAGATGAGACAGAGAAGCAGCCATCTGATATTTCAGGTAAGAGGAACTTATTTGTGCAAAGGCTCAAAGGTGGGGAATGAGCATAGTGTTTTCACAGGGTAGCAATAAGATAAGTCTAACTAGAATGTGCAGTGTGTGATGGGAAATGCTGGAAAATCAGTTTGTTAGAAGGAATGGGAATAAATAACAGAAGGCTTTTATAAGTGCACATTTATAGGTAGAAGGTAGTACCCTGTGACTCACCATAAAATGGGCTTATAAAACATCAACTGGAGAACACATTTTACTAATCTACAATATGGACAAGTGATATTCTCAATAGCTACATTCACTCAACAAGCATTTATTGGGCCATTATGCACTAGGCAAGGTATTAAGCAGTGTCAGTACAAATACAAGCAAAAAGAAAATCTCCTTCCTCAAGGAATTTACATTTCAGTGAAAAGAACAATGCACAAAATAAACTTGAAAAATGGAAAAGGATGCCTGGCATGATGGAGAAGTCCAGAGAAGCCCCGAAGTGGGCAGCCTGGTGGGAAATGAAGGGACAGCTGTCCTGGGCACCCTCCTTAAATGGAGATTCTGAGAGCAACCTTCACTTTTCATTGAAAGGGAAGGACCCTAGAGGCAGAGGATAAACAGTACATTATCTCCTCCTACATTTTTTTAACAACTGAAATAAAGAAGT
Source organism: Bettongia penicillata ogilbyi (assembly GCA_023548195.1). Taxonomy (NCBI): domain Eukaryota; kingdom Metazoa; phylum Chordata; class Mammalia; order Diprotodontia; family Potoroidae; genus Bettongia; species Bettongia penicillata. Next base: position 3,093,463 of record JAJHZJ010000204.1, on the reverse strand, counting down.
GGGAAAAGATAACAAGATAAGCTCAATGAATGGAAAGCTCATCTTGAGGAAAGGGTGGAAGGAGATAATAGCTGGGTGTGGAAGTTTCCTATAGATACCTCCCACCCATTTGACCACGAGTCAAATTTTATCCTCTTTATTCACTGCTGTTACCGATTAATCTGAACACGGACCATGAATTGATGTACATATGTGGTTATCTAAGCATATAGAGAGAACAGTATAATAGCTAGAGCAATTGACTTGGAATCAGGAAGACCTAGGTTAAAAATCATCTCTACTCTTACTAGCTGTGTGACTCTAGATGAGTTATCGAACTTCTCTGAGTCTCAAATAACTCCCTAGGACTAAGGTGCTAAGTCATAGATGGGTTGCTATTTGTACTACTAGAAGATTAATCCAAGATGACTGTGTTTGTCCAAAGTTGTTTATGATAAAGGGTCAGATACCTTTTCAACATAAATTATTTTTTCCAGAGCTATTCTTCAAGCAGCTCCAGATTAAATGCAGTGAAATGTAACCCAACAGAAAAAAGACAGGAGATTTGGAGGAAGTTGGAGGGATGTGTTAAACAGAAATGATCTGAATTTTCAGAGAGGAAATGCTAACACATAGAAACACCTAGCAAGAAACAGATTGAAGAGAAAGAAAGCAGAGAATGTAGGATTTGCTAATGGTGAACCTAAGATACAGGGACTGGAAGGATAGCTCGGAAATTCAAGAGCATTACCAGAATATTGGATGGACAACAAGGAGCAATTTCATAACCTCTCAGTTGCTTCCAACTTCTTAAAGCATTCCAGAAAAGAAAAAGTGTTACTTGGTAAGAATGATTTATTGAGCAATTATCTCTTTCCGCCCTCTGCTCTATGGAACTGGACAGGAGACAACTCTGGTAAATTACCCTTGTTGGGGGCGGGGGGGAGAGTCTTCTGAAGAGTTTACCTTAGATAAATGCAAAGCTTTCCAGACAAGGAGTGTCTTGAGCAGTATGGTGTTCTATCTTTATTAATGCAGGACCATTTTCTAAACACAGTTTTTGTCCCTCTCCTTTTCCTCCCTGCTTATCTCTACCCTTTTCAAAGACCCATTTTCTCTCCATGACTGCTTCTCTCTCCCATACATGCAAACAGAAACACTTACACACAAAACCACTCACATCCCAATTTCAGCTCTTTTCCTATCCAACTCTCTATCTATCATATCCAATGTCTCTACTTGGTCAGATGAGATCCCCAAAAATCTTTTCCCTCCTATAATAGGCGACAAATAATATCCTAGATCAGTGACTGCTAAATCATCCATGAATCCTGAGCTATGGCTTCTGGGTTTGAGACTTTTCATTGCTGAGGGGAGGTCTTGGTGAAGAAACTCCTTATGAAAAGTATATAGGTTAGAGATATAGATATAGATGTAGATAATACAGAGAATCTAAAAGAAACATACCCCTACTTAGGAAACTTCAAGTAAAAATAGAGACAGTTGTACTAGAAAGCATAGGCAAATGTATGAATATAATTGACATGATAATTCACTTACTGATGTAGTAGTACCACCACCATCACCCACATATACACACCCATACACACAAACTATACACTCTTCCTCTGTTTGCCTATTGCATTCTTGACTTTTGTAAAAAAAAAAAAAAAAAAAAAAAAAAAAAAAAAAAAAAAAAATCCCACCAAGTCTGTCACTACATGGTGATATATAGACAAAATAAACAACTTGTTCCCTAGTCAGTGCTGAGTCAGTTTACCTCTTTCACCTACTGCCAAATTATAAAGTTCAAAGACCCTAAAGTATAGATTTAGCTGGTGAAACAATTGTCTTTCTTCAAATTTGAACACTGATAAAGCTGAAAATATAGATCTTAAGGCAAAAAATTGGATAGCATACTCTTCCCCCTCCCCCAAATAAACTTTACCACTCCTAAAGTATGACAGCAGAAAGTATGAGACAACATGTATTGGGCTTTGCCCATTGTCTCTACTGCTTTGCATCCCATGGAGAGAGTGAAGATAAGCATGAATCAAGAGGTTGGGTACCATGTTTTAGAACTGATGACTATGGTCATATATCCTTGATATGGTGCTGAATTTAAGTAAACCAAGGATACATGGGCATATATTTAATTGCATGTGAAAGGAGAGCAGAACATTTTCACTGAAGAACAGAATTTTGGGGTGGGAAGGGATAGATGACCCCCCTCACTCTGCAAAGATTGAGCATAGTGTCTATTCATTTCTGTGCAGTGAGGTAGCCTCTTTCCCAATAGACCCCATTTGGCCTCTCCATCCTCCTCTGAAGATCACCATATAAAATGTGCTGTGACTGAGTAACTTCTCTCAGTTAGTCATTACTCATCCTTGATCCCAGCATTCTGTGGTTCCCAATTATACTTTTCTCACTCTAGATTGCTGCTGTCATAGCTGATGACATGCTTAGTGAAAGAGAGGAATGACGTGTTGTAAAATTGAGCTTCTTGTACGGTAACAGTTCTGATTTGATTTGGGTAGCCTGAGTGTGCTGTACAGGCTGTTTCAAGTGAGCATCCTATGGTCCTGCACATGGTGAGTTAGGTCTCATTTTTCATCTGCTGTCATGGTTAACTGGCAACTTCTAGGTATGGGGTGACTGTCTGGCATCACAGGCATGCTTGTGCAGACAAATACCTAAAGAATCCCAACAGGTTCCGGTTGTGAAATGATGTTTTAGCCAATCCCTTCTAGCAGTGCATGTGTATGCACAAGAATCTTCAATCACATTGGCATGTAATATTGTGAGAAGTTTTGTTCCAGAGCTACTTGTCACAGAAAAGTCTTGCATCTTATCGCTATAGCATTTTCCTCTCCTCTAAGGCCAAGCCAAAATAGCTTGTGTCTGTGGCTTTCCAACTAAGAGTGGCTTGGAGACAGTAGCCAAGACTCACTTCACTGAAGATTATAAGTTGAACTAAAATTGGGCTCCCTGAAGAGAAACACCAGTTCTTTATCCACTAAGTTAAAGGAGACATTCCTCTTTTTGTATTAAACAACTAGGAAGGGAAAGATTGTTCAATAGCTAAAAGAACACGGCAAATATCAGGGTTACCAAAAGTCACACAGAAACCTTTAAAATAATTTGAAGTGGTGATAGAACAAGCCATACACTGGATTGCTACTGATGCACCAATCATTAACCCTTGGGCCTCACTTGTACTTCCATTAAGATGGTAGGAGGACTGTTTCCAATTGGTCTACCAAAGCAATTTCCTCTGTTTCCTCAGTTTGAAAATGGAGTGTGTGATTTCTTCCTCAGAATAACTAGGGTACCAAGCTCTCTGGAAATCTGGCCAAATTGCCAGATTGTTCTCCTTGTGGGTCCCAAGTAAAAGGGAAGAAAATTTGACTAATTCTTTCTTTTTTAAGTTCTAATAGCAAATAAGTAAAAAGTGACAATAACTTCTCACTGACATATAGAACATATAAAAACAACAATGTCAATAGTCACCTTTTTTATATCATGTCAGAAAACTAAAGATGTACCAAATAATGTTTTACTTAAAAATACTATTGTATCAAGGCTAACAATACTACCTAGTGTAACTATCTGATGCAAATGAAAGATCGCAAGAGCTCACTGTTATAATGTGCTTTAGAAATTGCAGATGTTTTGCTACACACACAGTCCTGTGGAATTGGTAGATATCTTCATCCCCATTTTACAAATAAGTATGTCATCATAAAGTCACCAGTTTGAAGTTAGAGTTTGGAGAAGAAGAAAAACCATAAGCCCAAAAATAAGAAAAAAAGAAACAAGAAAACTGCTATGAATCATTAACAGACACAACAACCACTAAAAAAGGCAGACTAAAATTAAACAGCAAAAATGATTTCTAGTCAGATACTCTGAGACATGACAGAAGTCTCAGTACACCGAAAGGAAAATCTTGTTTGCTCAAATTATTTGTTTCTTCTGTCTAATGAATATAATTCTAATATACAAGTGATAACACTGGCATTTCTTTGAAATGTTGATTTAGTTTAATTATGAAAATCACCAAGGTATTTTCTGGCTGCTGCATCACTCCCTGTACTAAGATTAATCACATCAACATCATTCATTTAATCTTCAAAGAGGAAGCAGTTGTCCACAAAAGCCTTCAAATAGCTTCATTAGTGCAATTTTTCAGACTCAAACACTTAGCTGGCAGCATATGATTGAGAGTAAGGAAGGTCATTATATTCATCTATTTCCTAATCCAATTTTTTTAATGTTTCTACATGTTACTGTAGAGATGTAGCTTTGAGGGTTTTTTCTTTTTCTTTCTTTTTTGTCTACATTCTCTTTGTTTGGTTTCTACAACGCACAGTTCAAATAATGAAGAAAACCTTGATTTAGATTTAACAAAATATTTGGTAGCTGTGGCTCTTATTCATGACATTTTGTGGAAGGTCTATAGATCAGTTCTTTTCCTTTTATTTTTTTCTGATTAGACTACTTGATATGAAAAAAAAAACTGTGTCTAAAGCACTTTGCATTTCCATATTAGGAAAAAAATCCCTCAGAACAACAAACCGCATCCTAAATACAGCAATTGCAATAAAAAGAAGCTCAACTGATAATAATCTCTCTCCACTTTTTAAGCCAGAGTGAGATTTGTTTGTTTCACGATGTGACAACAGACACAGTAAACCTCACCTTATGTTAGTGATGCACTGGGGAAAACCATTTAAAGGACAGCTACTCAAGGCTATTTTTACTTACAGAAAACCAATAGGTACCAGTGTGCTGTAAAATGACACTGTAGTGTATGATACGCCGAATAGGTGATAGGCTCAATCAAGAACAATTAGTTGGTTGCCACAAAAAAGCATTCTTGAAAAGTCCTACTGCATAGCATGGTACCAAGGTAGATGGGGTAGGAGAAGGAAGGAAAGGGTACTGTCATCTGTAGTTAGTGACGTACCTAGTCCAACGAGTTATAAAATGTGTCAGGCAGAAAAATTTGCTGAGTTCCTTTGCTAAGAAGCAAAACCTTCTAACTGGAGCTTTCAAATCTGAGTCTTATAAAGAAATGATTTATTTGACTTTTGACTAGTCCACTTGCTGGAAACCTTTACATTGCAGCATCCAGTGGCTGCATAGGGTAGAAAGAAGACATAAATCAAGCAGAGATTGTCTTGAATTAGAATCTGGCAAATACACTAAATTTCAAGAATAAAAATTTTTATAAAAGGGAACAAAGGAGAAGGTGCATTTGAGGGCTTTCCTTAGCAGCAGCGACAACAATTAGACTTTCTGAGCAAAGTTCATTAGGTTTTGAGTTATGAAATCAATCCATAATCGAATATAATGACAAATTATAATTGTTCAAATCATGTTCCCATAAATGAAGAAAATGCAATTATAACGTGTAATATTAACTTACTTTAAATCGTTTTAAAGTAAAAACTCAGTGGGGACCAAATTCTCATTGGCACAATATAATTATAAGATATAAATATAAAGAGGAGAATAACTCATGTTTGAAAAGGTCAATGTTGCCATTTGTTCTTCTGAATATAAAATCATCAGAGTAGGAGAGAATATAAAATGGGAGAATAAGACTGTAGTATTTACATTGGTTCAGTAAGGGCATTGGGGAAAGTAGTGTTCATTCATTCATTCTTTCAACTAAAAATTATTTAGCATCTTCTATGTGCAAGACACATTTCTAGGCACTACAAGGAGATACAGGAATAAATAAAGTGCAGGAAAAGATAAAATGTGCAGAAGTATATAATGCAAAGCACTGTATTAGAAAAATTCAGAGAAGAGAATCATTTCTGGTTGGAAAGGCTTCAAGAAAGAGATGGAACTTTAGTCATTGAAGGATAGAATGATTCACATTTCTTTGTGGAGCATAGGGCACTCCAGGTGGAGTGAAAAAAAGCATTAGAAAAGGCAAAAGGTAGGAAAGACAAATTATATGCTTGGGAAACAGCAAATAACTTACCTAGTTTGGCAGAAGGTTAAGAAGACAAGTATATATTATAGGAACTAGGAGAAAACATATGTGTGTACATATATGTACACACATATGTATATATATATATATATATATAAAACACGCACTTGTATGTGTGTGTGTATGAAGGAGGAGATAAGGCAGTTGGAGAAAGATTGTGGTCAGACTAAAAAAGCCTTGAATACCAGACTTTACAATTTGATTTTAAGTCAACAGGTCAGTGAGAAACACTTGAGGATGTTTGAGTAGGAGAGTGACATGCTTGGAGTGATGCTTTAGGAGAAATAATCTGAAGGTAGTGTGTAGAATAGAATGGAAGAAGAGCCTGAGGGAGGAGACCCATTAAAAAGGGGACTGTTATACTCCCAGAAGAAAGGTAATGAACATTTAAACTGGGATAGTGTCAGTGGGAACACAGGATATGAATGTGAGAGTCTTCAGGGAGGTTAAAAAAAAAGATGGTTCTTGGCAACTGGGTGCAGCTGGGGAGAGTATAAAGGAGAAAAAGGAGTCATGGGTGACATGCAAATTTTGAATTTCTATGATTAAGAAAATGGAGTTACCATTTATAAAAATAAAGAATACAGGGAAAGTAGCTGATTTGGGTGGAAGGATAATGATTCCAATTTTTACACATTTAGTTTGAGCTGAGAATAGAACATTCAGGTTATTTCTAGCATGCTGCTGAGGCTCCAGAGAGAGGTCATGGCACAAGATAATAATTTTGAGAGCCTAGAAAATCAAACTTCATTAATTATGGTGAAATTTTAAATCCTTAACTCTTTTCTGTGTTTATTTATTTAAATCTCCTTTACAGTGAAGAAAAGGAAATTAGGACTTTGATTTCCAATATCATAAATATGATGTTTGATAGCAAGAGGAAAGTTAAATTTAAGGAAAAACAAGGCTCAATCCAATCAGAAGTTCTGACATAAGTATTTATTCTTTGATTTAAAAAAACCCTGTACAATTTTAATGTTATTATATTCAAACTATATAATTCAAGATGTTAATACTTAGCAAAGGTTAGTGAAAAGGACAAGCAAACCTCAGAATCTCAACATCAGGGATGAAAAGTAATGACATTAGATTTTTGCAGACATCAGAACAAACACCAAACTTTTCAAATACCACAATTATAAAAAAAAAATGTTCACAATTGTTTAATGTATTGCTTAATTTTAAAAAATACAAAGAGGCTATAAACTAAGAGAGGAGAGTTCCAAGAGTTAGTGACTGTGATTTTTCCAATAAAGATGCATGGCAATATTTGGAAAAACTGACAAAATTAATGTCCCTCCAAGCAATATATCAAAACTACCAAGTCAATTGTTTACCAAAGGGTAAGAAAATAGAATGAATAAATTGATACAGCTTACTGCATTAATCCAAGTCATAAGCCTGATACCTTTTAGAATATGTATCAATTTATTTCTGTTGTTACTAACTTAACAGTAAATGGTGATCAGTAAGTTGCATTATAAAGTATTGAGGGAGATAATGAATAGGTTTCTCTTCCTATATTTATGATCCTAGATGCGCACATAAAGTTCACCAAAATGTAGAGTTCAGGAAATAAAAATTAGCCTGGATAAATGAAAAACTAATTTCGGTTCTTAATACAAGAATATGCAGTGGCCCTTTCAACACTGATGGTAACTGAAAAGCCTCCTTCACAGAGCACTAAGAAGCATAGATTCACCTTTTTTGACCATCTTTCCTGTCTTCTATATATCCTCATAAAATATTTACTGTTCTTCTGAATGACCACTCTGATTATCCTTAGACTCCTTTCAGATTCCCTGATGATGTCATGGAAATGTTAAACCCATTATGCTAAGTTAGGACCTCCATCTGCAGTGACCTCTTGGCACAAGCTTCCCGAGGACAGCATGATATTTTTACATAAAAGTTAGTCTTCATTCAAATCCTTGAGGTCTGATGCTGAAACATTCCAACAGCTTAATCAACCCTAATAAATACTTAACTAAGTTCATGGAAAAATAATAATAAAAAATACAAAAAATCCATTACAAATTTACAATTGAGTCATAAAAATGTCTATTAAAAGTACAATTACTTTACCACACTTTTTTATTGGAAAATAAGCATTTATCCTAATTTACAGGTTCAACCCAAAGGTGGTACATGACATTCCTTTTCATTAAGCTATTAGGGGAATGATGAGTGACTGGCACCCAGCTCTAATTATCTTTAATGTAGTGTTTCAAATTGATCATGCATAATGCAATTACAAATCATAATTAAATTAATTTATATTGATTTAAGCTTTTATAAGTTGTTAATAACTGCAGCCTATTACATCTATTTCCACAAGCTAACATTAATATTTTCAATCTGCTGAAACATTTCCTCCTTTCTCCTCTGGTATTCTTCTCATTAAAAAGTTCACACTGGCAACTACTTAAGGCTGCTGAAAGTCAGTTTCAAAAGGAAATACACTTGTCCCAGCACTTTTATATGCATGGATTGGGCTTTTTGAACAATGATATCTAATGCCATGTTGTTCTGCAATTATTGCAATCAAACAAAAGCATCCTGGATACTGGAAAGGGGAAAAAATCATACGGCACTCACCTCTTTTTCTATTTCCAATCTTTACTATCTTCAGCAAAGGCCATTGTGCCAAACCAAGTGTCTCATACATAACAGGTACTCCATAAATACTTGTTGATTGAAACTTTGACACAGGATGCAAAAGGAAACCTTTTAAGTTAGGTCAAGTTAAAAGAATAATTGAAAAGGCAAGAGAAGGGGGAGGAGTACATTATGTAAAGTTTTAAAAATTGTTTTAATCAATTTGATTCTCAGCTATACATAACTGCCATAAATACAGTTTTCTGAGTTAGCTTACATGCCTCAAGTTTAAGTACAGTATTAGAAGAGAAAATTCAGGACCATCCAGCACCATCTCTTCACAAGACCTAGGTAGAACAGGGATAAACCACACTAATAACCAGTAACTTAACCATGTCAGTTTGACAGATTATAAGGCTTACTGAATAGATTCCTTCTTTCACTTTCTTGTACCTACACTCAATTTCCAACAAAGTACTCTTTATGAATGCCACATAAGAATAATTTAAAAGATGGAGTAAGAAGATTGGGGTTTAAAGCTGTCTTTTTGCTAAACCACTTGTATGACCTTGTACACATCACTTCAGTAGGCCTCATTTTTCTTATTCACAAGTCATTTCATCATAGCACTAGAGCTAGAAAGGACCTCAGAAGTCATCTAATCTGACTGCCTCACTTTACAGAGGAGAAAACTGAAATCCAAATCAATGAAGTGCCTCACTCAGGTCATAAACATCAGATATGGGATTTTAACTTAGGTCCTCTGACTTCCAGATTCAGTCTGTTTTCCATTATAAGATGCTACCTCCTTGCCTATATGTGCTTTGACAGATCCCTTGTGTCCTTTTTGCTGAATAGGGAGAAAGGCTATAAAAGTGTGTTCCACAAACCTATGCTATTCTGTCTAAGTGTGAAGAGGAAGGGTAGGGCTTTAAAACTTTGCATAAATGTCCAAGTAATCCTTTATTAAATACATTGTAAATGTTCCACCCCATATCCCAGGAGTGAAGTATTATTCCCAGCAGGACAGCTTAGAGGATTGAAGATTGGAAAAAGGAAGATAAGCATATATACGTGAAGAGAGCTGGAAGAAAACTCATGAGTTAGTTAGTAGTATGAGAAGGAAAAAAATACAGACTTTCTCCAGATCCCAGCCATTATTCTTAGTAATATGGAATCCTGATGGTTAAATTCTAAAGAGGTTTACATCTAAATGGAGTTTAGATGTAAGGAAATGAAGGAATAAAGTTATTCAGGAAGTCATACAACATTCTGAGCAAAATATTAGAAATTAAACTCCTCAAACTCATGTGAGGAGTAGTTCTTTAAAAGTTCAGGGGATCATTAGTTACTCACTGTGGAGAACAGGGGCAGATCAGTCATAGTCTTTCAGAGATCCTTGAACACAGTTCCTCTAAGAAGTGCAACTCTATGGGGACACAGCCCAGGTACTTGCTGGACAGCAAGGACCAAGGGGTTTCTAAGTAAAACTTTCTTCACTCCTCTCTCTCCCAAATCCCCACTCCTCCACTCTTCAGAAGACCTGAAGAAGAGTATTTCTATGTTCCACACCAGGGTTTTTTGTATCTCTACCCTCTCAGCCTTGGGGAGATGGCACTGTAGTGGAGTTCCTACAACTACATTACTTGATCTCCTCTCTGCTAATGCTCACCTCCCTGAACTTCAGACAGCTCCATTTCCATCGTCCAGAAGCCAAAGGTTCTGATAATGAGAGAAAACTCTAGGACAGAACTAGGGATAAGGACAGAAAAATCACCCATAAGGAGAAGGGTAAATTACTATGGGTGAGAGATGATTTGAGAAGAACAAACTAAGGAGAAATATGTTGAAGTGAGATTGCTCTAAACTAGGCTAGAGTAGATGACATCTAAGCTTGGTTCACTTTCCCTAGGTTTTGAATGTCAAGCCACTAATTCACGTCAGAGATGGATAAAGTTAAAAGCATACTAAAGAAAATGTACATACATTTTCTACCCTTGCCCAGCTACTAACTACAGTGTAACACACACACACACGCACACACACACACACACCACCACCAACAACAACAACAGTAACAACACCTTGGAATATAATTAGATTAGTTGGGTTCCAATCTCAGCTCTCCTCCTTACTACCTACATGACCTGGGACAATGCATTTAACACTTCTTGGTATGAGGTTCTTTGTCTTAAAAATAAAGGAATCTGAACTAGTACTACAATTTTAGGAGAGCTGCTCACTGCCCAGTCACCAACAAGAGCTTATATCACTGTATATGTTAACCTCCACAGATAATCCTCAACCCCAACAATTTTCCTAATCTTTTCTCTGAAATCACATTCTACCTGTCCCTGACCCCCAGTTCCTTCCCATTTCTTCCAAAGGATGATTGGTCCAAGATTCTCCCAAAAGAATTGAATCACCAGGCAGTGGAAGTTGCATTAGTTACTTCAAGATCTCAGTTTTTCCTTGAGTTAAGAGGCCCAGATATGCCTAGCCATCATTTCAAATTGGCAAAAATGATTTTTTCCCATTAGTCTGGTACTAATCTTTGACTTCTCTTTTCTGAAGGAAAAGGCACTTCAGTGCAACTTTAATGTGGTATTATAAACTTAAAAGTGATTGTGCACTGGGAATACAAATATAGAGAACTATCATGTTTTATTTCTTCCAACATGGCATAGAATGGGTCTATAATTAATGACGTGTCCTTTTCAATGTGTCCAGAAAGATTCTGAATTTTTAAAAGGGTCTTTTTGGTTTATGGTGGGGGATAGATAAGGAGGATAGAATGTTTTCAAGTAGTGTCCTAATCCTCTTGTCTGGAGAGTAAATTGAGAAGTAAAAGTAATCCAATCAAATAGGTAGCCTAATGAGGTTTCAGATTATCAACTTTCTGATTTGGGCATCATTTTCCTTAACTAATTCTTTAGACACACATTGGCAATATGTCTGCCATTGTAGCAGTGAGATTCAAAATATCAACAGTGAATTCTCCAGTGGATGCTGTACTCACAAAGCTTGTAACTTTTAGGTGCTTCTTTATCTAACATCAGTGAGTAAAAGAACTATTTCTAGGAAAGACTAACTTTTGCAGTAGAGCTATTGCTTTAATAAAGTCTTACAATAGGATAATCTAGGTTTTTGTTTGTTGCTTTTTTAATTTGGCATTGGTATGTGTGAGAAGCAATCCAGGCTTTTAAGTTTCAAAGCAGGAATCAGTTTTAAATGCATGAATGTACAATTTAATCACAAGGTATTTAAAATAGACATTTCCATCTAAAATCCAATCAGAAATCAACACAATTCCTCCAAGCATTAGATGATCATCTCGATTTTGCATTTGTAAACTGGTAGAAATAAATGTGACTTGTGGATACCAAGAGGTCAAGTACGGCTGCTCAAATATTTTTCTTACAAAATGACGGATTTATTAGACAAATAAGTAGCCCGGCTGATGCAAAACCCCCAGTGATTGAATTTTGACGTTGAGTCAACAACAACTCGAACTACATCAGTGCTTCAAGATTTAGTTATGATGGTAGAGATTACTGAACAAATAAGAGACAGAAATGAATACAGATTTCCGAGGATCTGCCCCTGGCACCCTCTTCTTGACATTCTCCTCCATATGCTACCTCTAATTCATACAGTATTCTAATTAAAAGGCTGGGCTATGTCTTCTGATTTTAAAATAACTTTAAAATAATTAGGCTATTTTTTATATTTAAAAAGCAGACTCTGAGAGAACAACTGAGTTCCATTATAAATACACATCCCTTAGTATTATAAAAGTTACCCACAGGGAGGCAGGCCATGGGTGGATGATGGCATTTTTTAAGTCATATAATTGCCAAAGACTATGTCTCAGATACATTTCTTTATCATTTTATCTTCCACAATTTTCATTTAAAGCATCTTTTTGTCATAGTCCAAAAGCTTTGAAGGGTTGAGACATTCTCAGCCCAAAGTCGAAGACACGAACCCATGGTGAAATAATAAGCCTCTGTGACCGAAATTTTACTGATACATTGATCAACTTCATCTTCCTCCCACGAGCTTTTCCATCCTCACCTTTATATAGATCTGACTGAATTGAATACCCTGGTTTGAGGATGTAGAGCCACAGGGAGCTGGCCTGGGTTCTGAAAACCTACTTGGCCTTACCTACATTTTTTTCTCCCCTCTCCGCACTTTGTAATGTTACTTTCACTTGCTAATCACGAAGAGGAGCTTAAATAATTGAAAGTACATTTAAACAAAAAGTAGTTCGTTTCTCATCTTTTCAGGGAGAAAGAGACTAATCTTCCCCCGCTGAGAAAACTCTCCTTGTATTTATTCTTTATATTACATCCATCTTGTTGTGGAAGTGGTGAATCAAATTTGACATGTCTTGTTGAAATCAGCCTTGTCTCCTTTTCTCTTTCCTCCACTCCCAGCCCACCCCCAGCCAGAGACTCAATACCATATCTGAACCCCTTCATTTATTAGACCCATTTCTTCTTGTCTCTAGAAAGTCTCATTTGATTTTTGAAGATACTTGTCTGAAAGAGAACTTCAAAAGCCTTTCCTGTTGCAGATAAAAACTTGATTTCTGGACAGCTAAGTGCAAAACGCTAGAGGCAAACAATTGCTATCATATCTACAGCCCAGTTTTGTATTTGTCTTCAGGAATAACTAGTAAAGACAAAACAAATATCAAAGTAATTTAACTATACCCTCCTCACCCCATTTCATCCTACAGGGTTTTCTCTCCCACCCTCTGTATCATCACACACAGAGAGACACATATATAAAACAGGAAGGAACCTTTGTTTTCATTTTGCCATTAAAAAAAAATCATTGTAATTCATAGATGAATTACATATGTACTCCTATGTACAAGTATATAGATGCTTCAGTAAGTGACTATGGAGCCTATAAATGAATAACCTAAATAGTAAACAGTATTGTAGAATTAATAATATATTAATCATTTCATTGCTCCTTAATATTGGGGAAAGTTGTATAATTAATGCCCTTCTAGTTAGTATTCTTAATTTCAGGAGTTTTGATTGTTTTACAATGAATAGTAAGTACTTTCATTGGAACAATACATATGTTTACAGTTTGGCTCAACTTCCTTCTAGGATTTACATTTCCACAGACTCTTTAGGATGCAAAATTTCTGTCAAATTAAAGTGAGTCCTCCTCTCTTGCCCGCTTCCAGCAAATCACTTGCAGCACCTAATAAATCCAGATGGGGTTCCTTCTATACCCTGATGCTGCAGAAATCATTATTGTCCTGCCTTGCTTCATGTCAGAGGCCTCTTCGCCTCATCTGTCATGAAACCAATTTCACTTTATTTACATCCATTTGCTAGTTTAATTACTGTGCTGATGAATAGCCTGAAGGAATTAAGTTACGAGTCTTTGGAAACCTAAAGCGACAGATATATGAGCTATCTTTAACTAAAAGGAAAGAAATGATGGTTCATAGAGTGTACCAAAATTTAAAGGCAATCAGTGCTTTTTTATGCCTAGGAATTCAAGATTATCATGTTGTAACACACACATTTATCTCCTCCCTGATGTAATATATTGCTTTAGGACCCCTGGTATTTACCCCTTGAACGGATTTAATAAAATTATACTTACAGACATATTTGTTCTGTAAGGTATCAGTCTTTTCCAGACAAACTCAGGACCTTAAACTTTCTTTTTAATTAAAAAAAGATAGCTACTCCTTTTAACTTTTTGCTCTGAACTAACAAGTCACCTCATCACATAAAACAAATATAGATAGCTGTATAAAATAGATAATTTGTTAGAAAACAACTTACAGTTGTTCAGTTCAAAGATTACATGAAGTGTAGCTATCTAATGTAAGCGCTTCTCTCATATTCTATGTACCACTCTGTTGTGTTTTATTCTTGGATCTTTTCACATAATCTTTTCTTCTATTTTCCTTTTCTCATATATTTCTAAGGTACTTAAGTAAGAGATTTTACTCATTTCTTTCCTTGACCATTATGTACATATATGTATGTCCATAGTAAGAAGCATGTGTCTGGGTTGTGAGAAGAAAAGGGTGAAATAGATAAACATAGTATGAATACAGCTACACAAACTATAGGCACTTTTGGGTATTAAATAACAAGAACCTTTAAACTTTTATTTATTCTACATCATGCAAATTAACTATTGCTGTGTATCTTTCTTATAACTTAATCTTTTAAGACTCTTTCAAGGCTCTGCCCCAAATTCCCCTTTATAAATCATCTACAAAATTTAAATTTGAAACATTAAAAGCCAAAAAGAAAATCATTATTTTTTTCCTTTCACCTTCAATTTACTTGTAATGTTAAATTTTCTCTATTCCTATACATTAGGTATATTTTTCTAGTTTGTGACTATATATACATGTGTGGTTTGATTTTTATATACTTTCTGAGATCCTCTATATACATGAATACATTTGGGGCCTTGGAATTTGTATGCCTATAGTATTAAGCATATTTACCATTTAAACAAAGTATTTTGCCCCTGCTTCCATGTTGAATGTATAATTAACTCCAAATAATTTGAGGTTGTTCAAGCTTTCTAACTATTCATGCTCCTGAAACTCAATAGACAGAGCTGTCTCTTTGAAAACTATGTTAATCATTCAGGGGCAAGAGATGTCTCTCCCTTTCAGAATAAAGTATTTCCTTTACAGACCAAGTGGTATATATGCTATCCCAAGTGAATTCAATACATTTTGTTGTTCTTTGGATTCTATGTTTCCTTCATCACAGAGTCAATTTAAAGAAGAAAGATACAAAATTACTATCTGAGGATCTAGCAGTGAGGAAAATCATAGTGTCATACACACACACACACATTAAAGGAAAAGTCTGAGGCTAGGGTACACCACAATTCTTGAAATTCTCCTTTCTCCATTTTCTCCCTTGAAAATTGGTTTTCCCAATTCTTACCCATCCACTCCAAATCCATATACATACAAACACATATGCACACCATACACAGTTGATTTTGGTACAAAGATAATCTTTCAAATAAAAGTTCATCAATAAAGAAACACTAAAAGAGATGCTTGGAGGTAAAATCCCTCTCTTTTCTTCAAAAGAACTAGAGACAAAATTGTATTTTCCTTAAGTGGAAATGTATAAAAGAGTATTTAACTTGAGAGAATGGTTTGTCCAGGGTTTTTAAAAATCTATGATTTTTATATCTTCACATTTTTAATGAAATAAAGAAATGCAAAATATAAGTTATTAAAAGCTCTCTCTGTGTCTCTCCTCCTTCTTTCTCCCTCTCTCTCTTTCTCTGTCCCTCCCTCCCTCTCTCCCCCGTTTTGATTAATAGATCCATGTGGCTAACGGCCTGACATATGGTGTGCGAAGCAGCTTGAGATGGTACCTTAGGCATCCCCTACGGCCATTAACATATTAGAGGCTTATGTGCAGTCAGACAGTCAGACTTCATCTAGAGCCCAACATAGAAAAGGCTGCACCCCAGAGCTGTTTGATATAGTCTTTCAATAATGCATCACTCTTCAATTTTAAGGGAGTTGCTCCTAGTGCGGAGAAACACAGGAGCAGAACCCAAATAAAGTTTTTTAAAGGGGCTCAGTTACACTCATCAAAAATGTGCTTACATGTGTTTGTATATCTATATGCATGTACACACAGAAATACAAGCTCCCATACAACGGTCAGTAAATACAAGGAGTGAATTGTGAACCTGAGTTTCATCGTTTTATCTTGCCTAAAGTTCTCTGGAACCAAGAAAAGCAAGAGAGGAGGTTTGACCTCTGTAAAGCACAGAGACTTTGCAAAACATTTTTTTTTAAAAAAAAAAAACAAACCCGACTCTGATCCTGAAGAGTCGGGTTTGTTTTTTTTACTTTAAAACATGCATTATTTTTTTTTTTTACAATTGAAACTCCTTAGATAAAGAAACAATATCCTCCCCCCTCCCGCAAAAACACCCACTGTATTTAGATGCCAAATACATCACTAGTTTTTGCAGAAGAGGTAACACTACTGTAAATAGTTTCGAAGCCTAAAGTTTTGAAAAAGTCCTGGAGAAAAAAAAATCGAAACTTGCAGACAGTAATTCGGAAAGGCGGCGAAAACACCCCGTTTGTATGTCATTCTCTGTTCTTTGGAGATTAGAGTGATGCTTTAAAAATCAAAGCTTGCACCCCGCTCAAGACTTATTTAATCCATTTCAGCGTTTTCACTGAAGCTTAAATTCGAGGTTCCACCTTCTTGTCCCTTTAGTCTGCTGCGCATAAACTGCTCTGCATCTTTTGAACTTTATTCTGACTGTTTGCTTAGCAAATAAATGATGTTCCGCCTGATTAACCTTAAAGGTAGATTCCTCAGATTTCAAGAAAATAGTATTAATAAGGACCTTTGATGTTGCCTTACTTTCGAACTGTATAGCCCTGAGGCAATAAAACGCATCAAGGTAACGGAAAAATAAATGGCCAGAAGCAAATATCACCCTTCCTTTCAATATACTATGGAGTCGCACTATGTGGTTCTAGCCTAGCCAAACCTAACTTAGCCCAGCCTATCCACTAAGCTACACCGCAGCAGAAAAATTCTCTATTCTAAATCTGTCCTTAAAAAAAATTTTTTTTCAGAAATACAGTTTGAGTCATTGCTGCTTTTATAAGGAGACGGAAAAGGAGTAAGGCATTTTAGGCGACTCATTTATATATACAGTGCCTACAAATCTTTAGGGAGGAAAATAACAATAATTTTAAGCAAGCAAACACAAAACCTTGAGAAAGGAATTGTCTGTGGGCAGAAGTTGCAGATGAAGAAGAGAAAACGCATTTAAGTACCCAGTTAGAAAACTTTTGAATATAATGTTGTGAAAGTTTGGGAGAATGCTCCTGTTTTTCAAGGGAAAAAAACAGTTCAGATGAAACCTCTGGCTCATTACACTTTATGGGGAAGAAAATACAAGCACATACACACACACACACACACACACACACACACACACACATACTATGCAGCTCCCTGAAAATATTGCTTGGTTGGATACAAGCAACTTAAATAATGAAAATCTGATTTCTCTTAAATACAGATGAAAGCTACTCATCTTTTAAGATTTCACAGTCCGTCGTATTTAAATCCATTTTCAGGAGACTCCAAGGTTGGAGGGGAAGGGGAACAAAACGACCCTCCGCTTTCCTATTTCAAGTTATTCCTACCTCCTTTTAAGGGGAAAAATGTCTTCGTTTTCCCTTATAACTCATAACGCCCATTTAAGATTTGTCAAAGTATAGGACAATTGAATTTACACCTCAACCTCGGAGCTTCCTGTGTCGCTCCCTGTCTCTTGTTTTATCACACTGCTTTAATAAAGTCACATAAGTGATCAGAATTAACATAAATCATTATTAGTTATTAGGATTTGCTCTAAATTACTCTGTGAATATAACACCAAACCCCATCTGCCACTCCTGCTCTAGCAGCAATAGATTGCAGATAAAATAAATGTCCTTACCCCATTAGAATGTTCCTGTCTCTGTAGCCAAAAGCCAAACAAAAGCAATAAATACAGAGCTTTTTTCTCTCCACTATTCAGCTGTGACTCTTTTCATCAGCTCTTCCTCTAGAAAAGCTCGATAGCTGCCTGAAAATATTGCATTTTATATCACCAAAGGGCGATTAATATTGCATTAACTGTATTTAACATTTTTAAGAGCGAGTAATCTGAAATGAGTAAGTTTCTCTTACTAAGTACAGGAGATGTCAGAACTAGTGCAAACCACTTAAGATATCTCTGTATAAACAGATTATTTGTTTCATACTTTGTATTTTTTATAATGTTATGGTATAGTGTGCTGTGTTTGAAGTACAAGAAGCCATGCTAATGGTCTGTTTAAAGTATTCTGACACTGTCTGGAGACATTCAAGTCTCTGCCTTCATTAAATGTTTATTGTCAACACTTCAGTGAAAAAAAAAAAAAGTCTGGTGTAAGTGAATTTCCACGGCTGGATATTGTCAACACTTTGTTTTATTCTGATCCATGTGTACAAAAGTTTGTATACATTATGCTGAATTGAAGTCAGGCGGAGATTTAGTGTGATAATTAGAGTTACCAAACAAAGTTTTGTTTGTAAACTGGTTTACAAAATGACCTTAACGAATCTCTCTCTCTCTCTCTCTCTCTCTCTCTCTCTCTCTCTCTCTCTCTCTCTCTCTCTCTCTCTCTGTCTCTCTCTGTCTCTCTGTCTCCTCTCCTCTCTCTCTCTCATCCTCTCTCTCTACTCTCTCCTCTCTCTCTCTCTCTCTCTCTCTCTCTCTCTCTGTCTCTCTCTCTCTCTCCCTCCCTTTACTTCCTCCCCCCTCCCCTCAAGGATTAAACGTTGGGTCAAAGCACCGCGATCTAAAGGAAACAAAACCTAAACCTAAAAATAAAGGACATGGGAAAAAGGACTTTCCTCTGAATCCAAGATCCATCCTCCACCCCATCCCATCACGGACGTCCAGATGACCCCAGGTTGGTTCCGGAATCTCTCTGCCTTATCAGGAGCCAATGCATGGATTTCCTGATCTCAGATTTGCTTCATTCTCTTAGATCAATTTTTTAAGATACAAGGTTTTCATCTCAGTTCTTTGACAAGAGCAGGCCCTTGCACAATGACTCCGTTAGTATCACGTCTGTGCCAGGACTTCTGTTTTACACTTCTTTGCACAACCCTGCGCTCCCAATCTAAGTGCTTTATTCACCGACAGATAAAACTTTCCAAACCTTAAACACACGCAGTCATGCACGCGTCCGGGCGCACGAGCGCGCGCACACAAACACACACGTCAACAATGACAGTCACCACAACAAAAATAACCACAACGAAAACAATCCACAAGATTTTGGTTTTTAGCACCGGTCTTTCTTGTCTTTAAATGGACTGCGACTGCGGGAAGTTTGGAGGCGCTGTCAGGAGCGGGCGAGCGGGGGATGGGGGAGGCGGGGGTCTTCTGTTAACTTGCTAAACCGGGAGGGGGAATGATCATATTTATCCTCAATAAGAAAATGTCCGATTCATTTTTCTCAAGGGATGGACTGTGATGTTAATGAAAGGACATGGAGAGGGACAGGGTAAACGAGAGGAGCCTCTTTTCAAACACCCTCCACCTAAAAAAAGCTAGAACTGTCCCGGAGGTATTCGGGAGGACTACCTTGAAAAGGAGACGGAAGGTGCATGCCGCGCATGTGCCGTAGATGGCAGCAGCCTGGCACGCTACGCTGACTGACTTTACCTTTGCACTATCTCCCCTGAACGGGATCGCTCATTCCCCCTCTAAGTCCAGCGCACTGGTGTTTGTTTCCCTCAAATCAGTCACCCTATGCGCGAACCCGGGAAATAGGGTCAGTGGTAGCGATTAACTCATTCTGGTTCTCCACAGGTTCTCTGCCATGTAGCAAACGCTCTCGAACGGCTACTGAGACAGAGAGGGGTCCGGAACCCGGCGGGCTTAGCCAGGGCATCTCGCCTAGCGCCCAGCGCCTTACGCTTTACGCCCGCTTCTCCAAAGCCAAGCTGGAGCCGCAGCCGGGTTGAGCCAATTCAAGTCCCGCCGCTGCGGTCACGGAGCCGAAAGCCGTTAGGCTTGGTTTTAGATCCGTATGCTCCCAGAAAAAAAAAAATCTCCAAGAAGACACTGCATGCAGTAAGACGTTGCCCTCGCCCCCTCCCCTACCGGACCTGATCACAAAGAACTGAGAGGAAAACAACGCAGCTCAGACTTCTCGGGCGCTGCGTTAGAGAAGTGGAAGAGAACGACGAGTCCAAGCCTATGACCAAGAATGGACAGCAGGCAGAGAAGTCCTTTCTCTGGGGCAAATGACCCTTAAGGGAGACTTCTGGAGAAGCCGGAAAGGTACTTCGTTTTGGAGAGTGTGCTCCTGGGTGGAAATTAGATGACCCTGTCAGCTGCGCGTTTTACAAGGGCAGAAGCGAAACAACCCCCTCCCCCGCCCCCCAAAAAAAGCCCAACTGCTCCCCCAACCCCAGGCTGATAATCAGAGAGCTTTTTATTATTATTATTATTATTATGCAACTTAGAACTTGAGAACTTGACTGCCACGTTAGTTGTGGGAGGTAGGGGTGGGAGCAGGTGGAAGGATTGTCCTTCCACGGTGGCTCACATAGAGACTACCTCAAAAATAACTAGGAATTACAGATGCTTTCTCTGTACATTTTCAAAGGATACATTTTAGAGGTTTTCAAAGGAAATAGACTCTCTTCAGCCCCAACTTCGTGCTTCCCAGAACCTTGTCCTCCCTTCTCCATCAGAATTTTTTGGCGAGGGGAAGGAGGTAGGTTTGCTGTGCACCTCCCATCAAGCTGACTTGACAACAATTAGGAAAGTTTTTAATTAGTCTCTTGTTATAGTTCATTTTATTAATTTTCAAGATCTCAGGCCATGAATTATTAAAGGCCACATTGTAATTGTATTTGCAGCGATTCTTTTGTACGGCACGTGGTTGGATACGGGGCTCTCCAGGAGTGGAGCTCTCTTTTGGAGCGAGTCCCACTTATAAATACTGAGCGCGTGAAACAGGCCTAGACAGCAGCAAGGGCGAATATTTTATCAAATATTAAATAACATAATTATTGAGAATAGACTTATCTCGCAGGTGGGAAGAGATTCCCAAGAGAATCGAAATTCTGTTGCTATTTTAAAAAATCAATTAAGCTTGTCGTCTCCTTCGGAACAGCAAGCAAATACAGCAGGTTTTCCTCGTAATGATAATACTATGACGATAACAATATGAATAGTATAATAGTATTAAATAAAGAACGCTTTCCCCAGCCAGCTATACTGGAGATGCTGAAATGAGCAAACCCACATAAGTACAGGACAAACGAGACGAATTAGCTTGGAGATCAATCCCACGGAAGAAAAAAAAATTACCTTTAAACAAATCTGTTTTGCAAGGGGAAGAAAGAAAAAGAAGGGATGGGATTTGAGAGGAATAGGAGAATAGCCCACCATGGCCTCAACCTCAGCTTTATAAACACTACTTTCTCCTACTTCCAAGAAGTTAACTTATTGAAAAAGAGACCGACTTAGTCTTAATATCACATGGGGGGGAGGGGGGAGAGAATCAATGCTATCATAGCAGAAAGTATTTACCATTATTTTATGACATTATAATCTAAATTGAAAACATTTGAAGAACAAATTGTTAAACAGACATTCCACAAGTCAGCTTGAGTCAAAAGGGACTTCAGTTTAGACCCTAGCAGGGGAAAAGGACAGAATCCCTAAAGTCAAAATATAGGAAGAAGGGCAAGAAGAGGGGGAAGTGAGAATAAAGTCGATATAAAAGTTGGTGCCTGCCCTTTTCCTTTTCCCTTTCTTCACCAAATCCTGGATTTCCTGAGAGGATCAGGTGTCCATTTTAATCCACTTGTCTATTTCTGTCCTGTCATTATGGCCTCCTCAGGATCACACTTACAGAGACTTTCAGGGATCTGTTTACAATTTAGCCCAGTGACTGAACCATGATTTCAAGTTGAATAAACTTACTCTCTTCAACGTCTTTTAGAACTGCAAACATGGAAAAAGCAAAGCTAGTACTGTGTGATAAATCACTGTACACTTTCATGTAACATATATTTTTATGTATATATGAACACACATATCCCCAAAGGATTGCCTATTAGAGATATTAATAAAGAACTTAAGTCTTCCATTAAATACTCATCCATTTAATAGAAAGCAAAGCATTCATGTTTTGCATAGTTTCCTACTACATAAAATAGGAAACTCTGCAAATCATATATTTTCATTTTGTTTTATTAACATAGTATTTTCTTCGTAATTGGTAAGATTTACTTAATACAAAACAGATTCTTAAGTTTTCAATACATACATTGTTCATTATTGTATAATACAAATATGTTTGCCTGCAACATTTCAGTTTTGGGCAGATTAAAAAAAAACAGCCTTTGTAATTCTTTTTTATTGGTTCATTCCTGGCTCTCCAAAAATGAAATCCCATCATACTTTTTTCTATAAAATAATATTTTTACAAATGCATTTATTAAAAACTCTGATGACATTTCAAGTCAATAACAAGAGAAACAAGTCAATTTCTGATGGAAGAGATCTATTTTAAAAATACCTTTAGTGCTTTTTTTAAACATTAACAATTGTTTAAAATCACAGCTTTTTATGTATTATTCTTTTCTGAACATCAAGTAAGTGTCTTCATTCACAGATATACCGGTGAAATTAAAAAGATTTGGCTAAAATAGGATGTCTCCAGAAGAAGTAATTCCAACTATTAAGAAACTTTTGTACATTTGGCATCTGATCTAGTCACAGGTCATCAGAAAATAGACAGAGGGTCTTGAATCACTTGAAGCAGTAGGTGGCATCCTGAACGTTCCAAATGAACAATTGTGTCTTACAACGTATCAGGACAGAGCAGTTACTGGTTTTTATATTTGTTAGCCCTCAAATAAAAATAAAGCATTTAGTTACATCATTATTAGAAGTGCAGTTAGGTCAAAATAACAGATATAAAACCTCAAACCACCAAAACGTAACACTGACTTCACAGTTGCATATTGCCTTCCAGAACAGTAAAGAGAGTGATTCGGTTTGATTGGTAGATTGAATTAAGATTTTCTGCAGGTAAAATAAACTTCAAGAAACAGAGGGAGCTAATATAGAGTTCATTTTATTCAGAGCACCGCTTTTCACATAAGAGCTATCTCAAAGTAATGAATTCTGATTCGGCAGAAAAATACATCTTTCACCACCACCACCACCCCCTTCTTTTTCTTCCCCCCTTTCATTTTTTTCTTCCTCTTTTTTGGTTGAATTAAGTCTCATTTGTTGAACGGCTCTACCTTTTTTATCAGCCCTGCATCAGAAACAAAAATGCAGCCAATAATAATAAAACTGTTCTGTTTTCAATTGTGTTTTATTTGTAAGTGTGCTGGGACACATCTCCCTGTTGTATTTTGGCTTACAGAAATATTTCTGATAGAAATAAAAAGGAATATAGGAAAGACACAATCAAGGAGAAAGCTCAGCAAACATACATGGACAGGTAGATAAATCAGTGAGACATTTCAGGAGCTACACGTGGTTGCAATTTGTATTCTCTTTTTTGTGCATTAAAGAAAATATTTACAATAATCTTCCTTTTTCTTTTCTAAGTACAAGAATGTGACAAGAATGTTGTGTTTTCGGTGAAAACAGGCAGTAAAACTGTGAAATTACACCACCCACGGAAAGGTCTACCAGAAGCTAGTCTATTTAGTGCTCAGTTTCAAATGCATAGAATGTTTGCGCTGCAAACAACGATACATAAAATAAATAAATAAATAATGAGTAATCATAGTGAGACCTATTCACGGCTCTTTCTGTGCCTTTCAGGTCATGTATGACTTCAGTCTTGTTAAATGGCAAGTTCTCTTTCGCCCCCTCCCCCTTATTTGTTTTGTTTTTAGAAATTCCTTATCCTTGGTAAAGGATGGCTATCCACCAACAAATCAGGAGATTCAAAGAACATTTTGTGCCTTTACAAAGCTGGCATTTAACTAACCACCTTTAACTCTCTCCGTCTTAATTTTTTCCATCCGAGTTTCACCATGTACCTTCATTATTACTGTGAAATGCTAAACATATTTTTTTCTTTTCATTCGGGAGAGTGATAGTGCAAATAAAAAAAGTTTCCACTACCCAGCGTTTATTACCGACAATAAACGATTTCTTCCAAAGGATATGCAATTATTGTTTCCCTCCCCTCCCAACAACATGCAGATCCCTCAGAAACAAACCAGTCATCAAATATTGCCTCTTTCATAAGTGTTGATTTCGTTGGTTTCATAATAACTAGGTCCTGTCCTACAGCTGGAAATCAGGAACTTTTAACATTGCAATATCCTCTTCAACCTCTCGAGCAAATTGGAAAGGGGACCTACAGGATCGGAGAGCATCTGGTCCCTCGGCCTCAAAGTGGGCAGAGCATCTCTGTCATCCTCTACCGCTAACAGTTGCAATCTGTATATTTGAACAGCTAGAAAAAAATATATAAATATATAGGTATATTTTAAAACAAACCACACCCACAAAAGAAAAAGGGGGGCAATAATGAGGTAACTTTCACTTAGAGAAAACTATTAAAAAATGGTTTGTTTCCTAGATCTGAATCAAATGTAAGGGCAGAAGGATTTTTTTCTTTACTTTTTTTCCCCCAGAGTAAAACCTGTGTTTGAGACTCAGTGCTCTGCCTCTTAGCCTCCACGAGATGTTGCCAGGAGTCCAGTCTCACCATAACAGATTTAGCCAACCCCTGTCAAGGCTGACCCTTGCCAAGTCAGAACCTGATAAGGTTAGGCTAGGCCACCTGAAAACTGTCACACCCTATAACCATGCAGTAGCCTCCAAACCGCCCTCGACCAACCCAATCCTCACGATACGGAGAACCACCATCACGAAGCCTTATGAAAAGGAAGGATTTCATAAAATCAAAACCAAAATGGGTGGGATGGAGGTGAAACTTAGAAAAATAAAACCAAAGCCCCAATAATTAGCCTTAGCACAGGCACCAAGTTTCACCTTTCGATTGTTTTTCTTTAAATTTGTGATTTAGTTTATTTGTGTGCGTGTGTGCGTGTGTGTGTTTATGATTTGGGCGGTGGTAGTAGTTGTGGTGGTGGTGTTATTATTAACTCTCTTCCTTGGGGGGGGAGGGGGGGAATCAAGCCGCAGAGGACGGATCCCCGGAGTTAGATTTCTAAAGCGTTTGCTTTTGCTTATAGTATTTCTTTATTTCTATAGATTTTTTTTTTGTTTTTTTGTTTTTTGGTGGTTGGTTGTTTTTTGTACATTGTTCCTTGGTCCCCAGGATATTTTTATAAGTGTCTCTGGTCAAGAACAAGTCAGTCCCCTCCTCTCCCATACAATCCTCCCAACCTAGCCTCCCCCCAAAATCCCCCAGCCCAGTGCCTCACAACTCCTCTTTCCTCCGTTCTCTTTCCTCTCCTGCTTCCCACCCAATAAAGCCTCTCCTCCTCCCTTCCTCCCTCCCCCACCACTACTTTCCCACCTCCTCTCCACACCCAGCATTCTCTTTCCTCCGGGCGGAGGGCGGGGGCGGGGGGGAGGAAAAAAGGAGGTGGGAAGGAAGGAGGGGACCAGGAAATTGGGTGGAGAGGAGCGCAGAGGAGTAGAGAGTGGGGAAAGAGGAGGAGGATGGGGAGGGAAAAGTAAAAATGCTTTAAAAAGAGGGGATAACTAAAATCCAAGGGAAAGAAGGAAGGGGGGAAGCCCCCCAACACAAAACACGCCCGAGCCTCAGCCCCCCGCCCCACGCCCCCCCTCCCCAGGTGCCCCCCTTTCCCCCCAGCCCCAAATTCAGTAGGTGGCGGAGAATTTCATCCTTTTCTGCTTCTGTCTCTGGTTGCAAAACCAAACCCGCACCACGTTCTTTTTGAGGTCCAGTTTCTCGGCGATGGCGGCGATCTTCTCGGAGGAGGGCCGGGGCTGCACGGCGAAGTAGGCCTCGAGGGAGCGCTTCTCCGGGGCGGCGATGGAAGTCCGCTTGCGCTTCTTCTCGCCTCCGTTGAAGAGCTCGGGTTTGTTCATTTTCTCGCGCTGCGCGCCCTCGGCCTCCTCCAGCCACGCCTGCAGGATGGGCTTCAGCGCGATCATGTTGTTGTGCGACAGCGTGAGCGACTCGAAGCGGCAGATGGTGCTCTGGCTCAGCGAGCCCACCCCGGGGATCTTGAGGTTGGCCAGGGCCGAGCCCACGTCGGCCTGCGTCACCCCGAGCTTGATGCGCCGCTGCTTGAAGCGCTCGGCGAAGGCCTCCAGCTCCCGGGGGTCCGTGTCCGAGTCGCAGATGGAGGCCAGCCCCGCCGCTCCCACCACCCGCGGCCGCCGCCGACGCCGCGGCCACCTGGCCCGCCGCCGCCGCCGCCGCCGCGGGCCGCCCCGTGGGTGCGCCGCCGCCGCCACCAGCCCGGGGTGCGGCAGCCCCGAGGGCATGTTCATGGCGGCCGCCGCCGGGTGCGACAGGTGGCCCAGGCCGTGCATGTGCGAGTGCGGGTGGGCCGAGCCGCCCAGGAGGCCGCCGCCGCCGCCCGGCCCGCCGCCCCGGCCCCGCCGCCGCCCGGCCCGCCGCCGCCGCCGCCGCCCCCGCCCGCCGCCGCCGCCCGCTCCGGCCCCTTCGTGCCCCGCCGCCGCCGCCGCCCCCGCCGCCGGCCCCGCCGCCTGCCATGAGGGCCAGGGACGGGGAGGAGATGTGGTCCAGCAGGTCGCCGGGTTCGAGCGCCTGGTGGTGGTGGTGGTGGTGGTGGTGATGGTGCGCCAGCGGCACGGTGGAGGTGGAGGTGCACGGCACGCTGTTCATGGTGTGGTAGGTGGCATCGGGCTTGAAGGGGTGGCTCTTGCCCTGGGACACGGCGATGTCCACGGCCGCCAGAGCCTCGGCCCGGGCCAGCAGGGTCTCGTCCAGGCTGGCGAAGATATTGCTCTGCAGCTGCAATCAACATAAACGAAACCAAACGAAAAAAAAAGGCAAAACGAAAAGCAACCAAATAATAATAGAGGGCAGAGGGTAGGTAGGCCAAGGGGAAAGAACGAAAGCACGAAAAGGGGGTTAAAATAAGAGCGACGGGAAGAACGGGGTAAATTAAACGAGAGAGGGAAGCAGAGGGAGAGAGGATGGAGGGAGAAGGGGCAAAGACAGAGCAGAACAAGTCAAAGAAGGGGCAAAATGAAAACATCGAGAAGAAAGGGGGGAAAGGTTGGGGAGAGGAAAAGCGGGGAAAAAGAAGAAGAAATGGATATGTAACTCTCAGCTGGGGAATTGTGTCAAACACAAGAGCACATAAAGAAAATTCCTTTCAGAGGCCGAGTCATAAAAATTAATACAGAAAGTGGATGAAGTCGGAGACTCGTGTGAACACCACTTTCAAAAAAGATCACAGGCGCTCAGATGATTGCAGAGGAAGACATGAAAAAAACATTAAGCGCCGCTTGTCAAAATGTGCCTCGCAGCGGTTTTTTTATTAATGCACACACATACATGCAGTATACAGGAAAGAGAGAGGGAGTGGAAGGAGAGAAAGAGAGAAAGCGAGGGAAGGCGTTGCAGCGGCTGGCGGTGGGGGCTGGGGGTTCCCTTACCGGTGGAGTTGGTAGGCAGGCTCTTCGTATTGCTTCGGAGCTGGAATGTAGAGAGGGGTATTTGTGTTCAGGTAGGGTGGGATGCATGGCAAAATGTGGCTGTTTGCTGTTCATGGACATCATCTTGAAGGCTTTGCATGTAAATCCAAAAACACTCCCAAAGTAAGGGGGAAAGTGCTCTTGATACTCTCCTCTGGTTCGGGATGGTGAAGAAAAAGCAGTCCCAGCTCCTATAGTGGTGGAGGCGGAGGCTGCTACTGCTGCCGCTGCCGCTGCTATTGATGCGGCTACTGCTGCTGCTGCTGAAGCGGCGGCGGCTGCTGCTGCTGCTGCTGCTGCTGAGGCTTGGAGCTCCCTAGGACCGCACAGTGTGCCTCCCTCCAGCCTCTCGGTCTCACTTATCTGTCTGCTCTATCCTAGTGCTGGGATGAGATGCGCTCCTCTTACACCTGAGCCCCCACATCTCGTTGCTAGAGCCCGGCAATCTCTCGCGAGAGCTTGTTGCTCCACAGCTTTGATAGACATCGGCTGTCTCTCGCCCTCTCTCACTCACTCCCTCTCCCTCCCTCTCCCTGTGCCTTGTTGCATCTTCTTGCGCACTTGCACGTCTAGCGGGTGCCGGAGCGTGGGAGCTGCTCTTATAATGACCACCAGGAAGGACAGTGCAGGTGTTACACCTGTGGCTGCAAGGCATGCGCACTAAACATATCACCTTTTTTTCACAGCTATCCTATAAAGATGAAACTTGTAGGTTCAGAAAGGAAATATTATCTTCTCTGTATGTACCTTTATATTCTTTCAAAAAATTGAATTGGGGAAGATGCATGTGTACGTCTCTGGATATGTTCAAATTTTTATATACCTTGAATATATTTTTACATATCTAAACACACACATACCCATTAGTTAGGTACGTATCAAGGACTGAGGATCTAACGAGATGTTATATAATGCATAAAGCTGGGCATTTGTATGCTAAATTATGCCCGCACATTCTTTGTATACAGTATAAATAACAACACATAAATGCAGTAGGTGATGTTTTTTCGGTGAGAACCTGTTACTTCTAAGAATTATAAATGGGCTTCTTCAGAATAGTCATAGTGACAGACATTTGTTTGAAGCAGTCAGACGCTATTGATTTCCATATAATTTAATTTCCTCCACATACTTTTGTTGCGATTATTATTGTATCAGGCAGTGCAAGTGACAGCCACTTAGGAGCCACAGGGAAGGAGCGTGTGCTTTCTACTTGGAAAAGGATGTTGAAGTGAAATTGGGCGTTTTCTTTATTGTTTGTCTCCTTTAACCGTGTACAAACCCACATTTCAAACCGACTGTAGGTGATCTGAAGCACAGAGTAATCAAAAGGAAAAATACTTAACAGTATGTAGTTGGGATTCCTCCCTACCCCCCTCAAAACACACTCATACACACACCGCCTTCTCGTAGTGGGAACTCCAAGAAAACGGGGCAGAGCAAAGGAATAAGCAGTTGGAAATGTAACTTTGAAATCTATTTAGTTGCTTCTGTACCGTTTCCTGCCTTCTTGCTTACTTTTTTCTTCAACAGAAAACTGGAACAAACCTACTTTCAAAAAAAATAACACTAATCAGAATATTAATTTAAAACAAATTAGAAAAACAGCTGGCCCTGACCCAATCTTTAATTATTAGTATTGATGACAGTGATAACAATAAATTAAGACCAAAAACGATCAAAAACACCTTTTAATTATCCAACCTATTCTTTGGCCCAATTCAGATGACTCCCTGGGGAAACAATAGGTGAATAGAATCCCAAGGGATGTTAATGCTCACCCTGGGTGATAATAACAATCTTGATATTATCACGTGACAGAAGTGTTAAAGGGAAATGGCAAGGGACTGGTTTTGAGAAGCAGTGATCAGATAATGAATCTGTTGTAATTTCAAAAAGATTAGCTGGATCTCTCAAATTCTAAATCTAGATGAATCCATACATATGCATATATGCATTTCTACAAACCCAAATACCTGTTCATAGGCTTTTGTTCCCTTTGCCTTGTACCCCATGCACACTTGTATTATTAATATGTGTTCATTCATATACTAAATTTTTTTAAAGTTCACTTTTGTTATCATGCCTTTTTTTCCATTCCCCTTCCAGCCTAAGAGGGACTTGAGAAGCATGTTCAATTACTTGGGCAAGAGGGAGCTGTGTTTTCATCCATTATGGTGCCCCCCTGGGATCACTGAATGCAACTTTATCTCGATGGGGAATGAAATAGAAAGAGAACATTTCTGGCTGAGGAGAGCAAGTTCCATGGTATTCACCATTATGAGTGTACATGATCAACCAAATCTTAATTGAAATCCACTCTCATTTCACCTGAACCGTACCAATTGACGAAAAGAATGGTTATCCCCAAAGGGAGGAATCTGGAATTTGGGAGTCAGGAATTTGGGGACACTCACTCCTCTTCAACCTGGTATGGACTATGCAAACACTTCAGGTGTCATTTCAAGCTTGAGAAACTGAAAAGGGGCTGGATGACTGAGATCAAAACAATATAACCTGTGGAGAAAGCAAAGACTTGGAGTTCCATCAAACATCTCCGGTTAATCACAACACAGGCAGGATGGTTATGTCTAGAAATCACCATATACTCATGGGGAACATTTTCAAGAGAAAAGTGGCAACAGTTAGGATGAGAAGATTGTGGCTTTGTTTCTCACTTGTTCCATTCCTTTTCATTTTCTCCCATTTTACTTCTGTTTGGCTAACTAGAAAATCTCATAAACTCCTGGAGGGAAGGGTGAACAAGGTATGGGGGGATGTAGGAATTCTCTTCAAATAAGGAGGCAAGCCCTTGCGTGGCAATGTTAATTATTAATTAATATTAATATTTGTTGTGACTAATAAGCTCTGTGTGTTTGTCACTTGTCTGAACTAGATTGTAAGCCCTTCAAGTACAAGAAACCAAGTTTATTACATTTTATTCATCTATAGCACTTAGTACAGTGTTGAGTACGTAGCAGGCACTCAATAAATACTTGCTGCTTGTTTGACAGGAAGAGAGGGAGCAGAGGGGAAGATAGTGGAATGAAGATAAGATTTTTCCTTCTTTCCCTAAGTATATGTATTGCTGTCCTCTGATTTGGAAGTTGGGCTCAGGGTGAGTGATATATCTTTAATGGGAACTAGATTCATCCAATTGCTAAGTTATGGTTCAAAGCTTTGCTTTTGTGTGCCAATCTTTTCATTCCCCCTACCTCACCCTTCTCAGGATTTACCAGTTGTGTGGAGAAGTGGAATATGT
Organism: Bettongia penicillata ogilbyi; assembly: GCA_023548195.1. Lineage (NCBI taxonomy): Eukaryota > Metazoa > Chordata > Mammalia > Diprotodontia > Potoroidae > Bettongia > Bettongia penicillata. The sequence continues at coordinate 3,062,399 of JAJHZJ010000204.1, read as the reverse complement.
ACATGTGGGGGTGGGAAGGTGATGGAAAGGGAAGGACAGTAGGCCTAGGCATGACTTAGTAATATTTGACTGCTTTGTTTCTACTGGTTTTGGCACTTACTGGCAAGCTACATTGATGCACTGCTTCAGATAGCCCCTGCTTGTGCTAATTATGCTAGCAGGGGGTCTCAGACTGGGCACAGATTCCAGCCCCCTCCCCCGCCCCTTTTAATGAACATCCCCTTTTAATGAACACCACCAAAATAACCCACAATCTCATAGCCTTGTATCTTATCAATAGGGGGATAACAAGAACACCAGCTATTGATTTCTAAGGAATTTCTGCCTCTAGGGGCAGGGAGTCTATCAGCTGGATCGTAGACACATTTCTTTCCCTCATTAATTAATTTTCTCCTCCTCCTGTGGCAGGCCAAATGCCACATTTCCTCTGGCAGCCTCTTTTTCATTCCCAGAGGGGAAAAAATCCTTGTCAGATTGGGTGGGGGTCCAAATTGTCACCTTGTCTGTAGTTTGCACCCTTCTCTCCCTCTACCCCCATCTTCTCTGTCATCAATTGGAGTGACAGCTGCTGTCCACTCGCCAGTGCTGATTTTTTCTCTATTATAGGGACACGAATTACGTTCAATTCTTGGCCAGTCCAGATTAAAAAAAAAAAAAAAAAGTTCTCCCTTCCAGGGTTTCATGAGAATTTGGAAATTTCTTCTCTAACAAATATAAGTATATGAATATGGGGTTTGATTTCTGAAAGGGGATCTAAATATATGACCACAAGAGTTACTGACTTTCTCTCATTTTCTAGTATCCATACAGTATTATGTGTGGTAGGGGCAAGAAATATCTGACAAGGATATCCCTTCAGCCCTGGAGCTTCAGAGAGTTTCTCCATCATTTCTAGACAATTTTGCCATCATTCAAAAAGTTCACAGAACTCAGATAACTTAATTTCTTCTATGGTGACAGAAACCACAGTAAAGTCTTTGTGGCTAGAACTCTTGCTGCTTATATGGAATCCTGCAAATGCTTCAGAGTTGATTTAGGTTGGTTATCTCAGACCATTTCCTTTTAGTAGTTTCTCAGGTTTGTCTGAAGGTACTAGTCTTGTCAACACATTTTATTTCAATGCAGTCACTTTCTGATACAAAACTTGAGCCCTCAGAAGATTGATAAAGTTAAAGGGCCATCTTACATTTGTTTAAAATTCAAATTTCTCCTTGTGATCCTAGGCTTAAGCTATTCTCTCTCTCTCTCTCTCTCTCTCTCTCTCTCTCTCTCTCTCTCTCTCTCTCTCTCTCTGTCTCTCTCTCTGTCTCTGTCTCTCTCTCTCTCTCTCTCTCTCTCTCTCTCTCTCTCTCTCTCTCTCTCTCTCTCTCTCTCTCTCATACACACACACACACTACTGTAAGGGAAGAAGGTGGAGGAAATTCTTGTCTTGGTCAACTCCCCTGAGAGGGATTACATTTTGGAATATTCCCTCAACTTGGACACTTTTCTCTTGGCAAGAGAGGGGCGGGCTAAAGGGGACTAGTTCAAACATTCTCTCTCTCTCTCTCTCTCTCTCTCTCTCTCTCTCTCTCTCTCTTTATCTCTCTCTCTTCCCCTTCCCTCCCTACTTCTTTCTTTCTTTCCGGCTCATCTTTCCATCTCTCTATCTCTGTTTCTTTCTTTAGGAAAAGCTTTTTTTTACTTCTCTGCTCTACTATTCTATTCTGTCAGTTTTCCCTTCCAGATTGATCCAGCCGTTTTACTTCCCCTTGCCCTTCCCCCACCCTTAATTCCTTTTATTCCTACTGCCCTTTCAACTCCTTTCCTACGTAGTTCCTTCCTTTTCCAAAGCTGACTCCCAAGTTTGCAGCATTCTGGCCCGCTCACAATACTAGTAGTGCATTTTTAATGCCTCCTCAAAACTCGCTGTTCATCGTATTCCTGCCGGGAACATTCGCATTCATGGAGAGAAGCGCCAGCCCACTCCTCGCAGTAAATCGGAAGCTTTGAGGGTCTTGTTCATTAGGGAAGCGCATGGGCAGTAACTCTATTTTAATATCCCAGCAGTTTCAGTGAAAAGAGGGTGAGGCAGGCATTGAGAAAGCATCTACTTTTCCTCTAGCTTTGTTTTGCTCCAAATTTCAAAGAGGCGAATTTCCCTATTGTACCCTACCTGCCTGTCACCACTAACCATTCCACTCACCCTCTATTCCCAAAGCATAAGGATTTATATGTTATTGTAACCCATTGTATTTGATTTCCTCTTTTAAGGTTCCCCAAAGACGAATATACTACAGATTAGAATATTAAATACTAACACCTCATACAAGACTCAGGAAAAAGGAGTGATTTGGGGATTCGTGAGTAATCTATAGGAATAAGCCGCTGTTTTCTCTTTCCAGTTCCCATTTTATTCAAATGCAACTTCCATTAGGTACTTCCCACTTCCCAACACCACCCAGTACTGTTAAGCATATCCTGAGCTTTCCCCAAGTTTTACTAGCGGTAGGACCATTTAAAAACAAACAAACAAACAAACACTACAATATACGTGTAGGGATTTCTTAAAAAGTAAAGTTCACTAACAATCACTGTATCCTATTTGGCTATTAAAAGTATACACATAGAAAAATCTCTTCCCCTGCGTATAACAAAACCAACCTACCTTCAGAAAGCCCTATGGGTGAACGCATAAAAACTATTTCCATGTCCTAATGAGGACCTTCCTTACATCAGCAAAGGCCTGCTAATTACCGGTGTACACGCTGCCATAATTGCTTTTGCAGCCAAAGTGTAGAATGGTGTCCTATTAAAAATGGAAGAGCTTGATTGGTGATTTAGGTCCCCGGGTAGGAAAGAAGTTCCCCCTAGAAATCCCTCCCCTTCTCAAGGCTGGAAGAGCCAGTAGCCTGGAGGACCTACTTAGAGATCCCGATAGAAAACCCACGATTCTGCAGATCTTTGTGAAAGTTCCACCTCTTCTCCTCGGCCCCCAAATAAACTACCCGTCTGACACAAATACGGACTAATTAAAAGAACAACAGGAAAGAGCCCCCAAGCGCCAGAGCCCAGGATTCCGAAGTGGAGCCTCTTAGCTGCTTAGGTAAATACGCAGCTGACAGAGTTAAACACCAACTGAGCACACCTAACCAGGGGGTTGCACTTGGTGGAGTCCTCTACCTAGTGGCCCCCTCCTGGCACCTCCTCCCTTCCAATCTCACCCTCCCGCACCCACGCTGCTTAGCACCCTGATGAAGACGACGCTTTCTCCTTCCAAAAGTAAGACTCATGAAAAGGTCTGGAAACCGAAGAAGGAATAATGACGCCGCAAGTTACGAGGAAGAGAGATCTGAGCTGAGTTCCGTCGCCAGAAGATCCAGCAACTACGTGCTCCCCTAGCAACCCCCTCCTTCCTCCCCGCACGAATCAAAGCCCGTTCCGAGGGGCTGGGAAATAGTTGCCTTGTCATGTAACACATTGCCCTGATTTTATTATAAAATTTTAACGAAATCATGCATATTTTAACAGCCTTTAATCACTGCATGAAAATTTAATTCATGACTGTAGCGCGTTTAAATAAATGAAGTGTTAATTCATTAGGATTAATTAATTTGTTAAAGGATTGTGTGCAAGGTTAAGGTGGAAGGAAAACTCTTTGTTAGTTCCTCGTCTTAATCACCAGGTTAGGTTAGCAGTAAAAATAATACTAATAAATCGCAGAGTGGACTTTTCGGGTCTATAGGCTGGGACAGGGGGTAGGGGGCAAGGAAGCAGGACACTTGGAGTTTTTGCGAACGCACGGTACGGACCGTACACCAGCAAGTTCAAGATCGGTCCATCCCAGGACCCAGTGGCCAAGAGGGTTGTCTGCAGAAAGCAGGCAGCGAGGATGCCGGACAGAAAGCTAGCGGGTCGGAGGACGAGTTTGACTGCAATACTTGGAATAAAGTTTGAAGGTGCCCTAAGGGAGAAGCGAAGATCTCAGCGGATCTCGTGGTGGACGAAACTACATCCAGAAAGAAAATAAGAACCCAAAGTCCCAACCATTGAGCCAAGAGATGGCCCAGATTGGTTCAGGCGAAAACATTGAACCTCGGAAGATAATAAACGTCTTCGAGGCGGGGCGCCCCTTCCATTCCCTAGGAGAGCAGGTTTTTGCTTAATGGAGAAAGTGATTTGCAAGCGTGGCCACCGCCTGACCCTTTCTAGAGCCCAGGGAACAGCTGTCTAGCCACCAGGCCGCCTGCCCCAGGCAGTGAACACGGGGCCATTAGCAGGGAGGGGAAAGAGAAACAAAAAACACACTCAATTGCCAAAGAAAAATAGGGCGACTTTCTTCCTTGTCATGGCCTCTGGGAAGACTTGATACCTCAATGACTTTACCATCCCCTAAACACTCCTTACCAGTCTCTTTCTACCCCTGCCCCCACAAGGAGTAAAAATCCCGTAGGTAACTACTTGACAGGGGAGATAAAGGCCTGGGTAGTGCGAAGCCAAGGATAGTTTGAAAAGAGGTCTCTCCCTATATTATTTTTTTATGTTGGGGTAGCAATTAGCAACTTATATACATGGTTATAAAAAGATTGGAGGTAGTAAGAGGTTGGAGGGAAAGAGAGAGGTGGGGGAGGGGCCAAACTCAGAGGCTTTCTCCCTTAGCAGTAGGTGTTGAGTTGTAATCCAAAAAACCAAGGACTAGAATGAAAACTAAAGCAAATACAGTACAAAGCGTTCTATAACGATTCAGTCATGTTATGAGAGGCCCAGAACAGCTTCAGAGCACCTCTGCTCCAAGATAGATGGGTTCTTTAAAAAATCTGGATGATAGATGCTTCCTAGCTCAGAGTGAGGTTCCGAGAATTAGGCAATAAATGTTCACAATGCACTTTGAGATCACTGCTTAAAAGGCATTCCATCTGCCAAGTATTATTAGGGGGATAGAGTTTCAACATGATGGACAAAGGTTGAGTTGTAGAACTTCCACAAATAGGAATAGAAGACATTCATAGGCGGCTTTGGGAAACCCTTCTAACCAAAGGGCTGTTAAGCCCCACAACTCATAGACCGTAGTTTGAGACTGATTTCCAGCATTATCCTAGAGTACCAACCGAGGTGAAGAATTTTTTGAAAGGTCTAGGGTCCTGACTCATTTGGGGGTTGGAGATAATAAAGGCATAGTCTGTATAACCTTACCCGGCCAATGTCATTGCACAATAGTTGTTAATACATAAAGCCCCTTCCCCTCTTCCCCACCACTCAAACCCCAGGAATCATAGTTCAATCAATTACCCATTCATAACATTGGTTTCATTGGTGCTACCTGCTCCTTCTGTTATTCCTCCACCCTCTTCTCACTCTCACTTTTCACTAATAACCTCTTTCTACAGAACCTAATATCCTGTTATTGCAATTAGTAACATTAGCAAAACAAAACAAAAACACCAGCAATTGTCCTTGAAATGTTTTATTATGGTCATGAACCAATTTTCTCCCTTTAGAATTTGTAACACTTAAATAGTACCACACACATAACAGAATAGGCACTCAATAATTGTTAGTTATGGAACTACGCCGAGAGGCAGCTAGATGTCTCAGTGGATAGAATGCTGAGCCTGGAGTCAGCAAAGATGAGTTCAAATATAACCTCAGACAGTTGCTAGCTGTGTGACCCTGGGCAAGTCACTTAACCCTGTTTGCCTTAATCCACCGGAGAAGGAAGTGGTAAAACATTCCAGTGTCTTCGTCAAGAAAACTCCATGGACAGTATTGGTCCATGAGGTCACAAAAGTCAGACCCAACTGAATTAACAAAATAGATGGTAAGCAATAAGCCTAATTGTGTTTGGAGGAGAAACTGAGAATGTGGTATAATAGATGAGGGCACATGAATTGCAGAAGACCTATGTTCAAGTCCTGCTGTGTGGTTCATGCTTTCTGCATGTCTGTGGGCAAGTTACTTTTTTCATTTTGTGAGGGCTTCCTCTAAGACTATGTAAGTTGGAGTTGAATTGCTCAAATGAATCAGGTGAATGGCCTTTTTGTACTGCCATGAAACTACCTACCAGTTTCTACTAAAGAAGCTAATTTTTGTTAATCAAGGTAGCATTCAAATATACTTAAGAAGCTGGAACTCAGTGTCTGAGAAAATGAAGCAGCTCTATACTTTTGAGTGGTATAAACTTTGAAAGATACTTTTCAACTTGGTTCTCAAGCAGATTTCTAGAAATGGAAAGAAAACACTGGATATATTTAAACTAAATGAAGGTTGATGTCCTCCACCAAGGCTAAAAAAAATCAAACGAATCAAGTTCTATTATTTCCTCACTTCCTATCTTACCTATTGAGGATTTGTAATGGTATTTTAAAAATTCAGTTAGTAGTATGTTTTTATAGTACCTGGTATAAAAGTTCTTTATTTGATTACTAGTTATTTGTCCTTGAAAAATTAATAGCAAAGAATGAAATACTCCTGACAACCTCAATCTAAAGTTTTGTTGTTTTTTTTAAAGAATATTTGTGTAAACGTATTGTATCACATAAACCAAAAAAAGAAGCTGGGTGTAAAGGAGCAAGAAAACAGCATGAATTTTATGCTACTTGAAAAATAGCATTAGTTAAAAAGCATTATTTAACCAATAGTAGGACTTTCAAAAATTCCACTCTATTTTTAATTCTAGTGGCTTGACTATATAGGAACCTTTGTTTGCAAGAATTTGTGTCATCTGCTAAAGAAGTTATAAAGTAAAAATCAACAAATTTTGTAATGTAACCAAATCAATTTAGTTTTGACATGCAAGGGCCAGTCTATTGATGCAGAAACTTGGATCATAGACGAAGTACTAGCACCTGTATGTACTAGCATGCATGGTTTTCTTCTAGAAATATATTCTGTATTTCAAATGCACTCTAATCTGAACCATTTGGGAAGAAAGCTCAAATAAATCAATGTTTCTTTAAAAAGAATTTTTGAGAAATATCACATCTTCCCATTATGTAATTATTCAACCATTTTGTCTCTTTTTGCAAGCATGGGTATGTATTTTAAAAAATCAAATCAGAGTTTGATAATCTGACTAATTTTAAAAAGGCAATAGTCAAAATAAGAATAGCATATTAGATTATGTCCTGCAGTTCCCTGGGACTATGAATGTATTAATTTTTATTAATGCTTCTGAAGTACTTTTGGGGAGCAGGTAGGAAGGGGAAGAGAAGGGTAATTCAGATGACAAAACCTCGCTACGTATAAAGGAAGTGAAAGGACATTTTAATTCACTGTATTATAACATTTAGGACAATTTTAGTGCCCCCATTAAAAACAGACATGTCCCTAGGAAATAAAACATTTCTTTTAACCAGGGACAGAAAGTTTGTCAATACAATTTCAAACGCTTTAGCTAGAGCTCAGACTCATCAACATGGTGGTGGTTGTTGACTCGTTTCAGAGTTGTCTTAGTCTTCTGGGGTTTTGTGCTTGTTTTTTTTGGCAGAGACTTCCTTCTCCAGCAACCTTCTTCTCCAGCTCATTTTACAGATGAGGTAATGAGGTAAACAGGGTTAAGGGACTTACCCAGGGTCACACAATTAGTATCTGAGCCCCGATCTGAACTCAGGAAGGTAAGTCTTCTTGATTCCAAGTCCAGTGTACTATCCACTGCATCACCTAGCTGCTGTATCAACACGGTATTGAGGCAAAATGATCAAGAACATTTATAGGAAAGATGTCTGTTAACATGAAAATTATGTTTTATCTTACCCAGGGTCCACAATGACCAATCAAAAAGCATTTATTACACATTAAGGAAACTGAGAATTTTCCAGTTTGGGGGGAAAAGATTTATGACAGTTTATTTCAGACTTCCAGATAAATGAAAATTACTAAGGGCAGTTTTCCTGCTCTTAGTGTGTCATTTTGATATCTGAGACAACATCAAGGATTGCAGTGCTTATGACATTCTTTATTCAATTCACATAGAAAAGCATGCAGTATTAATGTAAAACAATGTTCAGTGCACATTAGGTAAACAAGTCATTAGCATACAAACCCATTTTTAAAGGCCTGTATAAGGAGACTGAATGTTTGGAATAACAAAAGCTTTTCCAAACCTAAATGAAAAGTTGTGCTTCACTCTTCCCCTCCCCCACTCCCCACGAAAGAAAAAAGCACTTGGCTCTTACCTAAGAGAGACATTCTATTACTAACCAAAATGTAACTTTCTTCAGCACTGAAAACAGAGCAAGCAAGAAAGCTAGCATGCACAAAGACTGTGGTTTTGATAAAGCACAGTGCCATGCAATAGCCAAGTCCAGCACTTCAATAAGTAGCTCTGGAGATCATCAAAACTAGAATTTGGGACTGAGAATTTAAGAGTGCTCTATATCCAAGCCATGAAGTTACCATATTTCCCCTCTCAGAGTAGGCTGAATTTCTGGTTTTCCACAAAGAGGTAGGTAAACAGACTCAGCCATAAGGGGGAAAAAAACCAAAACCAACCACTTTGAAGTTAAAAACCATGGTTGCCTCTCAGATTTTGAGGTCCGACCTACACGGGCTAGTCGAAGGACAATTTAAAAAAAAGCCCCAAACTCAAAAATCATATAGGATATCTCCACTGAACTCAAGCCCACAGTGCTAATTCACAATATGTGGTCTGGTCTAAAGTCAAGCCATTACTGTAATAAAATAAAGTGGCAGGTAAAAGAAACTTACATACTGAGAGAAGCATTTATGAAAAAATGTTTTATGGACAATGCAGACAGCTCTAAGAATTTTATTTAATAAGATCTACAATCTGCTTCTTATCAGCAGGCTACTGCACCTGACAAATAAAATACAAGAATACAAAATATACCCAACCTGATACATCACAAAAATAATGATGAGGATGATTTAAAAAAACCCAAATGACAGCCAAATTCCTGGCATTATTCAAGAGGGAGGTCTCAGGAGTACGGAAGCAAAAACTAACCCATTCATTTTTGACTTATTTTTTTGTTAAAAGGGTCAATACAAACCAGCTGGGGGTGGGGTGGGGGTAAGAAACTTTCATTTTCCTCTCCGGACAAAGTATCTTTTCAATAGAACCGAATCAACTTTTAGTTGCTTTAGATGGGCTGGCGCTAGAAACGCTACTCTGGATTTTTCTTTTTGCTGACTGATTCACACTTTTATTCCTCTTTTCAGGCACAAATGAGGCAGACCATGGGGACTGAAGGTGATTATGAGCATTGTGCATCTCTGAGGACATCTTGAAAAAAGACGGTCCAAACCTCTGATCATCAAACAGCTTATGTGAGTTACTAAACAAAAAACTCTGGGAAAACTCCCTTTGAAACAAACAGTTCTGGGATTTGATTTCACTACTTCCTGAACTGGGAGAGAGGAGCGCAAAGTGTTCATTTATCTCTTGGTCAGATGGCGAAAGGATGAAAAAAGAAGTGGGTTTCCACTCATTTCTATTTCCTGGCTGATCAAGCAGCTGAGAACATTTTGTAAGATTTGGCTTAGTTCTTTCTTCTAGTTTATCAGAATCATCCAAAAATTCACTACTTTGTGCTAACTTTGTTGGGGTTTCCATGTCAGTAGATTTAAAATTGTTATAGGGACTCTTACTGTTGTCTGATTCGGACATCATAGAGTCTAGCTCAGAGATCTTATCAAGGTAAGCTGCATCCATTGATGCTTCACTGGATGTTCTAGTACGATTCATTTCAAAGGATCGGATAGAATTTAATCTTTTAGATAAACAGGAGCCTGCTTTCTCACTGGATTTCAACGACAGATCTCCAGAAGAACTTTCGACTGTGCTTTGCTCTGAACTTTCAAAATCTAAGTTCTGGACAAAATTGGTAGGGCAACAATCCCAAAACACTGATTTTGGGGAAGTAAAACATTCCGATTTCTTTCCATTTTCACAACTACTTGTATTGTCCTGGAGGGAATCTTTGCCACGACTATTTGACATGCCACAAAAATCATCAAACACCAGTTTTCTTAGATGGTGTGAGTGCTTTCTGATACCCTCTGTTTTGACCAGTGAACTTTCTTTGTTATCTGGGGTATTGAGCTGAAGACAACTAAGAGACAAAGAGGGGGTACAGGGAGCTGAGAGATCATAAAGCTCCTCATCTTTGTAAGGGTCACAATTCCCAGTTTTATTATTCCACTGTCTTTCTAAACAGGCATCCATCCTTGTATCAGAAACATCTAACAGGATTTTCAACTGTTCCGGGAAGAGTTCTTTGTTCTTACAACATTCTCTCTCTCTCTCACTTGAGCTTTCTTGACTAGCAGAGTCAACATCTGAGAGTCTACTACTTGAAGATGGCGTAAGGTGTGCAGAAGCTGGGATGACTGGGACGGGATGCTTTCCGACACCATCTGCCTGACTCGTTAAAGCTGTGGTACTTTCCTCAGGGTGACTGTTGCCTTGGCTTTCTGTAGAAAGCACTCTCTGGCTAAGGGAGCTTGTGGTTTCAGTTTCTTCACTTGAGCTTTTTAGTAGTGAGATCTGGGATTCTAATTCTTCTATATATTTGTCGCTCCGTTCCAGGGCTTTCTTGAGGCGGTTTGTTTCTCGCTCATACTGTTCTACCTTGGACTGAAGAGCAGCAACTGTAAACCTGCCAAACCTGCAAGAAACAGAAGGACAATCAATCTTGCAGCTGAAGGGAGGTTTTTATGCTTTTTTTCCTTCTGAAAACTTTAAGATCACAAATAATTGCATCTTCCAGTTCCATATCCATAACATGAAATTCCAGGCCCCTCAGTGAGTGGGGACATGAACAGACTCCATCGTTAATATTTTTTTCTCATTTAATAATGACTTTTTCTACACACTAACACTCAAACAATAATGATGGGGAATAGTCAACAGTATTCTTTACTAATCAAATCAGACCATTAGCAGCAATGAGGCAGAAAGTGTCTGAAGATTACCCTTCCAAAGGCTAGACCTATCAATTCACTTCAAATATGCATGAAGAGTTATCCCCTAAAACAATGGCAAAGATTTATGATAACATTTGAACAGTAGTCCACATCTTGAAATATTTACATTCAATCATTTTCCTATCGTACAGCCGTGTTTTACAATACATTTCTTACACAATGTCACCTTGTCAAATATAAAATGCCAATTTGAAATTCAGAAATCTTAACAGTCCTAAGAGAGGTGGTTTTAAATACTTATTTGGCTCCTTTCAATTATAGCCATCCTAGATCTACAGCTTTTTACTTAGCCTTCCTGAGTCCTGTGCTTTAACTCATTCCAGAGCTACTTATTTTTGGCATTTTACTATTGTATGGGACATCAATCTCATTTCTTCCAACTTTGAAATACAAAATCTGTGCTTGTGGCTCAGATACATTCCACATAAAAAACATTTTCATAATGTTCCTGAGAACAAGAATTTAAAATTGAGGTTGAAAAGAACACATCAGAAAATCATCCCTTCATCACTTTGCTTTCACTAACCTTTCCCCCAAAGGCAGGTACTAGTCAGCTGCATGCACTAGTACACTGACAAAGGTACCAGGAAAATCCACATACCCTGTAGGAATCAAATGCTTTCTGATAAAATAATGAATATAAACTTAAAAGCTACCCCCAACTTTCTTTCTTATAACCTCCCTACTTTCAATTAAAAGATACATTCTTTCCCAAATAAGCACAATCATTTAAAAAATTTTCTAAACCTTCAATGCTCATTTATTTATCTTGGATATTTCATTGGCACCCTTGTCTGGTGGCAGGGAGATGAACTTTTTAGGGGACTTTCTCAGTGTTTTTTAACTCTCTGAGCCCATAATTTTCTTTAATTATAACTTGCTTCTCTGATAACTACATTCCGACAGACTCTACTTTCTATTTTACTCTGATATGAATCTAACCCTACATCAGAACTAGTAACAAGTATCAAGTGAGTAGCTACTATACACTATTTATGATGGCAAATTGTAAGAGACATGAGACCAACAACTAGATGTTCCCATGACTTGACATGACATCTCCAAACTTGACATATTTTTTGAAGGCCATCTTCCATAGCTGAAATACGCCCTTTCCTCATTCCCCACTCTCCCCTCAAAGAGAACCAAAACTGATCATTCTTCTCACACCACCTGAGTGCTTTTTCTGGTCCTGTTCTTTGCATCCATCATGCCCTGCTACTTACCTGTAGTGCACAAATTAGAACCCCCTTCATACAAAGGTCCATAAACCAGAGTTTTTGAGTTTTAGGGGAACTAGGATGAGAAAAAATGATCTTTTCATTAACTCTGAAATTTATCATGTCCCAGGCAACAAGCAGTCTTCTGAGAAGTCATTTATCCATGTGCTTCGTCAGACTGCCAAGCGTATCCATGACATAAAAAAGGTTGAGAAACTTTGCCTAAACAAAACGTTAGTTCCTGGTGGGAGGTGAAATGGTTTGACTATCATTTCACACACAGATACGCATGGACAGACACACGCATCACACCACACACACACACGAAACACAAACATACCACACACACAACACACACACACACACCACACACAGACACGCATCTTTTGTGCCTCCAGCACTTATACATAAGAGGTGGCTAATACATGCTTGCCGAATTGAATTTACTGTTGCAACTATCCATATCTGTGTTACTCTCTACTCCATTTTTATTTCAAACAAACAAGTTGCATTCTAATTCAGAGGCAACCATCAGCCATCCAGGTCACAAGAGGCCTGTGTCCTGCTGCCCCTATTCACCTGATTCCACAAGAGTTAAAGAAGCTGTGACCCGTGCTGTCCTAAAAGGAGAGGTCTGAGATCCATATGATCTCCTGATACTGATCTGCTCTCTGGAATTAATTCTATTTCCAAGGGAAATCACGCTCCATTTAGCAGTCTAAAAAAGGAGTAACAACAACCTGTCCTTTTTTGACAAAGAGAGTATAATGGGGGGTGGGAAGGTCACAGAAGGTAAAGTTGGCTAGTTGGAATATTTAAATATAATATCAATACATATTGCAGTTCCCTTAATAGATACTTCAAAACACCAAACTCTCAAATTTAAAAGTCAATCCTTAATCAATGTGAACAAAGTTTTGGGGGGCAGCTTAGCAATAAATTTTCTAGACTACTTCAAGAGTGGATTTTTTTTTATAAAAGCTTCCACATTTACATGCATATCTGGCAAGTTTTTTTTTAATGGAAGAACTATGTAATATGCGTATTTAATGCAAAGTGGCAATATCTGATTTGCTTACCACGAGAGAGTTTTGTATTCTCAAGTGTAATGTCTATAATGAGTGTCCTCGACAAATGCTCAAAACCAAGCAGTACTGACTGGTAATATGTGAACTGCTGCAGGAGGATGTTTGGGAAGGAAGCAAAGGCTTTTATAAGGATATATTACAAAGACCTTTCCCTCCATTCTCAGAAGATTTTACCTCATGAGAGGCTTTATGGTACAGCTGGAAGCAAAAGATTTGAGTTCAGATTCTGACTCCAGAATTCCACCTCCTAGAATGTGTTTTCTCATCTGTAAAATGGGAACAATGCTTTCACTATGCCTTGATGGGTACTTGTCAAGATCAAACAAGAACAAGAATGTCAAAGTGCTCTGTGATAGTAAAGCAAACAATAAATAGGAACTTCTGTGATATAATTCGATTTTAAGTTCAGATATAATATTATGATTCTCCATTTATTTGTTCTAATGCTTCAGGTTATTTATTTATTTTTTTTAATGCTCAACAGATTCAATGAAGGGAAGCCAAAATGCCAACATTTTAACTGAAACCTACAGGAATTCTTTCCATCCTGAGGGAGAAAGCCGCTATGTTGTGGGAAAGCCAAAGAATGAAAATATAGCAAGAAGCATCCTTTGGATGTCTCAGCCAAGAAAGATAGTCATAGTATAGTGGACCCGAATTCCAATCAAGGCTAGATTAGGGAAGTCCTATGTTCAGATTCCAGCTCTGCTAATAAATGTGTGCTTTTGGGCAAGTTACTTCAGTTTTCTTATCTGTAAACTGAAGAGGTTCAACTAAACGCACAGGAAGTCGTCTTCCATCTCTAAGTAAGTCTCTCATTCTATTTCACTCCTCCCTCTAGGGATCATCTACAAAATGAGGAAGACATATCAGGCGATGCCTAACGCCCCTTTTATCTCAGAGACACTAGGGTTCTAGTCTAACGTTCAAAAGATCATCAAGCCTTTGGATCATTAAAAGTCATCAGCATCAATCAATGAACAATTATCTATCAAATATTCACTATGTGCCGAACTGTCCTCAAGGAACTTACATTCTCAAAGGAGATACAACATGTATTCATATAAGCACACACAAGGAAATCTGGGTGGAGTAGAACCAGCAATCCTTTGGCTGGGCCAAGTCAAGGCATATAGTTAACAGAATTTGAGCTAAGCCTTGAAGGAAACCCAGGTTCCTAAGAGGCAGAGATAAAGAAAGGGTACATTCAAGGGATGAGGAACAGCCTGTACATACAAAGGTATGGAAATGGAGAAAGGTTATACTATGTATCAGGAATGGCAAAAAGGCCCACATTTACCTGGAATAAATAGTAAATAAAGACGAGTTATGTATATTAAGATTGGAAAGGTAAGTTGGAGCCAGGTAGTAAGTGGTTTTGCGCTGAGACAGCTAGGTGGTACAGTGAGTAGAGCACTGGAGCTGGAAACTGGATGATCAGAGTTCAAATCTGAACTCAGACACTAACTAGCTATGTGACAAATCACTTAACATCGACCTCCATTTCTCCTTCTGTAAAATTTGGACAAGAATAGCACCTATCTCCTGGGATTGTTGTAAGGATATCTGTAAGGCACTTTGCAAACTTAAGGAGCTACATAAATGTGCACTGCTGCTACAACTACCACTAGTGTTATTATTATTGCCATAGAGTTAATAGGGAGCCAGTGGAATTTACTGAACAGGAAAATAACATCATAACACCTGTGCTTTAAGGAAAGCAATTTTGCAGCTATATGGAGGATGAATTGGAAATAGGAGAGACATGAGCCTGGAAGACCAATCAGTAAGCTACTGTAATAATCTGGGCATTATCTCCACTGTCTACCATATTAGAGTGGTAACCACTAATCACTAACTAGTGGCCATAAAAATGGTCAACTAATGGTGACACAAGTTTCGTGTTTTTTTTATTTTTTTAATTAGTAAAAATATATTCTCTTTTTCCCATTCTATTCCCACTTACTAAAGAAAAAAATCTTGTAGTAAATATTTATAATATGCATATTTGAACAAAAGAAATTCCCAGAATGACTGAGACATGAATTTTTTTTTTAAAAAAAGGAAATCCTGAATAACTTTTCTCTATTCAAATCAGTACATTCCTACATTAATATATCAGATTTAGAAGAAAAATATTCTTCTTCTCTTGATATCTTCCCTAGATATCAAGAATTCTGGTATCACTAAATACCTTTTCCATCAAAAATATGTATCATTTTCAACTTCATAAAAAATCAAAGCCTATTCTGACATGGGTCAAAATCATGGGATTTTGGGTTTGAGGAAGAAGTACATCCTAGATTCACATTCTTCCTACACAAATGCTCAAGAGTTGCCACTGAGGGAATAAGATCAGGGGCATGTGTAGCAGGAAAATGGGTGACTTCATCATCATAGACTGAAAGAAAGGAAGAGAATGTAGGATGATGTTATTCCTCTAGCTTCAGCTTTAAGATCTCCAAGGAAGGGAAACCCATTACCTCTCATGACAGCCCCTTCCCCTTGTGGTCAACCAAGTTGTTAGGAAATTTTTACTTGACATTCCCACTCATGGATCCTGAAAGATATGGGAAAGATATATCTGTTATTTGACAGACAAGGAAACTGAGGCCCATCATATTAAAGTGACTTGACTAAGGTCATCAGATAATAAGTATGGCAGAGCCAGGATTTAAGTGCAGATTCTTACACATCAAATCTTGAGTTCTTTCAAACTGATCCATACCAACTATAAGGGAATTCAGGGTTCATCTTCAATACTTTGATTCAAGTAATCTTTACAAAACAGTACAACTGCTATTCACCACATTTATATGCTCTTTACTGATACAAAGAATAGTCATCTACATTATCTTCTTCCAATAACCATGTAAGCTTGGTAGTACAAGCAATACCATCTCCATTTTATAGATGTGGAAATAAACTGGCTGGTAAGTGACAGAGCCGGGCCTTGGTATGATTAATAGAAAATACATTGCTCACTAAGTCAGAGGATCTATGTCCAAGTCTTCATTGATACTTAACTAGCTGTGTGATGCTGGATAACTAACTCCTCTGAACCGAAGTTCGCTAAGCAGTAAAACAAGGGATAATATTCTTTATACTCCTTAACCTTAAATGGTTCTTGTGAAAACAGTAATCTGTAAATCTCAAAGTGCTATTTAAATGTTAGCAAAGTGCAATATTGTACAATGGGAAAACCACTGGATTTGATATCAAACAAGTTCGAATCTTAATTCTTGTTACATATTATCTGTTGAATCAGGATCCATGAGTGGGAATGTCAAGTAAAAATTTCCTAACAACTTGGTTGACCACAAGGGGAAGGGGCTGTCATGAGAGGTAATGGGTTTCCCTTCCTTGGAGATCTTAAAGCTGAAGCTAGAGGAATAACATCATCCTACATTCTCTTCCTTTCTTTCAGTCTATGATGATGAAGTCACCCATTTTCCTGCTACACATGCCCCTGATCTTATTCCCTCAGTGGCGACTCTTGAGCATTTGTGTAGGAAGAATGTGAATCTAGGATGTACTTCTTCCTCAAACCAAGCATGAAAGATATACACTGGTCTTTTCAATCACGTGTATCAGACTTGGATGGTAATCACCTTTAACAGTCTCATCTCTAATTGTAAGAAAAAAAGATAATGTGCTTGTGACATTGCCAATTTTTTTTAAGGCAGAATATTTTCAGCACTCATTGATCAGAGAGTGCCAGAGAGTGCCAGCTTGGCATAGCTGATAGAACACAGATATCAGAGTGAAGAAAGACTTGAGTTCAAGTACTGTCCTTGGGACATACTGATAATGGGTACCTGGGAAAGTAGCTATGCAACATGCCCCTACCCTCCACCTCAGCAACTGATCTCTACTGGTAGAAGAACTGTCTTGAGCGTTCTCTACACCATGAAATTCTGAGTCTACACCAAAGAAGAAAAATAATAAAACAACCAAACAAAACCATCGTAAAGTTCCTGGATTCAGGATCTAACTGAGATGTACAAAAAACAAGCTGTAGTATTAGAACCAATCTCAGTTTGCATTTGATCATGTCTTTCATTATACCTACTAGAACAATATTTTTTCTATTTCATCAACAAATTTTTAAAGATAGACTTTGACAGAACATACGGGAACACTGCTGTGGTGCTTACTCTTCCAGCATTCTTGTACAAAGAAGATACATACAAGGTATCAGTAAGTAGGGCAACTGGAAAAAGTTGCTTCAGAAGGTGAGATTTAAACTGAGTCCTAAAGAGACAGGAAAGTTAGGAACCAGAAATGAGGAGAGACAGCTTTTCAGGTGTGAGGGCCGGCCAAAAGAGCAGCAAGGAAGCCAGTTATTACTGGTCTTGGATTGCAGAGTACACAGAGGGGAGTCAGGTGTAAGAAGACTGGAAACACAGGAAGAGATCAGGTTGTAAAGGGCTTAAAACATAAAGGAGTTTCTATTTGATCCTGGAGATAATAGCAAACCACTGTAATTCACTGAGTAGGGCAGTTACATGGTCAGATCTCTATTTTCGGAAGCTCAAACCGACAACTGGGTGGAGAACAGAGAAAGGAGAGAATTGGGACAGGGAGGCCAACCATCTGGCTATCATAGTAGTGCAGGCATGAGGCACGAAGGGTCTAGACTTGGGAAGTCTACAAGGGATGCTATGAAGGTAGAAATCTTGAGACTTGGCAACAGATGGATGTGTGGGGTGAATGCCAAATGAGGAGCTGAGAATAACACTAAGGTCGCAAGAGGGGAGGACCCAGAGTTGTTCTGGACATGCTAAGTCTGAGATGTCTGTGGCATGCCCAGTTTGAGATGTCCAATAAGCAACTCACAATGTGAGACTGGAAGTTATGAGAGAGGTTGGGTCTGTACTGACATGAAAACCATCAGCATAGAGATGATAACGGAATCCACAGACGCTTATGAGCTCTGTGGGACATCCACAGTCATTAAGTATGATCTGGATGAAAATTTAGCAAAGGAGAACCAGGGCACAAGAGTGTCACAAAAACCCAGAGAGGAGAGTGTCAAGGATAACAGGGGAATTAACAGTGTTAAAGGCTGCAGAAAACTCAAGGATGAAGACTGAGAAAAGGCATTAAGATGATACAATTAAGAGATTGTTAATTTTAGAAAGAGAAATTTTGATTGAATGATGAGGTTGGAGGCCAGATTGGAGAGAGCTGAGAGAGAGAAAAGAAAGGTGAGGAAACCTGCTGTAGACTGCCTTTTCAAAGATTTTAGCCACCAAATGGAGAAGTCATGAGATAATAGCTAGCAGGGGTAAAGGACCAAGTGGGGCTGGGAGAGACAGAGGCATGTTTATAGGCAATAGGAAGCATTCAGTGGACAAGGAGAGACTGTAAATGGAGTGGGAGAGAAAGCATTCTGCTGGAGAAGAAGGGATGGAATGGGGTCATGTATGCATGTGAGTGAGTCTTGGCAAAAACCTCTTCATGTGAGATGGGGTTTAACATAGTAGTACTATGTAGCAGCAGAAAGCATTTGGGAAATTTGAGTTGAAGAGGGGAAAAGAAAAAGCTCTTGACAAGTGGTCTAAATTTTTCTATAAAATGAGAGACGGTTCTCAGCTGAGGGAGTGAGAGGACAGGCACCTATGGGAGATTTGAGAAGGGATGAAAAAGTCTGGAAGCATTGCTGTGGTGAGTAGGATAGTGACTCAATTAGGGAGGTGTAACAGGATTGCCTTGCTTCAGGGGTAACCATGGAGCCTAGATTCAATATTGGTCTCTTCCTCTTCAAATATCCTCTGAAACTGATGAAGGAAGAGTCACTCAGGAAGCTTCCAATTTCCAATCTCCTCTTATTCTTGGCCTTGTTCCTAAAGTGATGTTCTCCAAGCATAGCAGTCTGACCTCATGTAACCAACTTTTCTCTGCACTGCAGGTAAGGAAGGAGTCTTTTGTTTACTTTCTAACAGCAATATTTTTGCTTTTAAATTATATTTATTTTGCTTCAACTCCAACCAGAAACACAAAAGCTGACGATACTCAGAAGTATAGTAACCTGTCTGGTGATCCTTATGTGCCTAGTGGGGAAAGTGATGTTTGAGTCACAATCCTGAATTCCTAAGCCCCAATTCTTAGACCCAAACTGCCCAGAAAATTTCCAATAATATTCTTGCCATTTTCATGGATCAGTGCACTAATGTCCTCTGGGGATCCTAACCTTTAATTGTAGGCCAAATTTATTCTCAGCAAACTAGTACTGACTGCAATGAAATGCTCAGAAATCAATTCCTCTTCTTTGCCCTTTCCCAACACCAAATAAAGGATCCTCTTGTACAACTATCCCATAAAACCCCAGCAATAAAACAACATTTGTAATATATGTTGGGGAAAGGGAGAAGGACGCACTTAAAATTTAAGTTTGGAGAGACTAATAACTATCTAGATGTTTCTACATTGTACACTGCAATAGACCACATGGAAGACTAGTCTATTTGCTAAAAATTTAAAAAATCAAAATCCACTCTAATTGATTAGATATCCTTAACTTTTTTTTGAGCACCCACTCTATGCTGGGGGGGGAAGTGGGCAAATGAGAGATTTTTTTTTTAAAGTCATTTTTAAGTCCTACAGTCCCAAGTCTCTGACAATCTAATATATTTGGTCATTAGTATGTTATAGACTACTAGTATTATGACTATACTACTATTATATCTACAGACTATATTATTATTATATCAGGGGGAAAGATTGTGGTCATTCTGCCCATTCCTAATTAGTTTGGCTTCAGAGACTGGCCCCTTAGGCAGCTGAGGGGCCTGTACAAACAACTCGTTTTAGTTCCTTGCTGTCACAGTCTGGCCCCAGGGCACCATCAGGTTCCCCTGACAGTCTACAAGATCCCCTTCCAGGGATACCATAGGGCATAACAAAAATCAGTCATCTTATCAGGCCAGGGTCAAATGTCAGGAATTATACAGGTGGAACAGACTCAGGAGGCAAGATGTCAGGAAGAACTTCCTGAGAGCAGTCCAAATCATGGGCCCAGAAAACACTATTCACTCTAAGATCTTAGTCACGTCCCATAACTTCTCCATATCTCCATTCTTCATCTGCAAAATGAGAGGATCGGATTGTATCGTCTCTGAGGTTCCTTCCAGCTCCATAGCTATAATTCTATAAACAAGCGTGAGTCAGGAACACTGGCATCAAGTACAGCAGAAAGACAAAAGGGCGGATTTAAAAAGAAAAGCAGAGATTCTGAGCAGTTCGGAAAAATCAGGTTGAAGCATCAGGCAGGTCTTAGCATTTGTAGCTTTACAGCTTAAAGTATAAGCCACTTCTTCCAAATTCTCTATGCTACTGAAGGGCACTGCAATCTCTACTAACCTGTTGTGATAGGCCCTAACTACACTTGGAGATCATCTCAGCTCTACCCTGTCAGAGGAAGAATGTAGAAAGGAAACACTTCAAAGAATACTATAGACATATTACACATGATAACAAAAGGAAAAAATATGTAATATCTGCTTATTGATTAGGATATAGCTGAACATATTATGAGGTAGAAATGTAATCCAATATTACTATGTTGTAAAGACTGATGGAATTGGAGAAGTAAGAGATACAATAAGCGACCTGAACGAACTGATAGAGAATAAAGAAAGCAGAACCTAAGTCATGTACAATCCTCACAGATGGTGATGTCATGCATGAAGTGTGGGCTTGGAGCAGGTCTGGATCCTGCCTCGGACATTGCAGGCAAATGACCAAACCCCGCTCCAGACTCATAAGATGAGAATAACAGCACCTAGCACAGGGTTGTTGTGAAGATCGAGTAAGATGCACAGTAACATTCTCTGTAACCCTTAAAGCACTACATAAATGCTATTATTACTACCATTACTGTTAGTATAGCATGGCCCATAAAGCTCTGGTCAGATACAATGGTTAGCACCACAACATCAAAGGTAAAGACCACATTCTTTCTTCTTATTTACAGTCAAAGTTTATGGGGAATATGCTTTGCAAAGGGGTTTGCTGGGAAGCTTGTGTAAAGCCAAAATGAATAAATTTTTAAAAGCTACTGTAGAACTGGAGAAGGGCTTAGATATCCACCACTAATCCACCATTAAGGAGCAGAGAGAATGTCCTGTGGTCTCCACGGAGGAGATGGAAGACTTGGTATGTTTTTCAAAAGCTCTTCAGAGAGGCCTATTTAATCCACTAACCAGAGAAAAAGCCTGAGCAGTGGGAATTTCTGGAGCCTCTGTTCCCATCAACCACCCCACAATGAGGCATGGGTATTAAGCCAGTATTGGTTTGAGATTGCTCTTTGACCTCTTCAAGTCTTGGGAGTACTGAGCAGTTAAATGATCTGTGTGTGTATTCAAGGTCTCTTGGTCCTCATCAGGGCATATCCAGGGAGGCTGACATTAACAGATGCATATATTAGTGTTTCAAAGACAAGACATTTTTTGAACATGTAAGATTCCCATCATACACATAACAAAATAAAGCCTATAATAATTAAGCTGGGGATGATGTGGTGGAGCAGATCTATATATACATTCTCAAGCTCCTCAGGCCAGTCAGACAAAGTGTGAGGGGCTTGGTCAAGGTGAGGGTCAAATGAAGGAGTAGTGTCGCTCTATTAGGCAGTTTTGTGAAACTGTTTTCAGGTAAAGTAGCTTCTGTAGAGCTTAAGTGTTTATCAGGAAGTGTTTGTCATGTGAAAATAAAATATTTCAAACAGCACATTTTAAAAAGGAAGTGGTGGTGGAACCAAGATGGCAAATTAAAGGCACCAGCCCAGCCAAAAACTTAAAAGTAACACCTCAAATTTTGGAATGGCAGAGTCAACAAGAGGGCAGAGTGAGACTTTTTTCCAGCCTAAGACAACTTAGGAGGCTGGCTTGAGAGGATTGTGACACCTGGCTGGGGGCTGGCTGGAGTTTGATGGAGATACCCATGACAGCAGCAGAAGCAACAGTTTCTTGAGCTCTCAGCCTGGAGGCAGTAAAGGGGTTGGACAATTAGAAAGAGATTATAGGGGAGTCTTTGTAGATACTGGGTATAGATTGAGCTGAATGGCAACTCTACTGCCTCTAAATCCTGAGTTACAGTTCCAGAACAGAGAGGAGTACTTCTGGATATTTAAAAGGGAGTGTTGGGGGTTGCAGGAGAACAGGGCACAAGGGTACAGTTCCAGGGTCAAGAAAAGTAACAGCGCTGTAGCTGCAGAGACTAATTCTGGGTGAAGATGAGGAAAGCTCAACTCTCCCTGAATCAAAACACTTTGGAAGCACCCAAAATTTGTAGGCTTCCCAGAAACAACTCTGAAAACAGCAGCATGAAAAAGCCTGACGTTTGAGACAATGCTTCCCCACCCTGGGTAAGTCAAGCTCAATTTCAACAAAAAGTTCAAAGCCAAGAAACAGGTTGGGAAAATGACCAACAACAACAAAAGAATTTTACCATAAAAAGCTACTACAGTGACAAGGAAGATAAACTCAGGAAAAGTCAATAATATAAAAACAACTACAAGCAAAGCCTAAAGAAAATGCTAACTGGACTCAAACTCAACAAGCATTTCTGGAAGAGTTAAAAAAAGAGACAAGAACAGTAGATAAAAAATGAGAAAGAAATGTGAGTGATGCAAGAAAATCATGAAAAGAGAATTAACAACCTGGTAAAAAAGGCACAAAAAAAAAATCACTGAAGAAAATTGTAATCCAAAGGAGACTAGATCAAATGGAAACGGAAATACAAAAGCTCACTGAAGAAAATAATTCCTTAAAAATTAGAACTGTGCAGGTGAAAGCTAATGACAGTATGAGATATCAAGAAAACAAAGTCAAAAGAATGAAAAAATAGGGGAAAAATGTGAACTAGATTGTCAGAAAAGCAATTGACCTAGAAAATAAATTGAGGGGAGATAACAAGAATTATTAATTAAGCTGCAGGAAATCCATGATCAAAAAAAAGAGCCTACAAATCTTATTTCAAAAAATTACAAAGGAAAACTGTCCTGATATCTTAGATCTAGAGGGTAAAATGGAAATTTAAAGAATTCACCTGTCACCCCCTGAAAAAAGATCTCAAAATGAAGACTTCTAGGAATATCACAAACAAATTGCAGAGTTTCCAGGTAAAGGAGAAAAATATTACAAGCAGCCAGAAAGAAACCATCCAAATCCCATGGAACCACAGTCAGGAATACATAAGATTTAGCAGCTACCACAATAAAGGAATAGCAAAAAGGCTTGGAACATGATATTCTGGAAGGCCAAGGAACTAGGATTACAACCAAGAATATCCTACCCAACAAGTAAGTATCATCCTTCAGTGTAAAAAAAAAATGAGCAATTAATGAAACAGAGGACTTCTAAGTATTCTTGATGAAAAGACCAGAACTGAATTAAAATCTGACATTCAAACACAAGACTGAAGGGAAATATAAAATAGGAAACATGAAAGAGTAATCATAAGGGACTCAATAAAATTAAACTGTTTACATTCCCAGATTCAAGATGATCCATGTAAATCCTAAGAATGCTATCTTTATTATGATAGTTAAAAGAGACATATGCACGAGTCAGTTAGGTTGTGATGACCTCCAAAAAAAGGGGGAGTACAGAAAAGGAAAAGGAGAGGAAGAATAGGAAAAAAATCTTCTCTTTTTTAGTGAGGAGGCAAAGCTTGAATGCTCCCATCACCAGTTGGGTATCGAAACACAGAAGATAGGATAAGAGAAATTGAGAGAGGTGGGGAAGCAGATTAAGGAAGGCAGTGATCACAAGCAAAACAGACATTTGAGGATGAATAGGATAAAAAGAGAGAATGATAAACAGAAGAAAACAGGATGGAGGGAAATACAGTTAGTTATCTTAACTGTGTATGTGAATGGGATGAGCTCACCTAAAAAATGGAAATAGATAACAGAATGGATGAGCAAGCAGAACATGTTGCTAACAATGATCCCATCTGAAACAGAAAGACATACACAGAGTTAAAGTAAGCAGGGCTGGAACTTATTTTATTATATTTCAGCTTAAGGAAAAAAGACCAGCGTAGCAATCATGATCTCAGACAAAGCAAAAAGCAAAATTAGATTTAATTAAAAGAGATAATCAGAGAAACAATATTTTGCTAAAAATGTACCACAGACAAGTGATGAAGTAATACAAAAAATTTTACAGCAAGTTTTTGGATAAAGACCTCATTTCTTAAATATATAGGGAACTGACTCACGTTTATAAAAATAAAAGCCATCCCCTAATTGATAAATGGTCAAATGATATGAATAAACAATTTTCAGAAGAAATCAAAGCTATCTATAGTTATATAAAAAATTATCTAAATCACTACTGATTAGAGGAATGCAAATTAAAACAACTCTGAGGCACTACCTCACACCTATCAGAAATGACAAATGCTAGAAGCAATGAGGGAAAATAGGTATACCAAAGAATTGCTAGTGGATTAATGAACTGGCTCAACCATTCTGGAGAACAATCTAGAACTACACCCAAAGAGCTATAAAACTGTACATGCTCTGACTCAGCAATACCACTAAGTCTGTATCTCAAAGAGATCAAAGAAAAAGGAAAAGCACCTGTATATACAAAACCATTTATTAGCAGCTCTTTTTTTGGTGGCAAAGAAAAGGAAACTGAGAAGATAACCAGCTGTGATGTATGATTGTGATGATATACTACCATGCTATAAGAAATGATGAGGGGGGCAGTTTCAGAAAAACAGGGCAAGACCTACATGAACTGATGCAAAGTGAAGTGAGAAGACCCAGGAAATCACTGGACACAGTAACATCAATGTTATAATGATGAAATGATGATCAACTATGAAACACTTGGTTACTCTGCTAAATATAATGATCTAAGACAACTCCAAAGGACTTAGGATGAAAAAAATGCTATTTGGAGAGAGAGGGGGAGAGAGAGAGAAAGAAAGAGAGAGAGAGAGAGAGAGAGAGAGAGAGAGAGAGAGAGAGAGAGAGAGAGAGAGAGAGAGAGAGAGCACTGATTAATTTTGAGTGCAAACTGAAGCATAATTCTCTCACTTTTTCTTTTTTTAAAAATATAGCTAATATGGAAATATGTTTTGCATGATTTCACATGTATAATTGATATCATATTGCTTGCCTTCTCAGTGGGTGAGAGAGCAGTGGGAGAGAGGGAGGGAATTTGGAATTCAAAATATAAAAAGAATGTTGAACACAAATAATAATTTTTAAAATTATTTTTTTAAAGGAAGTGGTGCTATTGAATTCCATCATGGAATGGATATAGAACAAACAAATAAAGAAGATATGTAATGAGTAAGCTACATAGGTTTCAACAACTGCTTGCTGTCGGGGCTGGAGTATCATGTTAGAATAGAAAGAACTCTGATTCTGTAATCAGAAGGCCTGAGATCAAATACGCTTCCAATATTTAATAAATATGTAACTTTTGGGCAAGTTTCTTTATCTATAAAATATTATTTTACAGATAGAAGGGGTGAGGCTAAATGGTTTTTTCTGAAGTCCCTTCCATCCCCTTATTTTGCAGATAAAAACTGAACCTCAAGGACATTGATTCTGTCCTTTTCTACTTATCCAAATCTTACCCAACTTCTGAGGTTTAGGTCAATTCCTATTTCTTTCACGAAACCTTTTCAGACTCTTTCGTTCCATGTTGTCCTTTCTCTGACCTTCTATTCTAGTTGACATTATGTAATTTAGCACTTACTTATTTTCCAATTATGACTGAAATTCAATAAGCATTTGGCAGCAATCCACATATATATATATATATGAAATCAAAAGTCTAGGCCACTTCTAATCTACCCAAAGAAATTTTTCTCAGGGATGTTATTGTATGTATTCAAACAATCAACAGGCATTTATTTGCGCTTCCTATGCGTTGACACCTAAGTGTTTGGGATACAGACGAAAATGAATCAATCCCTGACCTCAAGAAGCTTGTACTCTATTGGAGAGAAACAATATATATTCCTCTCACCATCTGAATCTAAGTCCCTTGAGATCAAGAATCAGGTCACACTTTGTTTTACCTATTCCCCACATAGTGTAGCACCATTTTTTGACACCAATAGCACCAAAAATATGGTGCCTTATTAGAAGGGCAGTGTTTTCTTCCTGGACCTCTATCTCAAAAGGTAAAAAGCATGTTCCTAATCCTTAAAAGCCTCTCTTAATAAACCTCAGAGAAGAACTTGAATCTGAACCATGAACAGACACATGTAACAACCTCTTGATCACAAGTGAACCGATCATATAGATATGAAAGCTTGAAAATAATGATTTGGGAATAATCACCTGCTGCCTTTAAAGACCTATACCTCTGCCTTGCTTTATTCAACAAAGGATGAAATTCATTCACTCTCTTTCCTCTTAGACATCCTTCCTCTAAAGGAAACGTTAAGACTACTCTACTCACTTCAGATGTGTCTAAGAAAACTACTTTATTGAATAAAGTAAATTTATCTGCATTAAAGCTTTAATTTCTCTTCCTATAACAATTTCCAAAGTGGAGGAGGAGTTAGTCTCTTTTTTTTGATACAGTATTGGTTTTGATTTCTTTAAAGCAAAGATTTCTTTTTCATGTCTTAATCTTTTTTTGGCAGTCTCATGAAGCCTACTGACCCCATCCTCAGACAAATGTTTTGAAAAATATAAAATGCATACAATTACAAAGGAAATCAAATATAAGTGGAAATAAAGATGCAGAATCTTCTTCTCATCCAAGTTTACAGACCCTGTTGGGGTATATGGATCCCAGGTTAAAAACCTCTGCTTTAAAGGAACATTTTCACTTAAATCTTCCAAGGTCATATCCTTTTAAATTTATCATCTCTAATTTTAATTTTCTTAACACTGTTCTTCTGGAAATGGAAGAACATGTAAGGTTCAACAGGTAAGATGTTGCAAAATTAGCAATCAAAAACAGAACCAGACCAATAACCAAGAGAAAAGAGGCCCAGAACATGGCCTAGGAGACACTCAAGGAATAGACACATAAAAGGAAAAATGTGAGTATTTTTTTGTTTAGTTTATAAAAACACCCTCTTATCCATCCCAAGGAAGGAATGGCATTTTTATCTTGCTGTTCTTGATCATACAAAAAGAGAACTCTCTCCTCAGATGAACCAGACCTGGGTATTTTCAGCTGTGGTCAGCTGCTTCTCTGAATCTCAGTAGGTTTGGAGATGCAGAGTAAACAAGGCTATAAATCAAATGCGATGCATTTAATACCTCAATGCATTGCAATTGATCTGCAATACTGTTCAGTTCAAGTCACGTTTCTAGTGAGACATGTCACATTAAGAGGAAGGGAGGGAGAAAAGAAATTCAAAGTCCTTCTGTTGTGTTTGGTTCCGATGACCACTTGGCTATTTAAGAGGCATGGCCAGGATTTCCTTCAGGTGAGATTCCTCTGATTCTTAGTAATTTATCAAGTCGAAGCCATTGGTATTTAAAAGACAGTTCTCATGGTTGGCATTAGAGCTGAAATAGTTGGTGGGCAACTTTTCAAGGAATAAAAGCTGCAAAATAGCTTGAGTTCCATTCAGTGTGCTGTGGGAAGTAGCTAATGGACAGCCATTACTTTGACTGAAGGGGAGCATTGCCAATCAATGATCATCACTGAGATCCAAGCCACCACACAACAACAACATTTCCTAAGCCTATTTCACTCATTCGTCAAAGTGGGACATTATCCCAACTGAGGGGAAGAAAAATGCAGATGGGGAGAGGAAAGGAAGGAACTATTTAAAAGTAAAAGCTTTGCTCCTGTCTCTACTGATAACTGAGCCTGGCCATGGATAATTACAGCTCCCTTCTGCCATTTCCTGATACCACACTTGGCTTTCCTGGAGGCAACACTTTCTCTTCCCCAGCTGACAAGCTGGGCTATTTCTGGTGGGATAAATTTGCTTTGTCTCCCGTCTACTGCCCTGTCTTTTTTCCTAATGGGGAGAAGTGAATGCTGGTGGTTAGCAGAGCGTCAGGAGTCCTGGCCTGCTAACCTCAGAAGTGGCACCTGATTTCTGGGAGCTCAGTAGCCTCTCCCTTGAAACTTCCTTACTGAAAGCACTAAGAGACCCTCATGAAAACAAGCAGCAGAAAGTGCCCTCCTCTTATTCTTTCTCCTCTCCTTAAACTTTTCAGTCCTGATTTTCCTATCACCATTTAAAATAGAAAATGAAAGGCCAGTTAAGGGATTCTTTTGTTATTTACAATATTTTATGTCATCTAGCTGGATGATACATAGGACAGCATGTTCTGAAGGAAGGAGCGGCTCCATTTAGAGTACGACATCAAGCCCAAATCTGATGAACTCTTCAGGTACTTGCCTGTGCTCTGGTATTATATACTTAAAATGTAAAACAGAAAAAAGTTTACCCCTTTGCACGCCATGTGAAAGAAGACATATTTCTCTAGGATAGATTCTTTGAAAGATGATGACAGTATATTCCAACATGACCTATTGGTGAGGGGAGGGGGGTTATTTTAGTTAATTATACTTCTTAAAAAATACAAGTAGTGGCAATGGGTCAGCCAAAAGCCTCTGGCTGAGACTGGGGTTTTACTTATTAGAGTGCATTCATTTGGGTATCAGACAGAACAGCAATATTATGCTAAACATGCATGTTCAAATTAAAACTCAATAGTCAAACATGCTTGCAAATATGCCAGAATGGCCTGAGCTGAGTGGAAAAGAGTACTAGATTTGCAAGGAGAAGACCTGGGTGCGACTTCTTTTAACTCAGACACCTGAGGCAAACTATTTAATGTCCCTGAGACTCGGTGTACAAAACGGTGACTTGTACCTTCATCATCACAAAGTTAGCCAATCAGATGATGAATTTTCTCACTGCAATTCAATCTAAGACAAAAGAGAGTATGAGAGACTGAGCTGAATCAGAGTTCATGGAACATAT
This sequence comes from Bettongia penicillata ogilbyi, assembly GCA_023548195.1. Taxonomy (NCBI): domain Eukaryota; kingdom Metazoa; phylum Chordata; class Mammalia; order Diprotodontia; family Potoroidae; genus Bettongia; species Bettongia penicillata. The sequence continues at coordinate 3,033,223 of JAJHZJ010000204.1, read as the reverse complement.
GGGCATCCCCAAACATAATAGGTTCTTTCATGTCATGCTTATGCTTCCTGCTACTGTGGGGATCAAGTGAGAAACATGCAAACCACCTTAAACATACTAAAACTCCCAGAGGAACTATTATTACTGCCTTTTGCAAAGGCTGAAACATGTTGTAAATAAAATACATACTTTTGGGGTGATCTGTTATCAACTTCAGCCTTCAACCGCAAATTCTCCCTCACCAGGCCACCATTTTCCAATTTTAGTTTCTTATTTGCCTAAAGAAAGAAAGTGAAACATAATAAAGCACAAATGATGACCAAGTGCTCTTGGATTATCTAAAACTACCTATGAGAATTGTGTCCCCACAAGCGAAGCCATCAGTGTAAACTCACCACTGAGAATCACTTTTGGAGATTCAACAGGACATATTTTATTCATATTCCCAAAATACAGAACACATCTCCTACTGAAGGAGAAGAAAACTTTGACATTTATTTAATGTTCATTAGCACAGAGTTATTACGGGAATGTCATTAATGGCAACCCATGTTTGTTTGTTTTCTTGTTTTTCAATGTGACTTAATACTTTAAAGCATCACAATATTACCATGTGCATATATCAGCAAAATTGGTACTGCATGATTCTTTTTCCTTTAAGCAAGAAGATTACTTTTGTTTTCATTTGTTTGCAGAAAAAGTTTTCCAGAGAAGATCTATCTAATAGGCACTATTTCTTGCTGCCTGACTTGCTGTATGACATTGGGTAAATCACTCCTTCTCATCTGTAAAAGGAAAGGGATTGGTCTAGATCAGGAACAGAGAACCTGTAGCCTCAAGGCCACATGCAGCCTTCTAGGTCCTCAAGAGCTTCTAAATCCAAACTGCACAGAACAAATCCCCTTAAAAAAGGATTTGTTCTATGAAACTTGGACTCAGTCAAAGGGCCATACTTGAGGACCTATAAGGCCACGTGTGGCCTTGAGGCTACAGATTCCTTGTTCTTGGTCTAAATGACCTCTAGGTACCCTTTTAGCTCTTGACTTAAGACCCTATGACTGCCCCAATGAACCATAATCAATGGCTTCAGGGGGCAAGGCAGAACATAAAGAAAGACCACTGGGTTTTGAGTCAGAAGATCTGCACTTGTGAAACCCTGAACAGGGATATGACTCTGCCTGAGTGACTCTTCACATCTCTCTGTGTCTCAGTTGCCTTGTCTGTAAAATGAAGGCATCAGACTCAGAACGTCTGATTTAGAGTGACTGGATCTATATTCAAATCCTGAATCTAACAATTACTCTGTCACTTTGGACAAACTGAAGCCTCCTTGGGCCTCAATTTCCTCAAAATTGAAATGAGGAGGTTGGATTCAGGGTTTCTTGAATTTTTTCCACTCTACTTTTCGAGTTTCAGCAGCATTCCTTGGTGTTGTGTGGCCTGAGCGCATGCGCAAACTTCCAACGCTTTATTCAGAATCAGGGCTGCAATGAAGCCTCACATGTCACACAGGCAAGCACTGCCAGAAACACCTTGGATTCATCACATGTTTGATTCTGAATTAATTTTTGGTCATTGCACACTCAGAAACCTTTTACTGTGGCCAAATTTTTTTTGCCATAACCCACAGTTTAAGAAGAGCTGGATTAGATCACCACTGAGGTTCTTTCCAGCTCTAAATCTAAGATCCCATGACACAAAACATTCAATTAATGTGCTTTCCTCTTTCCATCTTAAGATGTTCTTCAAATACCAAACAAAACACTCTTAGCAAAAAAAGAAATTAGATTTAGAGTGCTTATTTCCAATAGTTTTAAATTTTAAAAAAGAGAACTTTCCAAATTTTTCTTTTTTCTTTTTCTTTCTCTTTCTCTCCCCACAAGTGTGAGTCAGTACAGCCTTAAAAAAGAGAACTGTACTGTTGAGGCAGAAGACCAAAGGCTCTGACAGGCCCTTGTTGTGTGATCATGAGCCAGTTGTAGTTAAGTCAATCTCTTGCTGACCCCATGAAATTCCCTAAACCTATAAATTACAAATAAGGAACTGATCCACAGTGGTAGATGAAGGTTTTCATTAGCTGCTCCTTGCATCAATAAGATCATGATGGTGGGGGGAGAGGGGGAGGAGGGGAGAAAAGGATAGGGATATTTTCCTTTAAACAAATGAGACATTTGTATCACCCATAAACTGACTTTCTGGAGTCTAATCCTATGTTAAGCTGAAAACTAAGTTCTGGACCCTGGAAGAGTTAACATATTCACTAAATCTCAGAGTTGGAAGGATCCTCAAAGGCTACCTAGATGAGGTGTTGGACCTTAACCTTTTTGTGTTATGGACTTTCCTTTGGCAATCTGGCAAAACTTATGACCTCTATCATAGAATAATGTTTTTTAAGTGCATAAAATAAAATATATAGAATCCCAAAGGAAACCTATTATGATATAGTTGTTAAGGTATTAAAAATAACAAGTTCTCAGACCCAAGGTTAAGAATCTTTGCTCTACATAGACCCGTACCTCAACAAAGCTATCTCTACAACAGCTCCATCCAGCATTTGCTAGAAAACTGCTAGTAAGGGGCTCACTTAGGCAGGAGGCAAGACCCTGCACTTTCTGTAGTTCTATTAGCAATTTTTTTTCTTATCTAAAGCTTAAATCAGCCTATATAGACTATCTAGTCACCTGGGCTTCAGAGGTCCCTGCTAGCTCTAAACTTAGGATTCTAGGAACCTTTGAACTCCCTCCCACTGCTCCCTGCTCTGCCCTATGAAGCCAAACAGAAAACATCTAATCCTTCTTACACATGAAATCTTCTCAAATACGTTACACTTCTCATATCTACCCCTCTTTACTCTTTTTGATTGTATATGCCAAAAGTTTTTGAAAATAGCTCTGCCACCAGCAAAATGTATTAAATAAGCCTCGAAGAAAGTATTTCAAAGTTGCTAGTGTAAAACTTATAGTAGGAAGGATCACACAAGTTACATTCTGCGCCTAACATTCCTAATTCTCCTAATCTGTCCCTACCTCTTCCTTGCCTCATTCCTCCTTCCCTCCCCCTTTCACAGAACACAAATCCCCTAAATGATCAAAGAAATGAGCAATGGTAAGAAGGGGAGACAGAGTAATGGACAGTTCTTTTAGGCTTAAAGATGAATTTTCCTTAGACCTAGCCTTGTTTCTTTGGAGCACTGGACACCTGTTTATCTGCCTGGCTATAAACCAATCAGAACCACTGAGGGTTAATTCATTAAGTGACTGATAAACACCATTACTGCCCCTCCAAAGACTCAGAGAAAGTCATTTACTTCCTCATATGCACAATGAATTAAGTTCTCAAGCATAGCGCCATGGAGAGAAGCACTTAGCAAATGCTTTTTGATGATGCTGACAAGCTTAAATTAGAAACCAACTCATTTAATTTCTTTCTCCCACCCCCTCACTATATAGCTCTATGCTGCGACTGGGACATCACTGACTTGGCATTAGTTAAATCTCAGAATGGGCCATGGACCCAAACCTGCCTCTACCATGAGACCATCTTGGATTAAGGTCACCCACTCCTCCAACAATCTGTTCCCTTACTGTGAATCCTCACATCTTCATGCATATTATTTTGCAATTCATATCCATTTTCTCCCTCTGTACTTATTTGATTGTAAACACCTTGAAAAAAAGGCAGAAATTGCATTTTCTAGTTTTCTATTTCCTCCTGTCTACTTCTCCTTCTCCCCGCAAGGGTTTAGTAACTTGCATGCTGCATAGACTCTGGGTCTTTATTAGGACAGGGATAGGGAATGGGCCTATGATTTCATTGATGCAGAGAATCCTGAGCAACTAAGCACCTTCTCAGTAACTTATGGTCTTGCCTGGAGCAATGTTGTCAAACTCAAACAGAAATGGGGACCACTAAACCTTACATGATGATCCCTGTGGGCTGCATATTGACTTAGAAAGCCACAGAAGCTTTTATATTTCTTTTTTCAAGAATATATCAACATATTAAAATCACACAGTTGCTCTATTTTAATCTGTTCAAGCCATACTTGGGAGCACTGTGGCTGAGCATTCAATACCTCTGTCCTGGAGTCTGAAAGGTAAGTGACTTGAACAAAGTCACCCAGTCAGTATGTGTCAGAAAAGGCACTTGAAGTCAGACCTGAGGCCTGCCTCCACTGACAGTGTTGCACTGCCAGCCTCTCAGGTCCTCATTAACTACCTAAAACAGCTGTGAGATCTTTCCCATGTTTAAGATGGCTTTAAGTCCATAATAGTTCAATGCCTGAACATTAGACAAACAGGAGAGGGCCAAGTATGCTATGTATGGCTTTTTTTTAAATTAAAAAGTACAAATAAAGGATCTGTTTCCTGAATATATCCTACGTACAAAAATATTTAGTGCAGGAAATATAATGAAGAATAAGAAAAGTAAGAGCCTAGATGTAGGTCCCTTGATATCACCAATGGGGAATGATCAGTGAGCAAGTCAGTGGATTATAAAACTATAGCTGCCATTTCTTCAGCATTTGTGTTTTCTTTTTACAAAATACAAAACCAAACCCCCAGACCTAAGATGTTGACTGTGCACATGCTTCCCCCACTTAAAGTGGATGCACATTCAGCATAATTATGTCTGCAGGCCCTTTTCTCTAGAAACAGTAAATTCCCTTCCTTTCATCTTGGGCACCAACACCCCAATAAAGCATATATTCTGCATGTGGCTATATGGTGATAACTTAGTTACAACAGCCCATGGCCAAGCATACTAATGGATCTAGGCTCTTTTCTGCTCTCTAAGCCAAATCCAAGGTCTCATCTTTAAAATCTCATCTGGAGTTCTTTGGTGATTTTTAGGACAAGGAAGCTGATTCAGAAAGTCACTGTAGGGAACAATGGCTGAGCAGGCCTCTGTGGAAGAGGTAGACTTCGGAATGGCCAGAATGGCCAGCTTCCCTGGGGTAGGCCTCCATCTCCAATGGGCCCTGTATGGTGGCATGGGGGCAGTGCAGAGTCAGGAGAGTGCTGGGAGAGCAGACTTGCCCCACTCACCTCACGCACGCATTTTTCATCTCCCTTTTCAAGTTCCCTCAAGGCAGGGACTGTCTTTCTTTTTGCTTGTATTTGTGTTCCGGGGGCTAGAATTGTGATTAGCAACAGACACTTAATAAATACGTCTGTTGATTTGACTGACACACATCCTGCGGCCAAAAGGTGAGGATGTGACCTGAGAAGGAACAGGAATATAACCAGGACAAAGAGTCATCCCATGGGAAAGGGATTAAACTTGTTCTGCTTGGTGTCAGGAAACAGACAAAAGAAACAAGAAGAAAAGTTGGAGGGAAATTAAGCTTGATTTTGGAAAAACTTCCTAACCATTTTTTTAAGACTAGACTTGTGATTTCACTAATACAAGGAACTGCTGGTACGAAAAGCTACTCTACTAACACAGAACTACACCTGTAATGCAACCAGAGTATGGGGAGAGTCCTGGGGATGGTGAGAGGCTAAGTGACTTGTCCAGACTCATACAGCATGTAGCAGAGGCAGACCTGAACCCAGGGTCTCATGACCCCAAAGCAAACTCCCTGTGCCCAAAACAGAACAAAGCAAAAACCTAACAAATGAGAGCTAATCAAAAGTAGGAGGCTGTGTGTGCCCCTTGTCAGGGTAGGGGAAGGTCTACAATGAGAAAGCTGGAGAGTTTCTGACAGATTGCAGAGGAAGTATCTTGTTTATGGAAAGCTTGGGCTAGATGGCCTCTCATGTTCTGTCCAATTCCAAGAGACTATAATGCTACACTTTAGGCAACTACTTACTTGGAATGGCACTGGGATTATGCTGAGACTCAAGTTCAAATTCTGAGTTAGAGAGTTCCCGGCCTACAAAATTTACTAGTTCTGTGACCTCTGGTAAGCTGCTTGGATTCTAAAGTCAGTTTCTTCATCTGTTAAGTGGGGATGCCACCACTTATTCTACCCACCTCACAGGGGTTATTGTGAGGGTCAGATGAGAAAACTTATATGCGGTACTTTACTGTTTCATAAAGTTATATAAAAATTTTAAATGTGTAAAATTATATATAAGTTTGAAATTATACATACACACAAATACACACATACGCTGCTTAGTAGAGTGAAAGGAGTCAGAGTAGTTTGAGGATGTAGGTTCAAATCCTACCTCTTACATTTAATACCTGTGTGATTTTGGTAGTCACTTAGCTTACCTGGGCCTTCATCTCTTCATGCGTAAAATTAAGTGGATGAACTAGATGGCTTTTGAGGTTCCTTCCAATTTTAGATCTGTGAACTTATGTACATAACATAGTTTCAGGTAGATATTTCTTTTTCAAGTCACAGTGGTGTGACAAAACTCAGGTACCACCCTTTAATCTGATACCACTTTCCCAAATGAAGAAGCTCTAGTACAAGCTAGAAGTTTCTCCAATAATAACTATGAATAGAAATGTGATTTTCATAGGCTCAAATTTAGAGTTAGAAGGGAACCAAGAGTTCTTCTAGTTTAACCCTCTCATTTTATATATGCAAAACTGAGAACATTTGACCTTAACACCAGGTAAAGATGACACAGGTAATAAATATCAGAGGCCAGGTTTGAGCACACACCATGACCAGGAGTCCGCTGTTCTGTCCACTATACTGGTAAAGGAAGTATGGAATAATAGAAAGGTTAGCCTTGGAGAGAAAAAGATCTGGATTCAAGTTCCCCCCCTTGACCCCTACTAGCTATGTGACCTTGAGCAAATCACTTCTGAACATCTCAGGCAATAAAGACTAGCTGGAAGAGTGGATGATCTGCATTTGTATAAAAACTTTCTTCACTAGGTTACCACATCAATAAAATAACAGGAATGGGTCACAGAGAAGGAAGAAGAACAAAAGCAGCAGCAGCTTTTCTTCTGGGGTCGTTGTAAGCGCTTTCCCAGAAACTCTTCTCCCTCAGAAATGGTTTAACAGCTCCACAGGAGGTGGCTTCAGATTTGCCACGACCATTTCTGCAGGCAAATCTATGGAACCATGGCATTCACTGAGCTCTGCTCCTGCCTTACCTCCTTGAGCTTGTCCACGTCATCTCTGACTTTTTCATAGATGTCATGAGCCGCCCGAAACTTCTTTTTCCATTCTGACACGGTTTCAGGGGGAGGCTTATTTTTCTCTTCTGAAGCTGGCCGCCTTTCTTCACTCTGGTTGCCCAGGGTCAAAGGATCCAGAACAGACTTCAGTTGTGCCTCTAGGTTGAGGTTCTTCCCTCGAAGCTCTTCCACTTCCTTCTGCAGGCATTCTATTTCATCCTAATTAAAGGCAAAAGGGTTTTTTTCATTCATTTTCTTTCAAGTCTTCCTGTACAAAATGACTAATATGGAAATGTTTTACATGACTACATATGTATAACATCTGATAGCTTACCATCTCAAGCCAAAACATTTCATAAACTCAGAGGTTTATGGCAATCTTGAAATGCCACAATTACATGGCAAGATCCAGACAAAGGACTCCAAGAAAGGTAGAGAAAGGACTCTGATATTTCAGAATCTTCTCCCTGGCTAGGAACTATAAATTCAGTTGAACTCAAATTTTGAATTAGCAAATTATCTGAGCTCATTTTGAATTTGATATTTCAAATAAAGATTTCAATTCTTTGATCTTATGTATTATATTAATAACTGATTTGTTACTCCAGCTCAAGTTTACACCCAACCTCCAATTATTCTTCCATACAGTCACACTGACCTCCATGTTGTTCCTTGAACAGGACACTCCTTTCCAAGACTCTGGACAGTCACTGTCGGGCACATTCTCCCTCACCACCTCACAGCCAATTAGTCTTTGAGGAGCCCCCTTAAATGTTAGCACCTTTTGTCTGTTGATGATCTCCAGTTTGCTCTGTACACAGCTTGCACAGACAGCTCTTTGTATGTTGTCTCTCCCATTAGATTGAAAACCCTTTGAGGGCAGAAATGTCTTGCCTTTCTTTGTATGCCCAGGGTTTACAAATCTCCTAGCACACAGGAGGCATATAACAAATGCTGTCTGACTAACTCTGCATTCAGCCCCTGGAGCACAACTTTAATCACAACACTCTCTTCTCAATAAGCTTCATTAACTCCCTGCTGCCTCCCTTTGGCATTTAGTATCTTTCATAATCTGGCACCAATCTAGTCTTACTTTGCATTACTTTCACGTACATATATTCCAGTCACACTATTCTCCTTGTCATTTACTGGGTGCAAGACAAAAGACCATGCCTGAAATGGTACTCCTGCTTCTGAACACATCCCTCATGCCTCATCTAGGCCTCTCAGACATCTCAACCACCATTCAAGGCTCAGCGATGGGACCTTCTCACCTAAGGCCTTTCCTGATAATTCCCCTCCATACAACCAAAATTATTTGTACTTAACTCATATTTACTTGTTTTTGCACATAGTACAAAAGGAAATAAGGACTTTCACAGGAGAGACTGCTTTCACTTTTGTCTCTGTATCTTGCTTAGCACTTAGCCCACTACTGTCCCATAATAGATACATAATTGAATTGAATCATGTTAAAAAAATATAAAGTCAGATCTCTAGCATGGAAACAACTTCTAATACAAAAGAATAGTCTCAGAAAAGATGGCTCTGTAGACTTCCTGGGGAATATGTGGTTGGTGGAGGAGGGTGGAAATTCACTAGTAAGGATTATTACACTTACAGTTACTAGTTAATTCTAGTGTTTTTGAAATTTTTGCCTCTAAAACCTCTATGTCTCCCACCTAGAAGTAGGAGGAAAAATCTTCTAAAACTGCTTCTGAATTTTCACTTCTGAAATACCAAGTACAGGATAACTATCTTTTCCAGTACAGCTTTTTCTGAATGCCATTTTTAACTGAACAGCTCAGACATTTCTGGCACTTAATGACTGCCTTCTGAATTCCCAAAAGATTAATGATGAAGCACACTATCCACAGAAAGAACTGATATTGTTTGACTACAGATTGAAGCATGCTATTTTTCACCTTCTTTCAACCACTTTATTTTGAGTCTTCTTGTACAAAATGACAAATATGGAAATGTTTTACATGATTGCATATGTATAACATCTGATAGCTTACCATCTCAAGTAGGGGGAGGAGAAGGATATAATTTGGAACTGAAAACTCTTAAAAAAAGTTAAAAAGTGTTTCAACATGTAATTGAGAAAAATATGAAATGGTTTTTATTAAATTTTTTAAAAAAGAAAAGCAGTCTTCTGGAAATTTACTCTGCCAAGTGTTTTGTTCTATGTAAAAGTAAGTAACGTTATCACTCATACTACTACTAAAAATAATAATAAACAAATAAAACTGGTTTCTTCTGCTGCTACACTCAGGGCGTTTCAACCTCTATTGTGGACTTTCACAAAAGGTGGCAAAATGAGGGGAAAAAATTATTTAATGTGGATGACTTAAATTCTTTTCTAAAAAGGAAAAAGTACTGCAATCAGTCAGGAAGTTATTGATCCTATTAGAAAAACATACAATTTCATTATGTGTAGTATTCTGTACCATTTCAGGCATTATCTTTTGCCTCAACCAGACTGTTGCCACCATTTTCCATAGCATGTCTAGTCCTGTCTTTGTATTCCCAAAGCCTAGCGTGGCACCTGGCACAAAGATCAGATATTTAAAGGAAGCCTTGGGATAGATTGGACTGAATTACCTCATATTCTCGATGGAGTAACTCAAGTCGAGTTTTCCGGAGGTGCTTTCTGACAGCGTGGCTAAGCATAGGTTCACTTTCACTTGTTCCTCCTAGCAAAAAACATTTAAAAATTTTGGAATCTAAGATATATGACAATGAAAAGCAGAATTCCAGTAATAGCCATCCCTCCCCTTTCTCAAAAACCCTATAGTTTGTAGGGTTAGATTGTATAAAACACTAGATTGTATAAAACATTTTAAAGTTTAGAAAGCACTTTATGTACATTATCTCACTTGTGCTTCACAATGTCTCTGGGGAGCAATGGAATGAGAGCTGGGTTTGGTATCAGAGGATCTGATTTTAAATCCCAGATCTGCTATGTACCACATTCCTGACCTTTGGCCCTTCATTTAATGTCTCTGAGTTTTAGTTCCTCATCTGTAAAATGAGAGAACTGGCTTAGATGGTTTCTAAAAATCCTTCCAGCTCTCAACTCAGGATTCTATAACTAGCTCTACAGATTTTTTTTGGTATTATTATCCCCAATTTACAGTGGAAGAAATTAAGGTTCCAACATGTTGCTAGTAGCAACTAGTATCAGTTGTGAGAACTGAACCTAGCCAGGTCTTCCTGATTCCAAGTCCAGCACTATTTCCATTGCTACATACTGGCTCTCCATTTTGTCCATGCTATTGGCCTCAGCATAAATCTGTCCGTCCCCCAAAGTCAACCAATGCATCTCCATCCCAACCTGTGAAGAACAAAATTCAGAGCAAATGGTGAATGGTTCCATCACTCTAAAAAGGCATCATACTAAAAGAAGCATCATATGAACAAAGGTAAAAGTCTCAAGGACAGGAACTGGGCTTTTATTACACATCATACACAGACACTCTAGAGCACTTATCAGATGTTAAATAAGAGCAAAACCAATTAGCTACTCAAACTTGCTTGGTTATTGGTAATACAATTGAAAAGATTAATGTCTGCTTTCATGCAGAATGCTAACAAACCAATTAGAATGGATTAAGAGTCACCACATTAATTGTAAACCTAGAGTGACTTGTTATAAACTCAAAATAAATACTCTCTAAAAGATGTTAACTTCCCCTTGCTCCTATTCTATTCTATCTTCTTACTTTCTATGTCACGGTAAGAAAAATGAAAACTTCTTTCATTTATGGAAGTTTTATTTCATAACATCTGATGCCTCTGGTTCCATTATAACCAAAGACCTATTAATACTAATTAAACATTCCCTTGAGATAATATACTCATAAAAAGTGAAATAAAATACTCTGAATTTGTACAAAATTCTAGAAAGACTACACTGGAGTTATTTTACCTTGCAAAGGTCACTTTATTCAAGAGAGGTAGAATTACAGTTTGTTCATCATTGGCAATGATCTAAAGTAAGAAAAACCAACAAAAAATGATGTCTCTGTTTCTCTTTATTTAAATGCAATGAGTTTCTTTTAATGACAGATGAATCTTCTATGTTATCACTTTCACTATCATTTCTCTGCTCAAAAACTTTCAATGGTTCTTCTTTAATTAATTAAAACATAATAAAGTCAAAGTTCCTTAGTCCACCACATAGACAATACATTCAGAGTGTTAACTGATACTTCCTATAAAAGGAGTTGTTTACTATTCCCTGAATACAACCTTAACTTTTTGATGTTTGTTCATACTATTTTTTTCTTCCTGGAAAAATCTATGCTATATTCCACCCATTAAAACAGCAGGGCAGCAGAGTAGATGGAATACTGGACCTGGAGTCAGGAAGACCAGTTCAAATTCTGACTCAGACACTTACTAGCTGTGTGATGCCATGCACACCACTTAACTCTTCCTGCCTCGGTTTGTTCATCCTTTAAAATGGGGATGATAGCACTTACCTCTCAGAGTTGTGGTGAGAATCAAATGAGACAATATTTGTAAAGCACTTTGCAAACTTTAAACCACCATATAAATATGAATTATTATTAAGATCTTAACTAACCTTTGAAGGTTCCAAATACTACTTCCTCTATGAATACTTTCTGTACCTATCTATTAAATGGCTACAGCTCTTTCTTATGTTTTCCTTATCACATACAACTAATTTTGTCACTTTTCCCTAAAACAAAGTATAAACTTCTTGGGGGAAGAGGCTTTGTCTTGTAAATATTTTGGATTGAATGACATAACAAACGTTTACAAAGATAACATATTTATTATACTTTGCAAACCTTAAAGTGTTAGCTATTATTATCACACTCAAGAGATAATGTTACATAGGGAATAAGATGGAATAAGAACCAGAATGTGGCCTCAGAGCCACAAGAACTGCGTTGAAGTTCCCTCTCTTGACACACACTGGCTGTGTGACCCTGGGCAAGTCATTTAACTTCTCAGTTCTCTAGGAAACTCTCTACCACTGTAAGTTGCAGAGAACGTGCTGACCTGTATTGGCAGAGGGAGTTTCGTCACCTGGCAGTTCCCTTTACTATTAAAGTCACATATCCAGTCCTTATTATCACCCACAGTGCCTAGCACATGTGAGGAGTATCCACTAAATGTTTGCTGATCATTTGATTTTCAACAATGACAAATAAATGATCCATATTTGGGTATGACAGCATCCAGAAAACACCTCTGCAATTTACTCACTTTAGTCTCCAGCCAAAATACATATAACCAAAATTTAATCATACATGTGCACCTACACAGATATGCATATATATACATATATATACGTATATATTTATATGTGTATATGTTCAAGTATTTAGTGCCCTTACCAATAATCTCCTTGCAGGGATTTTCAGGGGTGATGGGGACACGGCAAGCTGGGCACTGGCTATTGTTCTTCAACCATACATCGATACAAATAGAACAGAACACATGATTGTTGATGCATATGACAGGATGTCGGACCTTTAAAAAAAGTTACATTGCTTTAGTTTCTAAGTTCAGAAGTGTAGGCATAATTCAAACCCCATTCATTCAAATCCCCATTTGGTTTTGAACTGTTCTTTAGTCCAAGCACAGGGACCGCTGCTGCTCAGGAATTAGATGCTCTTTCTACCCACCATCCTGTTACTCACATACATGAAACTGACTGAAACCACCAGACACAAAACCTGCAATCTCTGGCGTGCAAAAGTATGAAGAGCTTCGTCTGTGGCTCAACTTGTGGCCAATGAGGCCTGTGGCTCTTTGTTCACTGACACGTAGCAATTTATCTAAAGCTATTTCTTCTTTAGTAAAATTTGTTTCCAATTCTGATTTCCAACCACATGCCACAGAATTAATAAGTGTGAAACACTATGAATTAGAAACACAATTTTCCAAAGGAAAGTATGATCCATTAAACACCTCTCTAAACCTAATACGCCACAGATCAAATTAAAAGGATACAATTTACTCCTCTAGTGAAATATACTGGAAAGAGTTTAGGACTGTCACTGGAGTTCAAATCATACCTCTTCTCTGTCTACATTATTTTACTTGGTGATCTCATCAACTCCCACAGTTCTCTATGCTCATAAGTCTCAGATTTGCTTGTCTAGTCCTAACACCTCTCCTAACCTTCCAGACTAACATTTTCAAATTAACCATTAAGACATTCTAAACTAGATGTTCTGTAGACATCAACTCAAACTGTCCAAAACTGTATTCATTACCTTTCCTCCCCAAGGCCTCATCTTCCAAACTTCCACCACAATATTCCCATTCACGCAAGCTCACAAGCTCAACTCTTTTTTTAATATAAATTTATTTATTTAACTTTTTACATTCATTTTCACAAAATTTTGGGTTCCAAATTTTCTCCCCATTTGTCCCCTCCCCTCACCCCAACACACCGAGCATTCTAATTTTCCCTATCACCAATCGGCCCTCTCTTCTATCATCCCTCCCTTCTCTTCTCCCCATCTTCTCTTTTGTCCTGTAGGGCCAGATGACTTTCTATTCCCCATTAACTGTATTTCTTATTTCCTAGGAGCAACAACAATACTAAACAGTTGTTCCTAAAACTTTGAGTTCCAAATTCTCCCCATCCCTCCCTCCCCACCCATTCCCTTTGGGAAGGCAGGCAATTCAATATAGGCCCTATCTGTGTAGTTTTGCAAATGACTTCCATAATAGTCTTGTTGTGTAAGACTAACTGTATTTCCCTCCATCCTATCCTGCCCCCCATTGTTTCTATTCTGTCTTTTGATCCTGTCCCTCCCCAAGTGTTGACTTCAAATTGCTCCCTCCTCCCATTGCCCTCCCTTCCATCATCCCCCCCACCTTGCTTATCTCCTTCTCCCCCACTTTCCTATATTGTAAGACAGGTTTTCATACCAAAATGAGTGTGCATTTTATTCCTTCCTTTAGTCGAATGTGATGAGGGTAAACGTCTTGGTTTTTTTTTTTCTCAGCTCTCCACTTTTTCCCTCCACTAAAAAGTCTCCTGCTTGCCTCTTGAATGAGATACAATTTACCTCATTCCATTTCACCCTCTTTCCTCCCACTACATTTCTCTCTCACTGTTTACCTTAATTTCTTTTAAGATATGGTCCCATCCTATTCAATTCACTCTGTGCTCTCTGTCTCTGTATGTGCATGCATGTGTGTATGTGTGTGTGCATGCACACGTGTACATGTGTGTGTAGGTGTGTGTGTGTGTGTATGTGTGTGTGGTCCCACCAACTACCCAGATACTGAAAAGTTTTAAGAGTTACAAATATTGTCTTTCCATGTAGGAATGTAAACAGTTCACCTTTGGTAAGTCCCTTATGACTTCTCTTTGCTGTTTACTTTTTCATGCTTCTTCTCATTCTTGTGCTTGAAAGTCAAATTTTCTTTGCAGCTCTGGTCTTTTCATCAAGCATGCTTGAAAGTCCTCTATTCCATTGAAAGACCATATTTTCCCCTGAAGTATTATACTCAGTTTTGCTGGGTAGGTGATTCTTGGTTTGAGTCCTAGTTCCTTTGCCTTCTGGAATATCCTATTCCATGCCCTTTGATCCCTTAATGTAGAAGCTGCTAGATCTTGAGTTATCCTGATTGTATTTCCACAATACTGGAATTGTTTCTTTCTAGCTGCTTGCAATATTTTCTCCTTGACTTGGGAATTCTGGAATTTGGCCACAATGTTCCTAGAATTTCTCTTTTTGGATCTCTTTCAGGTGGTGATCGATGGATTCCTTCAATACTTATTTTGCCCTCTGGTTCTAGAATCTCAGGGCAGTTTTCCTTGATAATTTCATGAAAGATGATGTCCAGGCTCTTTTTTTGATCATGGCTTTCAGGTAGTCCCATAATTTTTAAATTGTCTCTCCTGGATCTATTTTCCAGGTCAGTTGTTTTTCCCATGAGATATTTCACATTCTCTTCCATTTTTTCATTCTTTTAGTTTTGTTTTATGATTTCTTGGTTTCTCATAAAGTCATTAGACTCCATCTGTTCCATTCTAATCTTGAGAGAACTATTTTCTTCAGTGAGCTTTTGAACCTCTTTTTCCATTTGGCTAATTTTGCTTTTGAAAGCATTCTTCTCCTCATTGGCTTTTTGAACCTCTTTTGCCAATTGAGTGAGCCTATTTTTCAAGGTGTTATTTTCTTTGGCATTTTTTTGGGTCTCCTTTACCAAGGTATTGACCCGTTTTTCATGCTTTTCTTGCATCTCTCTCATTTCTCTTCCCAGTTTTTCCTCCACCTGTCTGACTTGATTTTCAAAATCCTTTTTGAGCTCTTCCATGGCCTGAGCCCACCGGACATCCACCTGGGATGTCTGGGATACAGAGGCCACGACCTCCACGTCTTTCCCTGCTGGTAAGAATTGTTCCTCATCATCAGAACTGAAAGGCAGAAACATCTGTACCCCATCAAAGTAGCTTTCTATAGTCTTATTTTTCTTCCCTTTTCTGGGCATTTTCCCAGCCAGTTACTTGACTTCTGAGATTCCTGTCCACCCCTGCCTAGATCTGCCCAGCTAGTGCTTAGGGTCTGAGATTCAAATGGGCTTTCAGCTGCAGGCAGGGCTGCTATTCAATGTGAGCTTAAGTTCTGGTGTTTGGGTGGGGGCAGGGCCGCCTCCCAGGCTCAGTTCCCTCAGGGGGTTTATGCAGAGACCTTTGGTAATGGCCCTGAACTTCTGCCTGCTGCTCCAGGAGTTCTGGGCCGCGCTGCCTCTGCCGCTGCCTCCCGAGGGGGCCCAAGTCAGGGAGACACCCCGCTCCCCTCTCGGCCAGACCAGAAGTCTCTCTCAGTGACCTGTAGCGTCTGTGGGCGGAGGGACCTTCGCGGCTGCCCAAGATTCCGTCCCTGAAGCCTGCTCGAATCTGCTCCTCTGGGGCCACATGGCCAGGGCAGCACAAGGGGGGGTTGCGCTGTCCGGGAGCACGTCAGACCCCTAGGGACGGCTCTCCAGGGCTCTCTGGAACGGAAATCTTTTCCACTGTGTTTCTGCACGCCTTGTAGTGCTCCAGAATTTGTGGGGAGCTCCTTTTGCAGGAAATATATGGGCTGTGGGTTCGGAGCTAGCATACGGTGAGTCTTTCTACTCCACCATCTTGGCTCCTCCCCCCCAAGCTCAACTCTTCAACAACTCTATCATCCCCAGCTCTTCACTCTCACCCTCCATATCCAATCTGCAGTTGAGTCCAGCTGATTTTGCCTTTGGAAAATCTTTCAGCTAGATCACCCATTTTCTCCTCTGACACACTGCCTCTAGGATCTCCCATTGCCTCTAGGATCAAATAGAATATCTTCTATTTGACATTCAGCTTTCCTAACCTGCCTTCCCCATTCTAGTTTTGTGACACCTCAATCTCAACACATTCTCCTCATGTCCAGGCTGCAGGCATTTTCATCAGATGACCCCATGCCTAGAATGCTTTCTCTCCTCATCTCTTCCTTCTGCCTTCTCTGGTTTCCTTCAAATCCCAGTTAAAATCCCCCCTTCCAGGAGATGCTTTCCCTCTCCTGACTACTTTCAATAAATCCTTTATATAGTTTGACTCCATATAGTTGTTTGCACACAATCTCCTCCATCAGCCTGTGAGCTTGTGGGGAACAAGGACTGTATTCTGCCTTTCTTTGCATCCTCAGTGCACAAGTGCTTAATAAATCCTTACTGACTGACTGATACCTCTGCTTTTTACTGTCAGCGTGACTTTGGGCAAATAAATAAACTATTTGCCCAATTTCTTCATCTGTAAAATGAAAGGGAAGGGAGATGGTAAACTCGATCTCTAACATCTCTTCCAAACCTTGTGATCTTTATATTCTTACAATTCACAGGAATAATAAGAACGTAGGCTTACAGGATTTATAGCTAGAGCAGGAAGGCACCTTAGAAACTGTCTAGCCCAATTCCTAATTTCACAGCTGAGGAAATTCAAGTCCACATTGAGGAAGTGACTCATCCAAAGTCAGAGGAGTAATGATAATTAGTAACCACATAAATAATCAAATCAGGAGGCTCTTTCTAGTAAATGACTGCCATCACCTGAACTCATTACTCAGAAAGATTCAATGGATAAGGAAACAGGAAGAGAGTGCTGTGATTTGCAAACTATGGGGAATTTTATTCGAGTCCGAATCCCATTGGATTCAGCTAGAAGAACTAGGGACAACCCTGAGCTTGGAGAGGTGACTTAGTTTGTTGGTCATTTCTGTCTTCAAGTATCTGAAAGGCTGTCTTGTGGAGAAGGGCTTATACTTGCTCTGTGGGGCCTGCAGCCCAAAGCTGCTTGGAGGGGAGGGTCTTTTGGGTCTTTGTCTCCTCAGTGCCTAGAAAGAAAGTATTTAATTATTGCTTAACAAACAACTTCCCCAGCACTTTTATGATCTATAGACATGCTCAGATATATATACATATATATATATATATATATGTATATATATATATATATATATGTATGTATGTATGTATCTCCAATATATAAATCAAGGTCATGAAAACAAGAAAACAACTACCTCAATAAATGGGAAATTAGCTGAGGAAAGACAGTAGAAAGGAGAGAAAAAGGAAGCTATATGACCAGGACCAAAATTTTCAAGTGTAAAGCCTCTTTCCTCTTTTCCATAGCACCTGACACTTGGACCCATTTCCTTGTCAGGAGGAAAACCAGAAGCTTCAGTTCATCTGCCCTGCCCTTGGCTACACACCCATATTTTAGAATGAAATCACAAAGCTATGCCCTACTCTTTTGCAGGTAAACTCATTCTTAAAGGTATAAGTTTTCTCCCAACAGAAGTACAGTGATTTTGGAGAGAAACAATCCAAAAACCGGAATGTGGAACTTTTCAGGGTCCTTCACCCAGCCACTTTAAAAAAGAAAGAGGTTCTGACCTTGAAGTAACCATGTTTTGGTCAAGTCCATTAAACACAAAAGATGGAGAAAGCAAAAAGGATTGCTTGACAAGTAGTAGATCTGGAGTTTCCTCCTGAAAATCATAATCCTAACAAAAGTAGTTCCTCTAATTGTCTAGGCTTGGGGAAAATGAGATAAGAAAGGGTCTTTCTACTGCTATGGAGAGATAATTTCCTTTTAAAGAGACACATACAGCATAGGTTTCAGTTGGAAGGGGTCCCTTTATTTTGACTCCAAACTCAAATGCTCTGAAAGGGGCTTTGTAGAGGCCATCTGGTGGTGTACCCAATCTCCTACCCTCATTTTACAGATAGGGAAATTGAGTCCTAGAGAGGGGAAATGAGTAAAGTCACATCATAGCAGTGCTGGGACATGCACCTAGGTTCTTTGATTCCACATTCTCTTTTCTACTGAATCTCACTGCCTCTGTTGGCCACGGGCCTGAGGTAACTTCCCAAAAATAATCCTCAGTCTAAAAGAGGACATATGCACTGCTAAATCAGTAATGAAGAGTAAGTCACTCACTCCACTTTGCCTGTCAAACCAACATAACATATATAAAGGCAGAAAAACTACTATGGTTGTGAAGGGTTATTTACATATTTAATAATGGAAGGAATGATGCACACCTACTGCTACCACTACCACAGCTACTCATTAATTTAATGTTTTGCAGCATGCATTTATTCTGCTAGAATATACTCTAGTCAACAGTTTAAATACAGTTTAGAAGAGTACAAGCTCAGGAATGAGAAGTATCTAAAGTTCCTGAAACAAGTTAACCACCATTTATAATTTAAAAGTTAACTTTCATAAAATTTCAGATTTTAGTAAACTTAAAAAAAAATCCATAATCACTTAAACAGATCAATTCCATTCTGAAGGGAGAAGCGATACTTTTCACTGTTTGCAAGCCATTCACTTCTAAGAGTTCAAAATTTCATCAACTGAACCCCAAATTTATTTCTTCAGTCATGAACTTGGAATGGAAATTTCCAGCTGCCTATTCAATATCTCTTCTTGGTTATTTCATCAGTACCTTAGGCCCAATATATCCAAAGTCAAAATTATTTTTACTCTCAAACCAGTTACTTTCTGACTTTCCTGTCTCTCTAAATGGTGCCACCAATTTTTCAATCACCCAGCTTATCTTCACCCACAGAATCTATTATTCCTCTGCTGTCTCTCAAATAGGTCACCTCCTTTAGAATCCCATCAAACTGAGGTCCAAGTCCTCAATACCTCTCCCAGAGACTCCTATAGCAGCTTCCTGCCTGGTCTTTCCACCCCTTTCCAGTGTTCCTATCTAATCTCCAGAGCAATACCTGACTAATCTTCCTGATACACAGCTGTGATTATAGGGTGATCAGAGGTAATGAAATTGGGCCTTGGGCTCATATCTTGACTCTTCCTCAGGTTCTTCATCTGTAAAATGAAGAGGATTGATTAAAATGCAAAGAGATACACATTTTCAGAAATGGCTTATGGGAATCTGTTTTGCTAAAGAATTATTATTAAGAAAAATAATACTTCCGTTCTACTGCTTAAGAACTCACATGTGGTGTTAGGCAGATCCAGCTTCTTTTTTCTTAGAAGCTATGTCTTTCTTAACATAACCCAAGAGCACCTAAGCTTTTTGGCTGTGATACTATACTTATACTGAACCCATTATAATCCCAGCATTTTAAAACATAGCACTTCAATGTTTTCAAAGCACTTTACCGATGTCATCTCCCATCCCTATCTTTTAGGTGAGGAAACTGAGGCTAAGTGAGGTTAAGTGATTTGGCCCCAGGGTCACACAACTAGTCTGGAATGGGATCAGAACTCTGTGCTTTCTGACTCGTTTCTGACTGAGTTTAGCACTCTTACTCCTCCCACATGCTTCTCTTTAGGCAAACTGCTTTCTATCTCTTCCCATCTTGTATTTATGAAGTCAATATTCTAAACTCAACTCTAAGACTTTACATTTATCCCTACTGAATTTCATGTTATTAGATTCAGTCCAATGTTCTAGCCTGGCAAGATTTTTTTGGATCCTGGCTCAATCATCCAGTATATTAGTCAGGCCTCCTTGGCACTGTATCCTCTGATTAGATGTCCTACACAGCTTTATACAAGGCACTAAAAACAAATGTTAAACACAAGACCCAGCTCAGTCCCTGGGTCACTCTTCCAAAGTTCACCTTCCCAGTTGACAAGAGAACCATTAACAGCTATCCTTTGGGTCAGAATGCTGAAGCAGTTCTGAAACTAACCGTATACTTACCTAAGCCCCATTTCTCCATCTTGCTAGGGATTATCTGTTCCCACCGAACTAGACTATACTCAGTTTCACCTTTGTCATCTCATCTCTGTCCACTCTGGGCATGTCATTCTTTATGCCTGGAATACCCGTGCTACTCTTCTTTCAGCATTTGGCTAAGAAAGGTTACTTCCTTACTGTAGGTTGCCTATCTTACTGTTCCATCCACTGGAAATGATCCTTTCCCAAAACTCTCATAGCACACTGACTGTACCTCTCTTGAAGTTTATCATGTGCTGCTGTTACGTGTACTTGTGCTGACCTCTGATACTGGAAAAATATTCATTTTATTAAGATCAAATATTACCTTTTAAGTTTTCCCAGAAGATAAATGATGAACTTTTATGGAATGAAAAAGAAAGCAACACTTCCAAAATAACAATTATCTGGTTCCTAACACTTTATCCAAGGATAATTTCCAGTACAGTTTGGATAAGAGTTTTTTGTTCTGAAAAAACACTTTATTCAGTGGTAGGAACCTTTTTATAGAGATTTGGGGGCATATAATCCACAACTTAGTGATACCAAATAAATTACTTAAGACTTCTTTGTTTCAGTTTCCCAATTTTACTGTTTTACTAACATTACTAATGTGATCTTCCTTTTATCATCAAGAATATCATAATGATAAAAATTCTTCAAACCTTTTGGAATTAAAAGTAAAAATTATTTTCAACCATAACAATGTTCAAAAGGCTAATGCATTCATGGACTGCATTAATGAAAATAAAATGTCAAAGGAGATAGCCCACTGTACTCTTCACTGGGAAGACCACATCTGGAGAAGTGTTCAGTTTATGGCACCCTAATCTACAAGATCATAGGATTCTAATGCTGATACTTTAAGTAATCAGAGAAAGGGCAACAGCTCAAAATCTACTCTAATTCTTATCTTAAGAAGCCCAAAGCTTATGCAAAGAGATAACATCAATGGCCTCTATTAGAAAGCTGAAAGTTCCTGGTAATTGGCAACTGTTTGGTAGAATAGCACTCATAACAATTCGCGAAAAGAAGATAATGGAGTGAGAGACACTGGGATGTGGGTCACGAAGCCATTAATCGTTTTTACCAATAGGTAATGGCCTTGGTAGCCTAGATTAAGTTTGATTACAATTCTTTAAGCTAATATCTAGCAGAGAAGTTATTCTCCCCTCATCTATGCAAAAAGCAGTAACAAACACATTCAAGTGTTTAAAACTATGAAAAACAGTTACTAAATGTTCAATAATGCTAACTACAGCAAGGCCATAATAAACTAACTGCATTTATAGGCCCTCCAAACAAAATTCTAGATTTAACCCAAAAGACATGTTGGATCAATACAAACTTCTTCTGGCTTCTGCTTCTCCTTCACTGAAATTTACCTGGGTGATATCTCTTTCGGAGCAAGTTTTCAATGTCAGTTCTGTCCAAGTGGTTCTATGGTAACAAAAGAAGCCTAGAATCAACGCTAGAGGCTCTATCCTTGAAGATAACAATGTTTGCCTTCTAAAAAAAAAATAGAAACCTAGAGACAGTATCTAAGCTTTTAAAGTATAGTCCAAGGATAGGATAGCAGCAGATGTTTCAAGACTTGGGGTGTCACTGGTGGAGATAGTTTGCTGACATGGAGATACAGAGATACCTCTCCGGATGGCCCTCAATCTACCTGATTACTTCAACACAGATCAAAAGGGGGTGGGAGGAATACAGTTCTTGGAGGCTGAGATAAACTACTGGAACAAGAGCTCCCTGATGGCAGGGGCTGTCTTTTGCTTATTTTTGTATCTCCAGCGCTTAACACAGTGCCTATCACTTAATCAATGTTTACTAATCAGTAGAGGCCCAGAGTTGCTCCATGGCTGCACATCCATGGTAGATACTCCAATAACCCACTGGATTAGGAGAATCTTGGAGGGAGGGGGCACAATCACAAGAAATCACAAGAAAGGGTGGAGTAGATTCTATCCCAGTTATTTAAAGCATACAGATTTCAAAGAGTGCTGGGTCTGAAATCAAGATTCAGATTCAGTTCCCACCTCTACTACTTATGACCTGTGTCACCTTAGGCAAGCAACTTATCCTCTCTTGGTGTGTTTCCTCACATACAAAATGGAAATAGAAGCACCTACCTCATCAGGCCTTTTAAAGAATCAAATAAAATACTGTAAAATATTCAATAAAGTTTAAAGTGCTTATGTACATGTGCAGTATTATTATGAGACTGGATTACCTTTGCGGTACCTTCTAACTCCAAAATTCTATGCTAGGAGGACCCTGGATGGATGAACTGCCTGTTCTAATGCACCCAGTAAATTCACCCTGAAGCAACTCTGAAATGCTAGCCCTCAGTTAAAGTATCTCCAGCCGCACATATTAACTAGGGTCTAGATGAACAATGAATAAAGGAGGACTGCTTTTAGGTTTCATACTGCGCTGCCTTGAAAGCCCAACTACCTTATCATCTAACTAGCCAACTTCTCTCTGGCTTCTTTCCAACTAAAATCCTGTCTTCTACAAAAAGCTTTTTTCAGACCCTCTTTTTCTAGTGCTTTCCTTCTGTTAATTATTTCCAATTTATCTTGCATGTAGCATGTTTGTACATATAGCGTTTTGTTTCCCCCACTAAATTGTGAGCTCCTTGAGGGCAGGGCCTTTTTTTTTTTTGCCCCTTTTTTGTATCTCCACCACTTAACACAGTTATCTGGCATACAGTAGGCCCTCAATAAATGCTAATTAACTGATTGGCTTTCTTCAGGAAAAACAAACAGGAAAATGCCATAACCGAGGATTGGCTTTATTGTTGTCCTGAAAGTGGAATCTAATATAAAACTATACTGCAAATACAGGCTCTCAGCAGAGCGACCGGGACTCTGAGCTCACTAAGATGCAAAAACCAATGTCTGGGCGCCAGCAGTCAGTTATCATTAGCACACTGGCTCCCACACAGGTGCTCCCTCCTTAACTGGTCCATAACAAGGCTTTTCTGCACATCTGCAAAATAGCCTAATGAGTAAAAATGATATAACATGATGCAAAATTAAGGAAACAGTATTTCCCATGAATTTCTGTTGTAAGGAAATTGCATCATGAATACTTGTACTACCTTACCAAGCAAATGTGGCACATGATGGGCCTTCCTCTTTAGTGTCAAAGGACTTAGGTGTGCTTCTCATAGACCCATTCCAAGGTGACCCAAGTCAGTGGTGGCTTTCCCTCTATCACGCACCAGCTGAGTGACTTTGAGAACTATGTAACTTCTTTGGGTCAAAGTTTCCTCATTTAAAGAATGGGCTTATAAAAATGCCTGCCCCACCCTACTTCAAAGGATGCTGCGAGGACCAAACGGAATGACAGATGGACTTTTGTGAAAGCAGAAAGTCTTCTACGAACATGTTTGTCTTACAGCTTCCTGAATGAAAGAGTTAAAGACTTGAATTAGCCTAATTAATAACAAATGATAATCGTCAACACCAGAAGTGGGAACGTCCCAAGTCTTTCAGGAGGAGGTGACTTCCTAAACCCTGATAAAAGGATTTTCTCCAAAACACTGATCTGGAAGAGAAGGGGAGCATCCAAAGCTGAGCTGACAGTGAGCTCGCATGGCCTAACTTTGAGGTCTCCACCGAAGTTTCACTACGCCCGTATTTGGGGGGAAGGAGGTAGTGGGTGAAATGATATATAAAAGACCTACAAATCACTGCCAGGAACTGGCATACAATAAGCACTCTTGGCATTTAAAAATTTGACAATGAGCTTGCATGGCCTGTGGTTTAAACTGTAGTTTCAAAACCTCTGGATATGGGAGTGGGAGGGGAAAAGACAGACGTGCAAATCACTGACATAAACCAGTACTTTACACATAGTAAGCACTCAATAAATATGTGACTTAAAAGGCCATTAAGAATTTGACAGTGAGCTTGCATGGTCTAACTCACAAAATCTGCATTTGGGGTGCGAGGAGTGGGGTGAAAGACGTGCAAATCACTGATGTGAACTAGTGCTTGGCATACACTAAGTAGTGGATTAAACAGGACTTAAATGACATTTTAAAAATCTGACACTGAGCTAGCACGGCTTGTGGTTTTAAACTGTAGTTTCATAAAGTCTGTATTTGTTTTGGGGGCGTGGGGGGAAAGGGCCCTGCAACTCACCAACGCGGACTGGTGCCTCGCAGCAGTAAGCCCTCAACAAACATCAGGCTTAAAAGATCTTTAAACTTTTTAGGAGAAAAAACAAATATGAAAAGGTGACCTTTTTTAAAGAAAAAAATTAAAACTTGCCGCTCACAACAGCTTTCCCCAGTGCATTTACTGCACCTTTCCCATCCAGGTCTAGGGTACAGTTCACCTTTTAGAGAGGGCTTGTCATTAGGTACACCACTTAGGGGGTTCACGTTAATGACTGCGGACCGACGGTTTGGACCCAAAGCCCTCCTTAGCGTAAAAACATAAAAATCCCCAGCTAAAAAGCAGCGCCCCCAGCTCCGGAGCTGCAAAGGCCGGGGTGGGGGAGGGGGCGGGGAGGGCGCGGACCGCGTTCATTAGCATTTTCATCAGCCCGAGCTCCAATCCCACGCGGGGGCCGGCGCCTCTGGCAGCGCCCCCCCCCCCCTCCGGCGCTCTCGGAGGCCCCCCCCCCCCCCGGCCGGCGCCCACGCGAGCCGGGCCGCGCCACCGGCTCCGTCCCGCCATCCGCGTCCGCACGCCCGGAGCCCCCCTACACACACACACACACACCCGCCCCTTCGTCTTCACGCCCACCGAACACCCCCTTGCGGAAAACCCGGCGCTGCCGGCGCGGGCTCGGCCGCCCACTTCCCCCCAACTCCTGCGCCCTAGGCGCGAATCTCGGCCGGCGCCGGCAGGGATCCCCCCGCGGGCCGCACGGCCTCCGTTCCTTTACCTTCCCCAGGCAAATGTGGCAAGTGATGGGCAGCGTGAGAGACAGTGTAACGTTCTGAACGTTCTGAGCCATGGCCGCGTTTAGAATCCCGCCAACACGGAAGTCCCACCGCCCGCGGGGGAGGGGGCCGCCAGCTCGGCCGAGGCTCCGAGCGCCGGAAGGTGCGGCCTACGGCGGCTCTCCGGGGCCAAAGCCTTCTCCCAGCCAGGAGCCGAAACGCGCTTTGGAAACGAGGAGCCGGCGGGCGGGGGGGAGGGGGAGATGGAGTTTCCCGCCCCGGCACTCTGTGGAGGCGAGAGAGATCCAGGGGGCGGGGCCTAGAGTGGCGGGGAACGTGGGGGGCCTGCGGGAGGGGGAGAGCGAGGGAGGGGCTCGTAACCGCTTAGAAAGAAGCCGAGGCTTTAGCATCCTTCTTCCCGCGGGGACCCTGGAGGTGTTTGGGGCCGAATCTGCCCTTTCCTAGGTCTTCAGGAGTGCCGGGTATACAGCAGGCACTTAATAAGTGCTGGCTGAATCCATCTGAAGTGGCGAAGAGGGGAGGGGGTTGCAAACTGCTTCCCCCCCAGAGCTTAGGCAGTAAGCGTCTTCACTACGGCTTCCTCCAAAGGAGAATTCTTTGGAGACCAGGTTCTCCGCAGATCCAGTTTACCACGTGGAGTGGCCAACGTCCAAAGGCTCTTAGTGCCTAATGCATGGTGATCTAGAGGAATCCAGAGGGCTTGCTTGGAAATGATGGATTTGGGGGGTTCGCTTTTGTATCTGCCCTCATGGCTCCTGTTCACCGCCTGGAGTGTCCAGATGCTTCATGCCATCTGCATGGACGTGGAAGTGTGAAAGGACAATTAATCAGCAGGGGATGAGGATTCACAGACCCTGCGGTTAATTACATGACCAGCAGGAAGGATTATTCTAAGAAATGTGCAAAAAACAAAGCCTCTTTCATGCTTTAAACTGTTCCCAAGATCACCTGTGAAGCTACAGGTTCCGATGCCGGTGCCCATCTGAAAGAAGTCCTACAGACTGTTAAACTGATCCAACAAATGTTGATCACAACTTTAATGACTTTACAATTGAGATCATCTCTGAAGCTACATGTTCAGATGCCGATGCCCATCTGAAAGACGTCCTACAGACTGTTAAACTGGTCCCACAAATGTTGATCATAACTTCAATGACTTTACAGTTTCCTAGCATTTGCCTATCCAAAGAGCCCACGCTAATATAACAGACCTGATTTCAAGTGCACTCTCCAATATTTACTTGCTGTATGACCCTGGTCAAGTCATTTAATATCTGTTTCTCTCAGTTTCCTCATCTGTAAAATGAGGGTAATAACAGCACAAAGGTTGTTTAGAGGATCTATTGAGATACTATTCGTAAAGTGCTTTGCAAACCTTAAAGTAATATGAGAATGATTATAATTAAGTGACAGAGTGGACCTTGAATGTCAGATCTGGAGTCAGGAAGACCTGAGTTGAAGAGTAGTTCTTTCTGGAGTGGTGGGTAGAGTGCTGTGCCATTGAAACCTGTGATTTAACTGGTGGAGAAAAACACCTACTACCAGAAAAACACCTACTACTTAAATTGCTTTGCAATTTAGGAAGTTGTTTTAGAGATTTGCCTAGAGCAATGAGAAATAAAGTGATTTTCCTAGGGTCAGAGGTCCCTTGGTCTTCATGGTTTAGAGACCTGCTCTCCAGCCACTGTGGCCTTTCAGAAGAGAATAGCTTTGATATGTGTCAGTTCCCTGTGGATCTAGATGTCAGCTTTTTATCAAAGCGGTTTAATGCAAAGATTTTTTATATGTTTTCTCCCTGGTCTATATGTATCACTTTTATTTGTGTGAAGATTTTTTATTATTATTTATACAGGGTTTTCTATTTTATCTTTTATTATTTCATTGCTAACACTGGCTAATTGAAATTTCTTTCTCCCTCCCTCCATCCATGCTTTAGGAAAACTGTAACCTTACCTTTCCATCTAACTGATTGGAATATTTAATTTTTTTTTTTTTAGATATTGAGGATAGCTAAATAAATTGTGTTGTCTGAACTCATGAAATATCATTGAGCCATAAGGTGTGACAAATATGAAGAATACAAAGAAATATGGGGAGATAAAAAGCAGTTCTGAGTGAAAAAAGCAGAACTGAGTAACAATATACACACAGATTTCAGCTCTATCAAAGAAAACAACATTCTACATGGGCAGAAAAAACAATAAATACGATATCAACATTGGTTCTGGCTTGTGAAGGTCAATGGACATAGTTTTCCCTTGTATCAGTTGGCAAATAACAGTTATGATTCCATGAGTCGTCGTTTGCAATTTTTTATGTTACTTTTTATGTTTATGTTATGTTTTTATGTTATATTATGTTTTCCTTAATTTTACATAAGATTTTTATTTTAGTCTATGAATGGGTTTGGGGAAAATAATTTTTCATTTATCGGAGGAAATGATGAAGCTTGGCTGAATTTGTCCACTATAGATTAAGACTAAATTGATTTCAGCTAGGCTCTCATGGCAGACAATCCCACAAACCCCACCTTAATTGCTTATCTGTCCCTCTCACCACGGTAACATCCCTTTTCTATTCAAGCCTCCCACCCTCTCAGTTGAGGACTGAGACTCATATTTCATTGACAAAACCTCAGAGAAGAGCTCCATCTTCGCTGTTCTTTATCTCATATCCTTTTGACACTCCTCCCTTTACCCCCTCCTCACCCACTTCCCCACACTTCCCCACTCAGCTACTATTATTGCCTTCACCCTGGTATCTGAAGGCGTTATCCTGCTTAACATATTGATCCTTTCTATTCAAATGGTCAAGCCATGTGGGCTTTCTAGATCCTTATACAGGGCCCCCCCTAGAATACTCTCTCTCTTAACTTCCACCCTCTGCAATCCCAGACTTCCATCTACCTTCCATCCACTCCGTTTTTATCTCATACATACAGATTTCAGGATGTGTTCTCTCCCTCATTTAGAACATAAGCTCTCTGTGGATTGCGGCTGTACTTTTTCCTTTGTATATGGAGGAAAGCCATGTTGTTCAGTTTTGTCGGACTCTTCTGTATGGGGTGTGCAAAGAGGACTAGCACTTCTTGTGTGAGGACTTGTTGAACCCTTTTCAGGGCTTCTTTTTCCACCTTTGGTGCCTGCTTGGCACTCAACTCTCCCCTGCGCATTCATGAAGCTGAAGCATGGGGTATACTGTCTAGGCAGGTGGGTTAATCAACGGGCCTCAAACCTGTGGGTGAGATAGGGGGATATCTGCCACAAGCATGCAAGGACTTACCCCGAGGAATGGGTGGAGGTCAATAATTTCTTCCAAGGGCCTTGAACAGTGCTGCAGGTCCTGAATACACCAAGATCAGACACTACATGCCTGGTCATTGCCAGTCATCTTGACTTGTGTCTTGCCACTGGATTTTAGTGTCTCTGGAAGACAGTAAAGCTGACAGCTTTGTGCAACTTGGCCTCACTTAAATGCAGTTCACACACGAACCAAAATATCACCCCATGGGTACTGGTCCTCTTCAAAAAACCAGACGAACAACTTTTTTTTTTTTTTTGAACTTAACAAAGAGCCTGATAAAACTAGTTGACTAGTTTAAAAAACAAACACACAAAAAAGACATGCACAGAATAGAGCCCTAGCTGAAGGAAAGGGAAAGGAGAAAAAAGTTCAACTAAATCAGCATCAAAAACCTAACTAGAGGACTGACTACCAGAACAGTTGCTTTTGTTGAATAAACACAAGAAGGTTTTTGTTACAGAGTTAACAATCAATTTATTTGTTAATAGGATGCATACTTGGTAAACAAGGAAATCACAGAATAACAAAAACAGTGTGCAGGCCATTTACTAGGGGTGTGGTTATTAGATTGTAAATATGCTAAGGCCAACTGCAAGGCGTAATTTATCTTTGTTTTAACTGGAATTTAGCACCTTACAAAAGCTCCATCAGTAACTACCACCTTCGTATACTTTAAAGTATTATATCGTTAAGTATTTTTTCTGTCAGGTCCTACTCTGTGTGACCCCATTTGGGGTTTTCTTGGCAGAGATACTGAAATTTCCTATTTCCTTCTCCATCTCATTTTATAGATCAAGAAACTGAGACAAGCAGGGTTAAATGACTTGTCCAGGATCACTCAGCTAATAAGTGTCAGAGGCCATATTTGAACTCATGAAGCTGGTACCTTTCTGGTCCCAAGCCCAGTGCTCTATCCATTTCATCACCTAGTTGGCTCATTTAAAACCCTACAGAAATGAGTTGTAATTAATGTTATCAATATCATCATCACTATTATTGAATGAATGAGTGAGCCTGATAAAAAGTTGTGGAACCAGGATATATTTATTTTTCATCAGTTAAACCTCATATATAGTACTGAGTGGAATAGGTTTAGTCAAGACTTCTCAGATTGTAATTCTTCTCCCAGGGGTGAGGTGAGACCGAGAGGCTCAAGGTTACAATATTTTTAGAGTGGAATAATTCCATATAAGGATATAAAACTGTGTAGCACATTAGGGTCTCAATGATTGGATGAAACTTACATAATTCTTCGATGTCTTCATTTCAAAAGATATTGGTTAGATTTTGCGTCTAGAATGTAAGATCACATTCTCAGCTAATGAGAGGATAATGATCAGTGTGGAGGGAGGGACTTGCGTTAAGGTCTATATAAAACACTGCTTTTTCTTTGTCTTCGGCTTTTCCTGGTAGAGGAATTGCCTGATTCTCGAGAATCTAATAAATAAACTTTCTGTCATCACTTTGAGGGGCCTCTGAGTAATTAATTTAAGTAGGGTTCCGAGCCATTCCACACAGTACTAATTTTCTTAAATTATTATTTTTCTTTTTATTATTTTAGTCTTTGTAACACAATATTTATTGTTTCCCATCAATAACTCCCTCTTCCACCTCTCTATTTTTTTTCCTTTGGGGCCAACCTTCCTGTCTGTAATTTTTGCAGTACTTAGTTTCACTGATTTTGTAGTTCTTCCATTTACAGTGTTATTATTGTATATGTTATTTTCCCAGCTCAGCTTATTTGATTTTGCACTAGTTCACATCTTTCCATTCTTCTCTGTATTTGTCATTTCTTAACACTGTTGTAATATTCCAATATATTTACGTAACAGGATTTATTTAGCCTTTCTCCAACGGACAAGTATACATTTTGTTTCTAGTTCTTCTTTGTTATTACCCAAAAAAAGTGTTGCTATAAATATTTTGGCTTACGTAGAACTTTTCTTTTTGTCAGCAACCTTTTTGGGGTATAGGCCTAGCAAAAGAATCTCCTGAGTCAAAAGTCATGGACAATTTAGACACTGCAAATGTGGAATTTAGTTTTTAAAAAGTGGTCATTTTAGAAAGGAAGAAAAGAGAAAGTTAGACTGCAAGAGGTCTTTAAGGATGTTTTCTTTAACCTTCTACTCAGAAATGGCTATAGAACTTCTTGCTTTATCCAAATAAATTAATTTTTTGTATCAGATTGAAGAGGCAGAGGGAAAAAAACTGAAAACTTAGGGGAAAAAACCTCCCTCAAATTATATTGCATTCATTTACCTGTTTAAATGTTATATTTTCCTCAATAGAATATAAACTTCCTCAGGGCAAACATTAAATTTTGTCTTTGTATACCTTATGTCTAGTGTAATGACCTTGATCATAGCTTAATGAAGGCTGGTTGAATTGAACTGAGATGTTACTATCATACAAGCCTAGGATAAATTCATTTTGGAATGGAAGAAGACAGTCACAAGAGTAGGGTGAGAAAATTTGTGGGAAACAGTGAGAATGTTTATGTCTGGTGTGGAAGCTGGGTTTGAGAGTGAGGCTGGGAGCCCAGTACAGAAAGGAGCAATTCTAATGAGGCTGAACTCTTCATTCTTTCCTGTAATTAGTATGAACTTAAGCAGTTTAGTCAAACGTGTTAGGTAGGATACGAAAAATGTTATCACCAAGGTCTATGGAAACTTGTTTCAGAAGCTGGTGTTAATAATTTGTTCCGAAATAAGTGGAGATCAAGTTAAGTAGGAAATAGGCAGTCTGCTAAAAAAATCCTGGGAAAGACATTGTTTTTTAAAGCGGTGGATTCAAATCCCTTGTTTTTTGTTTGTTTTGTTTTCTTCCCTCCACTTTGTGATTTGTAGTTTAGTCACACATATTTCCTTGGTTAATTGCTCTGTCCTTTATCTCCAAAGTGTAAAAATCCCAGGCTACCTGGTGTCAGGGCTTAATGGCCATTGGTTGGCTTCCTCCAATTCACCAAAGATAATCCAAAATCAAGGTGACAGCAGGGGGAGACAAATGTACCAATGTGTCAATCAAAGTCCTAGGGAAATGTTAAGCCTATATGTTGGGGGTATTCTGATCATCAGAGATGTGAAATGGCACTATCAGACTGGGCCAGCAAAAGCATTTCAGTCGACCTGGATATAATGAAGTTATGTAGTAGCTTTGACATGGATTGTTCACTTGAGGGCTTAAGGTTTTTCCCCTCTGTTGAGCTATTGGATCATGCTGCCACAGGAGCCCACATGGGTGGAAAGGGCCCACCTGTTACTAAACAATAAGTTTAACATAATGAAATGAGATTTTTGAGTTTTATTTATCTGTCCAGGTTTATGCAGAAGTCTTTCAAATGCAGGTTGAAAAAAAAAGAAAATATATTTTGTACGAAGTTTATGCCTGGGCTATATGAATACAATTTTGGGTCATTTGGGAAACATTGCTAGTATTTTGCCTGTAATTCCAGCTGTGTTTAGACTCGATCTTGTATTTCAAGTATTATTTTATCCTTTGCTTTCTTTAATTGGAGAATTACACAGTGTGGTTATATGGACCCAGTGATTGTCTGATAACCAAGCATGCTTAAGTCTTTTTGTCAAAAAATTCACTGCAGTTAATAAGGGGGAAACACTGGAGCTCCAAATGAAAACAACAAAAAAACTTGACTAAAGTCACACCTGCCAAGCAATTATATTTGCCAGACTATACCATCGTAGTGCTCAGTGGGAGGGAACTGGGGCTCTTACCCAAAGCAGGAACAAGGTAATCCCCTCAAGTAATGAAGTTGGGACTTTTATCAGCTGCCCTCGGGATCATGCCAGTAGCCCGCCTGGCACCATGGTATTCAATATCATAGCCTCTGTCAGGATGCTGGCCATCTGAACAGTTTCATCTCTCAGTTTAAAACTGGAGCTTTGTGTGATAGCACAATTGGAAATGCTTACACCAACAAATTCCCTTTTGGTTTCTGAGATTCTCTCCCTCAACTTCTCTTTTCTACAGGTTTTGTGTGTCTGCTGAATGAGGGAATCTTCCTGGTCCTGGTGTAGCAGAAAGAGCCAGCCCTAGGTTATATTCCCAATCCTTCAATTAACTAGGTGCAGGATTTGACTCCAGAGTTAGGGCTCTTCCCAGCGTGCCATGTTGCTCTCTGCTCAATAGGGCCTGCTAGAGGAGGTAGGGTCTTCAAGAGCCCAGAGTCATCTGAAGGGAGATAATTCAACACATGGGAGCAGATTGGCTCACTGAGGAAGAGAGTGCAAAAGGCCAGGAAAAAGGGACCTGCAGAAGAGTCTTGGGGGAAACCTACCCTAATGGAATGGAAAACAATGATGAGCCAACCAAAGAGTCAGAGAAGGAACAATCAGGCAAAAATAGCAATGACTAATAATGGCTGGTATTTATAAACTGCTTTAAGGTTTGTAAAGCACTTTGCATGGATCATCTCATTTGATTCTCACAAAACTCTGTAATGTAGGTGCTATTATTATCTCATTTTGCAGAGGCAGAACCTGAGACTGAGAGACAGGGGCACAAAGCCAGGAAGCATCTGAGGCAATAGTTCAACTCTTGTCTTCTGGTCTCCAAGTCAGGAAAGAGGAGTATCACTGAAGCCAACCCTCCTGGAAAATGGGGACTGACAAAAGTCCATTGAATTTAGCTGTGAGGAGATCTCTGGTGACATCTGAGAGCAGTTGCAGTAGAGTGATGTGGGTAGATACCAAATCACAACGTCTTTCCAAGGGAATGGGTGCTAAGAAGTGGAAACAGGCCATTTCTGGAAGTTAGTGAAAGAGAATGTTAGGACCTTGGAGAGACTGAGGAGCATTCATGGACATTCTGTAACTGGTTCTGGTAAGTTAGTCACGTAGAAGAAGAGGCCCTTTTACTGGAGGCAGAGGCATTCAAAAAGGCCTAGTAACCTCAGTCCCCTCTTCTCTACTTCATTTGGTGACTACTCTGACTTTTAGTAAGAGACAGTGCTATAAGAGGAGAAGTAATGGGACTGTCTCCCTTTTGAAGGGAGACCATTTGACCTTATGAATAGGCCTCTGAAGTTGTCTTCTACGTTCATTCTCTTCCCTTTTAGGTGAAGGAGACTGGGTCCTCTGACCTTGTGAGTTCAAAAGGTCAGAATGGCCCTCTGGCATTCAGGTTTCCTACAATCTATATTTTAGAGTCAGTGAGATAACCATGCTCCAAGAAACACAGTAATCTTTGGGACCTCTTTTTTTAAATGTTTCATAAAAGTTTGAAAAGTGTAGTATGGTCCAGAACACTGAAATGGAAAAATTAAGAGACCCTTTCATATTTTTACCAAATAGATGAAAGTCTAGTTGAGTTCAACCCTGCATGAATTACAGTAGACAAAAAAAGTGCTTTTCTGTAACGGTTGAAAACATTGATAGATGTGAAAAGTTCCTATATTCATTTTACTTCCTTTGCTAGTAAGACATCAGTGCCCCAAGGAGCAAGAGATGATCTTTGGGAGTGATTTTCAGTGACCTTGAGATGAGAACCAGTCTGGCAGAGATGCCACTTTGTACTAATGCCATGTAGAAACTGAGCTAAGGTTTGAGCCTCTGCTTTAAAGAGATTAAAGGGAGATATTGAGGGAAGCATTTGTACATTTGCTCTTGCTATATCTTTGAAGAAAATATCCTTTTATACAAGTTAATTGATGATAAATGGTTAAATGGTACTGAGGTGCTAATCACTGGTCCCTGAGTGGGAGCAGGGAAGGAAACAGAGCCAGTGAGGCCCCAAATATAGCAGTGAAGAGAGAGGTTCCCAAGCTCTTCAGATTATCCTGGATCCTTGAGAGGCAGGTGAAGACACTCTGGATCTGGGAGACTGAGGCAGAATACACTTGAGACACAGGTGTTCTACCCCAGGGCCTCAGACTCTGCTTTGGATCAGTCTGGCTGATCCAGGTACCCCATCTTTGGAAATGGATGCTGCTTGAAGGGTCCTAGGAACTAGCAGTAAAAGAACCAGCATGTCTATACTGTTCACCTACCTCCTGTTGTCTAAACACCCCTGTTGTTTCTGAGAGCTGACTTCCATCCCTTTACAGTGAGGTGAAAAAATGGATGTTGGGGGAGGAGCCAAGATGGCAGAGTAGAAAGACTCACATATGCTAGCTCCAAATCCACAGCCCATAAATTTCCTGTAAAAAGAACTCCCCACAAATTCTGGAGAACTGCAAGCCACGCACCAACGCAGTGGAAGAGATTTCCATTCCAGAGAGCCCTGGAAAGGGCCCCTAGGGGTTCATCGTGCTGCGGACAGCAGAACCAAGCCCTGCACTGCCCTGGCCATGGAGCCCCGAGAGGAGCAGATCCAAGCAGGCTTCAGGGATGGAACCTCCAGCGGCCTCGAAGGTCCCTCTGCCTACAGGCGCTACAGGTCAGTGAGAGAGACTTCTGGGCTGGCCAAGAGGGAAGCGGGGTGTCTCCGTGACTCAAGCCCCCTTGGGAGGCAGCGGCAGCAGCAGCGGCAGCAGCAGAGGCAGCAGCAGAGGCAGCTAGGCTTCCTGGGCAGGCTCTGCTACATTACTGAAGGTCTCTGCATAAACCCCCTGAGGGAACTGACCCTGGGAGGTGGCCCTGCCCCCACCTAAGCACCAGAACTTAAGCTCACATTGAATAGCAGCCGCGCCTGCAGCTGAAAGCCCTGAGGCTGGGAAGCAGCATTTCAATCTCAGACCCCAAACACTAGCTGGGAAGATGTAGGCGGAGGTGGACAGGAATCTCAGAAGTCAAGTAACTGGCTGGGAAAATGCCCAGAAAAGGGAACAAAAATAAGACCATAGAAAGCTACTTTCTTGGGGGACAGATGTTCCCGCCTTTCATTTCTGATGAGGAGGAACAATTCTTACCATCAGGGAAAGATGTGGAGGTCGGGGCCTCTGTATCCCAGACATCTGGGGTGGATGTCCTGTGGGCTCAGGCCATGGAAGAGCTCAAAAAGGATTTTGAAAAGCAAGTTAGACAGGTGGAGGAAAAACTGGGAAGAGAAATGAGGGAGATGCAAGAAAAGCATGAAAAACGGGTCAATACCCTGCTAAAGGAGACCCAAAAAAATGCTGAAGAAAATAACACCTTGAAAAATAGGCTCACTCAATTGGCAAAAGAGGTTCAAAAAGCCAATGAGGAGAAGAATGCTTTCAAAAGCAGAATTAGCCAAATGGAAAAAAGAGGTTCAAAAGCTCACTGAAGAAAATAGTTCTCTCAAAATTAGAATGGAACAGATGGAGGCTAATGACTTTCTGAGAAACCAAGAAATCATAAAACAAAACCAAAAGAATGAAAAAATGGAAGAGAATGTGAAATATCTCATGGGAAAAACAACTGACCTGGAAAATAGATCCAGGAGAGACAATTTAAAAATTATGGGACTACCTGAAAGCCATGATCAAAAAAAGAGCCTGGACATCATCTTTCATGAAATTATCAAGGAAAACTGCCCTGAGATTCTAGAACCAGAGGGCAAAATCAATATTGAAGGAATCCATTGATCACCGCCTGAAAGAGATCCAAAAAGAGAAACTCCTAGGAACATTGTGGCCAAATTTCAGAATTCCCAGGTCAAGGAGAAAATATTGCAAGCAGCTAGAAAGAAACAATTCAAGTATTGTGGAAATACAATCAGGATAACACAAGATCTAGCAGCTTCTACATTAAGGGATCAAAGGGCATGGAATAGGATATTCCAGAAGTAAAAGGAACTAGGACTCAAACCAAGAATCACCTACCCAGCAAAACTGAGTATAATACTTCAGGGGAAAATATGGTCTTTCAATGAAAGAGAGGACTTTCAAGCATGCTTGATGAAAAGACCAGAGCTGAAAAGAAAATTTGACTTTAAACACAAGAATGAGAAGAAGCATGAAAAAGTAAACAGCAAAGAGAAGTCATAAGGGACTTACCAAAGGTGAACTGTTTACATTCCTACATGGAAAGACAATATTTGTAACTCTTGAAACTTTCCAGTATCTGGGTAGTTGGTGGGACCACACACACACATACACACACACACATGCACACACACATACACATATG
This sequence comes from Bettongia penicillata ogilbyi, assembly GCA_023548195.1. Classification (NCBI taxonomy): domain Eukaryota; kingdom Metazoa; phylum Chordata; class Mammalia; order Diprotodontia; family Potoroidae; genus Bettongia; species Bettongia penicillata. The sequence continues at coordinate 2,996,654 of JAJHZJ010000204.1, read as the reverse complement.
CACACACATACAGAGACAGAGAGCACAGAGTGAATTGAATAGGATGGGACCATATCTTAAAAGAAATTAAGGTAAATGGTGAGAGAGAAATGTAGTGGGAGGAGAGAGGGTGAAATGGAATGGGGTAAATTATCTCTCATTCAAGAGGCAAGCAGGAGACTTTTTAGTGGAGGGAAAAAGAGGAGAGCTGAGAAAAAAACATGAAGTTTACCCTCATCACATTCGACTAAAGGAAGGAATAAAATGCACACTCATTTTGGTATGAAAACCTATCTTACAATACAGGACAGTGGGGGAGAAGGAGATAAGCAGGGTGGGGGGGATGATGGAAGGGAGGGCAATGGGAGGAGGGAGCAATTTGAAGTCAACACTTGGGGAGGGACAGGATCAAAAGACAGAATAGAAACAATGGGGGGCAGGATAGGATGGAGGGAAATACAGTTAGTCTTACACAACACGACTATTATCGAAGTCATTTGCAAAACTACACAGATATGGCCTATATTGAATTGCCTGCCTTCCCAAAGGGAATGGGTGGGGAGGGAGGGATGGGGAGAAGTTGGAACTCAAAGTTTTAGGAACAACTGTTGAGTATTGTTCTTGCTACTAGGAAACAATAAATACAGTTAATGGGGAATAGAAAGTCATCAGGCCCTACAGGACAAAAGAGAAGATGGGGACAAGAGAAGGGAGGGATGACAGAAGAGAGGGCAGATTGGTGATAGGGAAAATTAGAATGCTTGGTGTTTTGTGGTGGGGGAGGGGATAAATGGGGAGAAAATTTGGAACCCAAAATCTTGTGAAAATGAATGTAAAAAAGTTAAATAAACAAATTTATATTGAAATGTTAAAAAAAAATGAATAAAGAAAGAAAGAAAAAGTGGATGTCAGGAAGTCTGAGTACTGACAAATATGTTCAAATCACTCGAAATCCCGGCTGCCTAGTGGAAGCTGATTTTTCTCCCTCTGCAATCAGTTTTCAGCCTCATTCTCTGTCCTGCATTTTACTATACTGTGTGGACAAATGGATCATCTGGATTCCATCCTTAAAATCGTGAGTATCAGTCTTCTCTTGTCCCTGTTCTCATTGTTACTACCCTACTACAGGTCCTCTTTACTCCCTACCTAGATCAGAGTGTCAAACGGGAAGGGGCTACATGTACTCCTGAGTGGTGCCTGAACTAGATGAAAATGTAATTTGGAAATATTTAACAAAATAAATGAAAACACAGTAAAACATAAGATAACATTACTTTTTTAAAACTAAGTCAATATATGACCTACAGGGAGTCTTATGTATGGATAAGTGAGCCCCATATCTGTTTGAGTTTGACACTGCTGCCTTAGATGATTACAGTGATATTCCACCTCTTCTTTTCCCCTCACTATGATTGATGATTGCTTCCAGATTCATCTTCATTATGCACAGATCTGATCCTGTCGCTCTGCAGACCCTATTGGTAAGTAAACAAATGAAGAATTCCTTATAGTGGTATTCAAAGCCCTTCACTATCTTTTCAGACCAATTTCAAACTGCTCCCCTCTAGCTGCATTAATTATACTCTACACAGCCAAATTATACCATTCCCCAACTTTTGTACATGCCCATTGCTTCGCTGCTCCCTCACATTTATTTATACTATTTAGTTTGTCTGAACCCCTTCCCATCTAGTGTCTGCCAGTTGAAATCCTACCCCAAAGCAACTTTCCCCATGGAATCTTCACTAATCTCCCTTTTTCCTTTCTCTCAACTCATATGATTTTTTTCTGCCTCAAATCTCACATAGCACCAACTCTGTTCTATTTTGTTCTATCCCATCCCATTCTGTTCATTTCATTTTATCCTATCCCATCCTATTCTATTCTGCATTAGTTATTGCATAGTTCATATATGTGGCAGGATTGTAAACTTCATCCCTGTTGGGCCTTGTAGTCTCTGTATCTCTATCAGTACCTAACCTTATTTTATTTATGGCAGGTCCTTAACCAATGGTTGTTACATGAATAAATGAACTGATTTGGAACCAGAGGAGATGAGTTTAATCTGGGCTCTGCTCCTTAAAACTAATCATATAGTGATTTGACATTTACAAAATTTTCCTAAGAGCAACCTTATCACATAAGTATCACAGGTATTACTATCACCATTTACAGATTACAAATTCAGAGAAACCTGGAGCTGGAAGGGGCCTCAGCAGTCCTATCTGAAAAGTCCAACCTGTACCTACACAAACAAAAAACAAAACCTCTCACTATAAAACCCTAATGTGGTTATCTAGCTTCTGCTTGAAGACCTCCAAGAGAAATTATCTACCACTTACCTTCTCAAGGCAACCCATTTCAACTGTATCTATCTGTCTAGTTTATCTCTGTCTGTCTGTCTGTCTCTCTACATTTGTTTGGCAGCTAGGTAGCACAATGAACAGAATTGTGATCTTAACAGTCTAGAGTTCAAATCTACCTTCAACCACTTATTAGCTGGGTGAGTCACCTAACCCTGTTTGCCTAAGTTTTCTCATCTGAAAAATGAACCAGAGAGGGAAATGGCAAAGCACTCCAGTATCTTTTCCATGAAAACCCCAAATGGGGTCACAGAGAATCCAACACGACTGACTTGATCAAACAACAGCCATTTGTTAGGTAGTTTTACTCCTGACATCAAGCCTAAATTTGTATCTTTTTAACTTCCCTCTGGGGCCAGATATAGAAAAACCTAATCCTTCTTTCACATGACAGAGGAAATGGAATGTTTTAGAGATTGTGATTTTCTAATAGTCACACAGCTAGTAAAGGTTAGAGCTGGGACCTGCACCCAAGTTGTCCACACTTTGTCCAGCATTCTTCTCATTACTCCACACACTAATTTTTCTGGGCTCTCATAGCCTTCTGTGTAAAATGAGAAAGTTGGTGTAAGAGATTGCTTAAGGTCTAATCCCTTCCTGAATCACATGACTGTTTGAGAATAGGTGAATAAACTTAGTATGCAATAATCAACACATTAAAAGCAAATAATGTTTAGGAAAAATGAAAATTCATCTTAGTTAATCCTCCTTTATAAAATACAAGCTTGAGAGGGAGGAATTATTTCTTCTTTCTTTTCTGCAAAATCAAAGTATAGAATTTTGCACTCGAGTGCTCAACTCTGATTCATAATTAAAAAATGGTATTCGCCTTAGAAAACATGATGATTATACAGGTCATTTTGTATATGACTCCGTGACTTCCTATTCATTCCCTCATCAGAGAACCTATGATCAGATGATCTCGCCCATAGAATGAGGAAAACAGGTCTTCCTGAGTCACTTAGAATCTGGGATGTTTTTAGGAACCTTAGAAATCTTCTAGTCTACCCTCCTCACCTCTCACATTCACCGAGAGGAATGAAATGAATAAAGAATAAATTGATGACAGAGCCTGGGTGAGAACTTGGGTCTTGACAAGTACTTTGATATGGTTGGCTCAAAGCCTTCTGTAAGTGCAAAATATATTATTATTAATAAAATAGTTTTATAATAAAAAGTCAGTCTTAATTGAATTACTTTGCTAAGAAACCTATCAAGTAACCATGGAACACCCCTTACCCCTTGTTTAAATCAGATTCATTTTTATGATAAATTATTTAAAAGCAAGTTAAAAAATATAAAATCTTAAGTGCTATTAAAAATTGATTAGGAATGCATTATTCTTTCATTGACTGAGTTCAGATTGTTTTTTAATTTTTTGGTTAAAGCTAATAAATTTGAGTAGATGTTTCAGACAGACATTTTGTAATCATTTGGTCATCAGTCAATTAATCACAACTTCATAAATATTGATCTCAAATTACATTTATTTTTCATTCCTAAAAGAAAGACTGGCTCTCTCTCTCTCTCTCTCTCTCTCTCTCTCTCTCTCTCTCTCTCTCTCTCTCTCTCTCTCTTTCTTTCCCTCCCTCCTCTCACCCCCCTACCTGCATTGTGGTTAACACTGAAAAAACTCATAAAAGTCCTATTAAAAGTGAATTGGAAAACCTGGCCCACTGGTATGGTCATCACGCCTGGTACCACTCTGTCAGGCAGAAGTTAGAAGAAATGATTGGACTAAAAGTAATTGGTATTTATGGAAATATTTTATTTAATGTTGGCATCAGAACTCGAATTTCTTTTTCAAGTATTGTTTATTCTAAGCTTAGAGGACAGAGGTTGTCAATCATCAAGTGTGAAACTAATAGAATCCATGAATTAATTACAATCAGTAGCACTTTTTGTTTTCTGGTAGACCAAAGGAGTGTAGTCAATTTGTTGCATGTCTTTTAGATTAGAATGATATTGTGCTTTGGTGGATATCAAGCAAACCTTGGAATTAGGAAGAACTGGGTCCAAGTCCCATGTCCAATAAATACTGGCTTTGTGGCCCCTAAACAAGTCATTTAATCTCTTAGGGCTCCAGGCTAATTCTCTAAGGGGCTCTTAAGTTTCTGAGCTGGTATGAATTAGCATTGGTAGATGAAGTTTTCTTATTGGGATTTCCCTATTCAGTTATTCCTTCCACATTGAGACATTCCCCATCGTGGTTTCAATATACTGCTGGGTTGGCATAAGAAATTAGATGGAAATTTAGGGGGAGTTTTTCCAAAGTTACAGATGATAGATATATAAAGGCCAATAGATAACACAGAAAAAGTTTAGAAACTCAGAAATGTGTAAACTGTATGCATAATATTATATAATATCAACATATTTGTTTAATATCATAATGATTCAGACTTCTTGTCTTGTACAAAGGGAGGGCCAAAAAATTATACACAGATTTCCCATATTGTAGGGGCGCCATACCCTTAACCCGCAAGAAGCAGAAGGGATAATTGTACAAATGAAACCTTGTCTTGTCCAAAAACAATACAGATACTTATTGTTATTACTATTTTTACACTCCTTATTACCATTTAGTGATTTACTATGTGAGATATTATGAAATGTTATAACTTGATAATATAAAAAAATTGGGCTTTGTTAGTGAGAGTGAAGAGTTAATAGAAAGACAACCTAAAGCCTGAACTGGTAACCCGCTAAAAGAGTTAGAAGAGCATCTCCAGCATTTTTGCTACACTCTTTGTGGAGAATTCATAGGAAAATGTAGACTGCCCAAAATGAGATGGTTTGGATGGGAAAGGATATGCCCCTATGGAATATCACACTTATAAGACTGTAAATTCATTGAAATATGCTAGTGCCAATGAAGGCATCGTGGCATTCAGTATAATTATTATGCACTTAATAAATGTATTATATACATGTATAAAGTATAGTATAATTTGTCTAATGGAATGTAAGTTTCTCAAACAATTTCATTTTTAACTGTAATCTCAATACTTAACTTTAAAACAGTGTAGACTGTTAAAATACTTGATGGATTAAATATGTAAAATAAGATCCCTGAGAAAATTTCTTTGTGGTGAATGTAGAGATGGTATAGACCTGTGATTTCATCCAGATTTCATCAGGATTCCTGGTGTAGAAAGTCCACCCTTCAGAAATTCATTAGCATCTTATATGCAAAGAGGAGAGTTAATTGTAGGAGGCCCTGAAAGATTAAATCACTGTAGAGAAATGTAGATAGGTAGCAGAGGTAAGATCTAAATATAGGTCTTTCTGATGAAAAGGCCTACCCTCTGTCCATTTAGGGACATCTACTCCTCCTTCATTCTCTCGATAAGGACCATGATACCAGTGAGGTGATGCATGACATTCAAATGAATTGGATTTAAGTGAAGAAGGGCTGTGCAAAGTCACCAGCCTCACTTTCTCCTCTGGAGCTCTCTGGGTTCAGTGGCCAGATATGGATCAGGACAACTGGAGGTGGCCCAGGATGGAGCACTGGGCTTGGAGTAGAGAGGACCTGAGTTCAAGTCTGGTCTGAAACACTAGCTATGTGTTACTAGGTAAGTCACTTAACTGTTCTCTGCTTTAGTTTTCTCAACTGTAAATTAAGGATAATAATACTACCTACCTCTCAGGGCTATTATGAGGATGAAATAAAATAACATTTGTAAACAGCTTAGCAAGTGCTTGACACATAGTAGGTGCTACATAAATGTTGACTATTATCTACTTCTCCAGAGACAATTTAAAAAGACATTTTAGTTACTAAAAATTTAAGCTAAGTACCAGAGTTGGGAATCAAGCTTGGAAATCCTGGCTTACATTTTTCTTTAATTTATCAAAACAAACACATTCATTTGTCTTCTAGTTTTCTGTTGGGTTAGAGCAAGAATACCACAGTGATATGACATAGGAATCCAAACGAGGGTTATTTAAATAAAGCACATGTTTTAATTATCCTTGGTAGTGAAGCAAGACAAATAATTACATCCTACGTGTGGCCACCTTAGCCCACAACAGCATCCTGTGCTTGAACCACATGGAGCCCTGGAACAGCAGGCTGAAGACTTGTCAATTCCATGTTTATATGATTCTATTTAGTTTTATACAGTGATGGACCTAGCACTTCATTTCCTTTAGCAGTCATTATTTTAGCACTCAGATCATTTACTAAGAGTACAATTTTATTAAACACTGCACTGTTGTGTAATACCTCTTCCTGAGTATCCTGTCAACTTGAATACAAACTCCCTGAGGGCAGCTGACATTCTCAGATTCAAGAAGTACCCTAAGGGCACCTACCCCTAAAACTAAAACTCAGAAGCCTCCATCAGTTTCCTTCCCATTAACGTTCAGGCAATAGACATAATTATCTCTCAGCAAAGTTATTTACTAAGAGAGGATAATAAGAAGTGTAGATATAAAAATATATAGCATGAAACTAAAAACAGTGGGTGGGCACAGACTTAGAATACAATGTTAATGAGGCACATATATAGGAAACACATGTGCCTAAGGCAACTTAAAACTTCAGGATCCTTGGGTTTCAAAGACCTTCCTCTTCTCTATAGCACCACTCTCAATTGCCAAGACTAACTCTCTCTTGAGTCCTTAGGCAGATTTCTTCTTCTGAAGTCAGAGGTTCAGTTTCTCAAAGTTGCTTCTTGGTCTTTAACAACTGCCTCTATATCAATATCTCTCTGGAAAGTGTGTGTCTCTGCTCCCACGGTTATGCTCTGTCAAACTCAAATACTGAACTCTTTCAAACACTCTTCAGTCACTGGATGGTAGGATATCCCATAGCTATAGCAAGAGGAGAGAAAATGACTCTTTCCCTTCCCCACTCCCCCACTCCCAGATGCTTTCACATATCGATGTAAGAGTCACAACTGCTCAGAGCCTGGACTTCCCTGAGTTAACACTGTGTTGATTAATTTCAGGACTTTTAAAGACTCCATGACAGACAGCCCAGTCTAAGATTTGCCACTCACAACAAAGAGAGAGGTTTGGGAGGGGAAAAGGGACCACAGGGTAGTAACCCAGTAACACCTAGTCAGCTGTGATTATATCTTGTGACTATCGGCTGAGTTGAAAGGGGGACCAAATCCTCTCTCTCTCTTATTTTAAAATATAACATTTATTTTTATAACATTATTATGACTCTGTGACTATATGCCTAACTCAGTGCCTTTACTTAGATTGTCCCTTCCTCTTGTTCAGATCCCACCTATTCCTCCATATTAAGCTCATATAGCAATCTTTTCTCATTTGCAGATCATCCATTCCTTTGAACACCTTTCTCACATCTCATCCTATCACAGTTTTGTTTTGTTTTTGACTGGTTCTGTGATTTTAATGGTCTAGCAAAATGCTGGTGAGGAAGCACTCTTTCTCCATGCAGATTACCACCTGCTCTGCATTTGTATATATCTGCCTTGTACGTATTTATTCCATGAACTCACATATACATATTTGTATCTCTATGCATATATACATATAGATATCTCTTCTAATGGAGGGTAATCTCCTTGAGAATGGGAATTCCTTTTTTCATATGTGCATGTATGTATGTATATGCACATAGATAGATGCTTGATTGATAGAAGATAGATATCTTCCCTTGCAAAAGAAGAAAATTAAAAAAGAAAGTAAACTCCGAGAGCAAGAATTCCTTTTTGTGTTTTGTTTTGTTTTGTTTTTGAATCTTCTAAATGTAACACAGTGCCTGGTTACATAGTCATCACTGGTACTTACTGATTGTAACTTATGGCCTTAGAGTTCCTTACTTCCTTAGTAGCAGACAGTAGAAAGAGTCCACCATCCACAATGTTAGGCATCAAAGATTCTCACTCAGTAGTATACACCACTTACCCATGTGCTTCCCAAGAATAATCGGCCAGAGTTCGTTAGAATTTTTAGCAAAGGGCATCTCTTGAGGTGCCCCAGCAAGAAGAGTTGGTACAAAACTAGGCGGTCACTCTCCTCCCATGCACACCATGTTCCTTTGAAGACTGGGCTCAAACTTAATACACATGAGGCTCATGTGATGGGAACACATATAGTAAAAGGGAACCTTGCAAGTCCTGGCACTGGCAATTTTCTTTCCATTTTGTGGAGTCCTCGTCAAGTCTCAATTAGGTATAGCTAGCTCTCTTCTGTGCTCTGAGTATCAGTGCCTTCTAGAGTTCATAGCAAGTTTCACCAACCTTGGGTGATTCTCTTTATCCAATTGCAGATGCTTCTGTTATCTGCCTCTCAAGTATCCATTGCTACTGCCTCCAGGTGTGGGTGGACCCTCTGATGGGACCTCTGGATCTCTGAACCACCAGGTTGCCTGATAACTGCCGTCTCAGAATGCTCATTCACTTAAGAACAAGAAAAAATAAATACAAAAAGAAATAGAGGTACTGAGTCCCTTACAGTCAGAGGATCTTGGGGTAAGGGAGTCTCAGGGCAGTTGTCCTTCACCTTTAGCTCTCGTAGGGAATCACCCTTGAGGTTTATCACTTTCCACTCATTCGAAAGGTAAGAACAGAGGTACAGCCTCTCCTTTTTCTCTGGAGACTTTCTGTTTGCTCTCTGTATGTCTCTTTGTACTCCTGCCTGAATGTATTCAACAATACGGCCATTGTGATTTGGGGGCAAGGTAAGAGAGACAGGAGAGAAACTATTTCTTCCCTAACCCTCTTCCCCCCAGGGGCTTTGTTTCAGTTTTCTGGTTCACTCTTTGCCTGACCTGATGCTTAACTGACTTTTTGTTTTTATACATAATCCAAGAGATATGACTTGATCTTCTCAACATAAGATGTTTCTTGTATGACCTTCATCCAATGGTCCAAAGTTTTATGGTCCTTTCAAATTGATTAAGAAGTTGTCTAATAATTGGGCTGAGATTGTAGATTCCTTAATTCCTAGTTTACTGTTGAATGATTAATTATGGTGAAGATGGATTTTATATCATCATTAATTATATGATTTTATAGACATGTATGTGAATATATTTATATACATATGCATATACATATGTATGTTTGTAAGTATGTATAACCACCGACTGCTCTGACTTGTTCTCCCTCAAAGCCAGTTATGTTAAATTCCACAATTTCCTCCCAGAGTTTTCTAGTATTCTTAAAAAGATTTTAGGGGTCTAGGCTCTCTGTTATTTGCTCCAGCCCCAGCTGATGTTGTTCACTCAGTTGTAGGGAGTGATCACCCATTTAGGCACTAACAATAAGATTTACTTTTACAAAAAATATTTACTTGAAAAGGTATAATCACAAACATACAAACATATTTCTCACACATTTGAGAGGCATAACCTCCTCCCTCTCTGCACTCTTGCATTCTCTGGGGAGGGGAAGAGGCATTGGATTTATAGTTTAGCTTAGTTCCTATAGAGAGCCCTGTGCTAATTCCAAGTCTTGAACCCCATCTTCATATCCCCGACACCCTGCCTTCTCAGGGTTTCCATGTTTGCCTGGATGGCTGCAGCTCCCCACCTATAATCCCAGTTCCAAGGTTGTCATGGCTCAAAGTTCTGGGTAATGTGAGGATCACCTCCAGCCCCTGCAACTGGGGACAAATGACCCAGAACAAATGGGCCTATTTCTTAGAGCCTCTGGGGTAAAAAAGGGATGGCAATGAAAAGCAAGTCCTTCCCCTATCCCTAGGTCATCCTGGAATCCAGGGCAGTTAGGTGGTGCAGTGGATAGAGCACCAGTGAAGGAGTCAGGAGGACCCGAGTTCAAATTTCACCTCAGACACTTAACACTCACTGGCTGTGTGACCTTGGGCAAGTCACTTAACCCCAATTGCCTCATCCTGGGTCATCTCCAGTCATCCTGATGAATATCTGGTCTCTGGATTCAGATGGCTCTGGAGGAGAAGTGAGGCTGGTGACCTGCACAGCTCTCCCTCACTCAAAACAAAAGTCAAGTGCAAGTCATGTCATCATTTCTTTCATGGCATGGTCTTCTTTGGCAATGAAGGATGAACCCACATATTCTGGAATCCACACTGGGCACTGCAGGTAGCAGTCACTGAAAAGATGGCAGAGAAAGGATGGCAGAGAAGAGGGTGGAGGAAAGAGGCCAGTGCATGGCTCAGGACCAGTTTTAAAGACACAAACAGCCAGTCAAAGGAGGCTATTCCTCCGCAGGCGTCTCCATGTTAGAACTGGGCATGACCAGAGAAGCCCAGAGAAGAAAAATAAAATAGTAGATGATTATAGATACATATATGTGATGATAGGTATATATATACATATATATGTTACTTTACATGTGTGTATATTGAAACATGAATATATATTTATGTGTATATACATACATGCAATATACATATAATAAAATCATGGGGTTTTTTTGCCCAGTTCTCATGGTTTAATACGTATTGACTCCTCACCTGGAATACAAGTTCCTCAACAGTGGGGACTGTGTCTTAACCTTCTATAACTACTACAGAATTTTCCCTGATCAAGATCTGATGCTGAGCACATGATAAGAATCAATAAATCCTTGCTGACTGATTGATTGTGACTCAGTAATGAGTTTGCTGTGTGCACATTTATTTTTATGCACAGAGATGACTACCAAGATATCTAAATAGAAAGACTATCAGATATATATTACATAGCTCCCACATGCTATTTTAGCTAATTGCCTTCCTTTGTTTAGCATTTTTTTGAGCTGAAGTTTAGACAGAAGTAAACTAGTTGAGGAAACTCTTTGTGACCTAAAGCGAAGTCTGAATAACCACCTGTCCCCTCAAGCAAATGTGTTTCAGGGAACTGTGTGATGGGGAGCCCTCTTTCTACTATGCTAAATTGCATACCTATTTTGAGTATATAATGTTTTTTAAACTTTTGAGTAAATAGACTAAATCCAGTTAGAATAAGAAGAATATGGAGTTGGGGAGAAAACTTTGATGAAACCTTTCTGATAAAATTTGACATAAGACTATATGAGTAGATTCAGATGTGTAAGATTTAAGTAAAAGATGTTCTCCTGTAGTTATACCCCAGTCTAAGGTTATAACCAGTTCTCAAAAGAAGAAACAAACCATAAATAGCTTTCTTAATGACCTCCCAAAATTGCTAATAATTAGAGAAAGGCAAATTAAAATAACTCTGAGCTGTCACTTTACACCTATTAACTTGGTAAAAATGGTAGAGGATGGAAAAAGTCAATGTTGTCTAGCATTCAAGAAAATAGGCACAATGTTGCACTGCTGGTGAAACTGTGAATTATTCAAACCATTTAAAATAACCACTTAGAATAATGAAAGATAATAACAGAAGTGTTCATATCATTTAAACCCAGCTATTCCTCTGTTGGGTTTAGACCCTAACATATTTGTTAATGATAAAAAAGACTTATCTATACCAAAAAAAAATTCATAGTAGCACCGTAATAGTTAAAAAAAAACCCAACAAACAACCGAAAAAGATGTCTTGCATTTTGCAAAGCATGTGCTGACCAGCACTAGTAGAGGAGATTTCCTTAGTGTACTCCATGACTGTTTTCCCACCTTTGTGCCCTTGTTGACTATACCTAAACTGTGCTTACTGGCCCATGGTTAGGATCCTGCTACCTTGTCTTTTTCTATATGCATGGAGAAATGGGAGAAAAAAATTGTGGTGAAGAAATATTAAAGATATTAGTATATCATAAGGAAAGAGGAATATGAAGAATTCTAAGAAAAATGGAAAGGCTTACAAGAAGTGATGCATAATGAACAAAGCATAAAGAACAACATATTCAATTATTATAATTATGCAAATGAAGAAAACTTTAAATGGTAACAAAACAAAGACAAAACACATTGTGATAACACTGGTACTAATACAGCATATTTCTGCTAGCAACAACAAACGCTAATAATGCACACAACTGCACATACTATCAGCTTCAGTCATTTTATTTAATTATTTTAAGAAATTATACTATGTGTAGGATTCAATTGAGAGTATCATGGGGGTCTATATGATGTGTAGAAACAAAATTTGTTAATAAAAATAAAATAAAACACAATCCAAAATACAGATAACCAAATCAAAATTGCAGAATTATAGTTGAGATTCATAATAACACACCAAACCATACAAAGAATAATTATATTAAATCTAATTTTGTGTTGCATATTTTAAAATTATTTTTCTAGTCATTTTAAAATTGGCCATGCACAAATGGAGGTATTATATATATATATGTGTGTGTGTGTATATGGAATTTATGTACTATATTTATTATGCCGGGGTATACGTATGCATGTTGATATATCAGATATGTATTGAGGTACACTGTTACTTAAAGATAAATAGAAGAATTTAGTGATGAAAGGAACAGAAAAAAAGTGTTTAATGTATAAAGGAAGAGACTTATGTGATTGTCAAGTGATCTGAGAATTGGCGCTATTACACATGAACACTTTGATACTCATTAGTAAAAGTAGAAAAAGTTTTATTTTAATATACCCTTTTAATACATGTGAATGAAGAAACATAACTTTCAAATGGGATTTTGACAGTCTTGGAGAGAAAATGATCTATAGAAATAAGGTGTTGAGTTGATTTGTCAATAATACAAGTGATCTTTTTTTTTGTGGGAATAGTTTAATGTTACAGAGGCAAAGAAATATATTTAATTATTTATTTTAAGTTAGAGAAATATTAGAATAAAGAAATAGCTTCAGAGCACCAGAGATGTTGAAGTTTTCTGAGCTATAAATCATGATAGCATGTCAGATAATATGCATATATGTTTTATGAATAAAGAGGGTTAAAATTAAGAAAATGAGAAATCATATAAACATTTGGAAACTTATAGTGGAAATTTGATGAGTTGTGACTTTTTAAGTGAAACTAAGTGAAACATCAACTAAGAATCCAGAGGAATATTGGAAGTCTGAGGATGGGAAACAGAAGAAGGACCCAGAAAAGATTCATAGATACAACATCTGGGAGTGGGGAGAGCAGAAAAGTTGCTCAGGTGACAGAAGCAATCAACTGATAGAACGTTTCAGTTGAGTGGTTCCCGATTGGTTAGTGACAAAGAATTGACTTCATTGGCTAAGAGCTCTAGTGACAGCTATTTCCCTCTGTATCGTCTAGAATTGGAGAAGGGTAAAGTTTCACTTAGCAAGTGTACAGCAAGTTGGTGGGAGTATATATTTAATGAAAGTGTCACTTTAGTAGAAAAGAATTATATATCTGAAAACCTAACTGAAAGTATATTTTTCTATGTGTTTTGGCACACAATGTTAGTTCCCTCTTCACCTCATTGGTCTATGTATTTCTGTGCCATACTTTTTGTGATACAAAATCTAGAAGTTTAATTTCAGAATTAAAACTACATAAACCATGACATTCTTTGTAAACTATCTTTTTTCCATTTAAAGTTGATCCTGTGTCCTGATTTTGTTCAACAATGTTTTTTTTTTTTAAATTGGAAGTTCATTTTTCTACAAATGATATTTCCTAGAATGTACCATAGAGAACATGGCACAGTAGACAGAGAGATAACCTAGAATCTAATTTAAATGTAAGTTTTGTGAAGGTGTAGAATATTTAATGTTTATATTTATATCCAAAGGCACTTAATAAATCCTTGATGACTAAATTGAGTTAGTATGACCTGAGTTTGGATCCTACCTCAGGCACTAACTACCTGTATGAATCTGAAAAAGTCACTTAAGTTCTCTTAGTTTCCTCATTTATAAAATGGGGACAATAAAAACACTAAGCTCATAGGGTTGTTGTAGAACTTAAAATGCTACATATGTTAGCCTTCTTCTTCATCTTCATCATCATCACCATCATTATTTATCCTAGACATATAAGCCACAATAGTATCAGTAGGATGTTCGACTAGAGAGCCTCTCATTTTGAATCATTCTCTCTCCTTCTTCATCTGTCAAAACCATAACCCATTGAGTTTCAGGATAGATGTTGGAAGGGCAAACTTCGAAAGTTTCAATGAAAGGATAAGTAGAATTTTGTGACCTTAAATTATACTGGAAAAGTCAGTCCAAGAGGGATGGAAAGTCTCAAGAATGAAATTCTCAAGTTAGAAATAGAAAAATAACAACCACAAAACATCCAGTGAAGAAGGAAAGTGGGACTTTCTAAAGAGTCCAAGGTGTCCCATCCACCAACTTAGATTGCTACAAGGTATTCCAAGAAAAGGCAATGAAATGCAGAAGAATGGCATGGTCTTGGGAAAATAGTATGAAGGCCACTGAAGTTCAGAGTGAGCTGATATGGTCTCTGAATGGTAGAGACAAGTAAAGGAGGAGGTTTAAATTACTTCAGAGGTAAGAAGAATAACAGAAAAAGGAAAAGAATGACTGCTTTTTAGGGGAATCAGCATAATAATATTGCCTATGACAAAGAAATGGAAAATTGCCAAGCTTTTATTTTGCTTCTATTTCTCTTTGCCAAACTCAGTAAACTATAGGATGGAATGGGTTAAACAAAATTGTTAATACAGAGTTCAAACCTAAGATAATGAGGCACCAGAAATCACCTATTTAGGGGGTTCAAGTCACCAGGTCTTGATGAGCTATATCCCAGAATACTAAACATATTGAGAAAGAATTGGAAATATCACACAGGACTTAAGGACAAATGTCCCTGTTTGGGATACGGGAGAGCCTATTCTACTGCTGAAGGGAACAGACTTTGCTACGGTAGGTATGGTGACCAATTCCTCCCACCTTCAAAGTTTATACAGCTGTACTGCATTCTTTTTAGTTTTAAAATAAACAACAATGCATGTACATTTTGTTCTTGGTTTATTTTAATTCGGTATAATCTACAGACTTTTAATTCAATTCTGGAGTTAACCCTCAAAGATCCATGCCTGTTTTGGGCCCATTAAGTCCCTTAAAAGCATTTACTCTGGGAAAATCTCTAAATATGGCTCATGTTTAGGTTCCCCAAATGGGATTAACATGACCCCCACTTCTGAAACCATCAACAAAGTTTGTAATGTATATATCAAGTAAAGAACAGCCTTTATTTCACCCCAAAGAAAATTCAGAAGACTTAAAGGACTCACAGCAATCCACATACAATGCAGAAAACATACTGAAGACAAAATCACTTCCAAATAATCAATACAGTTCTCCTCTAGTGGATCTCACTTTCCCCTTCACAGATGCTATAGTCTAGCCAGTTGGTTTTTTTGTTATTTCTCACAACTCTTACGTCATTTACTGGGCATGGAATGTGCACTTCCTCTCATCTCCTCATCTTAGAATTCCTTATTTCCTTCAAAGTCTAGCCAGACTCCTGTATCTTCTTCCTTCCACCAGAACTTGGATTCCCACACCTGGGATTCTGGGCTGTAACTGGAGAGCTCTCTCACCTTAACTAGCATAGTCCCAATGCTACCCACTCCACTTTTCAGCCATTTCCATGCCATGCTGCTCCCTCCACACTGTACCTTTGCCCTTTCCTTTAGCCGCACCCTCCCCACCATGTTTTATCTTTCCCTTTTAGCCTCAAAGTTTTGTCTTGTTTGCTTATTTTTTTTTAGTACAATGCCCAATATATAGTAGATGCTTAATACATATTTTTCCCCTTGCCCTTTCTTCTTCCCTCCTTCCCTTACACCCACCAAGATAAGAAATATGGGAAAATTCAGTGTTGAAGGGGTAGTAGGAAGAATGACACTCTAATTTACTTCTAATGGAGCTGAAAAAAGCTTAGAATCATTCAAAATGTTACTCAATTGTTCATTATCCTTTGATCTAAAAAAATCTCACTATTGGGGTTATATTGCAAGAAGGTTATTAGTAGTAAGAAATTACACACACATATATACAAAACATTCATAGCAACATTATTGTATATATATGTGTGTATATATGTATATATATACATATATATATATGAATTGGGAAGACTATAAGCTGATGCATAATAAATGATGCTAGGTAAAAGAACAATATATGCAATGACTACAACAATGTAATAAAAAGACTAACAACAGAAATGTAGAATACAAGGGACAATATCGGAACTATACTGTCAAAATTGAAGTTCAGATTATTTTCTTTTTCATTTGCTTATTTATTTAATTTTTTACATTCATTTTCACAAAATTTTGGGTTCCAAATTTTCTCCCCATTTGTCCCCTACCCCCACCCCAATACACTGAGCATTCTAATTTCCACCATCACCAATCTGCCCTCTCTTCTATCATCCCTCCCTTCCCTTGTCCCCATCTTCTCTTTTGTCCTGTAGGGCCAGATAACCTTCTATTCCCCATTGCCTGTATTTCTTATTTCCCAGTAGCAAGAACAATACTCGACAGTTGTTCCTAAAACTTGGAGTTCCAACTTCTCCCCATTCCTCCCTCCCCACCCATTTCCTTTGGGAAGGCAGGCAATTCAATATAGGCCATATCTGTGTAGTTTTGCAAATGACTGATAAGAGTCATGTTATGTAAGACTAACTATATTTCCTTCTATCCTATCCTTCCCCCATTGCTTCTATTCTCTCTTTTGATCCTGTCCCTCTCCAAGAGTGTCGATTTCATATTGCTTCCTCTTCCCATTGCCCTCTCTTCCATCATCCCCCCACCCTGCTTATCCCCTTCTCCGCCACTTTCCTGTATTGTAAGATAGGTTTTCATACCAAAATGAGTGTGCATTTTATTCCTTCCTTTAGTCGAATGTGATGACAGTAAACTTCATGTTTTTCTCTCAACTCCCCTCTTTTTCCCTCCACTAAAAAGTCTTCTGCCTGCCTCTTCTATGAGAGATAATTTGACCCATTCCATTTCTCCCTCTCTCCTCCCAATACATTTCTCTCTCACCGCTTAACTTGATTTTTTAAACATATGATCCCATCCTATTGAGTTCACTCTGTGCTGTCTGTCTCTGTGTGTGCGTGCACGTATGTATGTGTGTGTGTGTGTGTGTGTGTGTGTGTGTGTGTGTGTGTGTGTAATCCCACCAACTATCCAGATACTGAAAAGTTTCAAGAGTTACAAATATTGTCTTTCCATGTAGGAATGTAAACAGCTCAGCTTTACTAAGACCCTTATGACTTCTCTGTGCTGTGTATCTTCTCATGCTTCTTTTCATTCTTGTGTTTGAAAGTCAAATTTTCTTTTCAGCTCTGGTCTTTTCATCAAGAATGCTTGAAAGTCTTCTATTTCATTGAAACACTTTTTTCCCCTGAAGTATTATACTCAGTTTTGCTGGGTAGGTGATTCTTGGTTTTAGTCCAAGTTCCTTTGACTTCTGGAATATCCTATTCCACGCCCTCCGATCCCTTAATGTAGAAGCTGTTAGGTCTTGAGTTATCCTGATTGTATTTCTACATTACTTGAATTGTTTCTTTTTAGCTGCTTGTAATATTTTCTCCTTGACCTGGGAACTCTTGAATTTGGCCACAATGTTCCTAGGAGTTTCTCTTTTTGGATCTCTTTCAGGAGGTGATCGGTGGATTTCTTGAATACTTATTTTGCCCTCTGGTTCTAGAATATCAGGGCAATTTTCCTTGATAATTTCATGAAAGATGATGTCCAGGCTTTTTTTTTGATCATGGCTTTCAGGTAGTCCCATAATTTTTAAATTGTCTCTCCTGGATCCATTTTCCAGGTCAGTTGTTTTTCCCATGAGATATTTCACATTCTCTTCCATTTTTTCATTCTTTTGGTTTTGTTTGGTGATTTCTTGGTTTCTCGTAAAGTCATTAGACTCCATCTGTTTCATTCTCATTTTGAGAGAACTATTCTCTTCAGTGAGCTTTTGAACCTCCTTTTCCATCTGGCTAATTCTGCTTTTGAAAGCATTCTTCTCCCCATTGGCTTTTTGAACCTCTTTTGCCAATTGAGTTAGCCTATTTTTCAAGGTGTTATTTTCTTCAGCATTTTTTTGGGTCTCCTTTAGCAAGCTGTTGATCTGCTTTTAATGCTTTTCTTGCATCTCTCTCGTTTCTCTTCCCAGTTTTTCCTCCACCTGTCTAACTTGATTTCCAAAATCCTTTTTGAGTTCTTCCATGGCCTGAACCCACTGAATATTTATTTTGGATGTTTGGGATACAGAAGCCTTGACTTCCATGTCTTTCCCTGATGGTTAACATTGTTCTTCCTCATCACAAAGGGAGGAGATATCTGTTCACCAAGAAAGTAACCTTCTATGGTCTTATGTTTTTTCCCTTTTCTGGGCATTTTCCCATCCAGTTACTTGACTTCTGAGATTTCTCTCCACACTCACCTCACCTCCAGATCCACCCAGCTAGTGCTTGGGGGCTGAGATTCAAATGCTGCTTCCCAGCCTCAGGGCTTTCAGTGGGGCAGGGCTGCTATTCAGTGTGAGATTAAATTCAGATGCTCAGGTAGGGGCAGGGTGCTATTCAGTGTGAGATTAAGTTCAACTGCTCTGGTGGGGACAGGGCCACCACACAGGGCTCAGTTCCCTCAGGGGGTTTATGTGGAGATCTTCAACAATGGATCAGAGCTCCTGCCTTCTTTGGGAGCCCCTGTCTGCTGCTGCCTCTGCTGCTGCCTCCCGAGGGGGCCTGAGTTATGGAGACACCCCACTCCCCTCTCAGCCAGCCAAGAAGGCTTTCTCACTGACATTTAGTGCCTGTGGGTGGAGGGACCTGCGCAGCCTCTGAAGATTCCATCCTTGAAGCCTGCTCGGATGTGTTCCTCTTGGTGCCGCACAGCCAAGGCAGGGCTGGGTTCTGGTCCAGGTCTGGTGCGCAATGAACCTTTGGTGTTGGTTTTTCAAGTCTCTCTGGAACAGAAGTCTCCTGCACTCTGTTGCTGTGTGGCTTCTGCTGCTCCTGAATTTGTTGGGAGTTTTTCTTTACAGGTATTTTATGGGCTGTGGGTTTGGAGCTAGCATATGTGAATCTTTCTACTCTGCCATCTTGACTCCTCCCCCCAGATTCTTTTTTTTTAAATCAATGATTGGTAAACAAGCAAAGTGGAAAATGCTGTACTATTAGTTACAATAATGCTCTCAGTTAATTTTGTTTATTCCTCTCTTTCTTTCCCTCCCAACAGAAGGGAAATAGGAAAAATACTAGGAAAATACTTTATAGGAGAATTTGGGTTTTTATTGGGAAATAAATATTGTGTTGAAACATGATGTAGCAATAATTTTTAAAGGGCCATAAAGTTGGCCATATATCTACCCTTTACCCCTCTTAAATTATTTGCATCTTGAAATCAAAGACTGTATTGTATTTGTATTCCTAACACCTATCATGGTGCCTGGCATTTAGTTGTCTCTTTGTGAATCTTGGTTGGATTTGGTGAATTAAAACGAACAGATTAGTAGGGAATAAATGTTGTAGTAAAAAGATTTCATTTTGCCAAAGATTTACCACATAGCTTCCATAGAATAATTAATTCTTTTGTGCCATATTTTCCCTATCCTCCTAAAAAATGAAAATGATATTACTTTTGTGGAATAATATTTCTTATTTCCATTGACTGCTTGGTTTAAATTATGAAGTCATCTATTTTCTACTCAGTGCAATTTGGCAAGTAGATATTAAGTGCTTACCAGTAATGGTGCAGTAAAATAATACTGCAGTTGGAAGTTAGAGTAGTTAGTATGGTTGAGGCTAGAGAGGAGATAGAGGCAGAAGACTGGGCATTGTGCCAATCCAAACAGGAAAGAGGAAGTACAAATGACTGTCCTGAAAGCAACCAAGTGAGGAATGTGGAAGACTCACTGGGTGAATCCAGAAGTGCCCAGAGGCTCTCTAGAAGTTGCCCGGGGTCTGAGAATATGAGCCAAAGGTACCTCCCAGTCAGCAGGTGACAATTAGAGGACATGTCCGATGGTAGGGCATTCACTTGACCTTCTAGATCCCCAGGAGCACCCCAGCAGGTCTCCAAAATGTTACACAACTGTCTGGAGAATATTAAACCCTGAATATTCCCCACATTTTTAAAAAACCTCTATTTTTAAAAATATGGTGAATGGAAGAAGTCAGTCCATGTGGACAGACCAAAACACTTCCAGGATATACTTATGCTCAGCCTGAAGCTATGCAGCATGGCTGTAAACAGCTGGAAAACAGCTGCATCTGACAGACCCTACTGACACGCTGCTGTCAGGGACAGGCTGGCTCAGTACAAGTGAAAGTGACATTCTATCCGCAAGGCTAAACAACAGAGTCCTGAGCAGCATCTGGCCTCTCAGACAAGTGGAAGCGCAGCTACATAAGGCTGCTTCCCTCACGAAAGCAAACTGGGAAATAGATTAGTTTTGCTACGAACGTTCTCCTAGGGAGTAATAGGAACAAGGAGCGTCACCTTTGTTCATGAAGGACTATGGCTAGGTAAAGATTTAGGGATTTTAGCTGAAACGTATCTACATAGAAATTCTCTGCTTTTTTTGTCCCTCATGTATCATCCACTGTTCTTCCCATATCCCTTGGGGTGGAGGGAGGATAGCTTTCAATCACAGCCTCAGTTTTCCAAGGCTCAGATAGATAAGTCTTGGTGAACCCTGAGTTATACCTGCATCTGTTTTTTTGTTTCCCCTTATTTTTGACCGTTTCTATCTATGATTGACAAGCTCTGAGGTGGGCTCCTACATGGTAACTTGGCTCTCTGGAAGCTGCCCAGGGTCTGAGAGGGTGAGTCAGGAGTACCTCCCAATCAGCAGGTGACAATTTGAGGGCACATCCAAGTGGCAGAGCATTTACTTGGTCTGAATCTAAATAGCCAAGTCCCATCATTCATTGGGTTAGCTCAACAGCAGTAATTATTCACACCAAGCAGATAAAAGCTGAGTCCTGATCTGTCTCTACAACCCAAACTTTGTAGAGAATTCAGGCTACTCTTCAAGCTTTAATTTTCACAAGAGAAATCTTGTGTTCTTTGCCATGGAAGAGATAGCAGAGAGGGTAAGTACAATTGTAGCACAGCATAATGGAAAGAATATCAGATGTAGAATCAGGGGAGCTCACTTCAAATTCCAGTTCTGCTACTTGCTAGCTGTATGGTTTTAGGTAAATAACTTTTACTATAATCCTCAATTTCCTCTCTGTAAAATGAGGAAGTTGAATTAGATGACCTCTAAGGTCCCTCCTAGCTCCAAATCTACAATCCCTCTATAAATCCATTTGTGGCTCTCAAGGTCCTGTGAAGGTTTTCTCAGATGTTTAGTCACAGGGCACAAACGTAATTTTCTTAGGCTTTCCTTTCTTTTGTTGTTAATTTTGAGAAAGGGTGGAAAACAAATGATAATATTTGGGATTTACATAGTACTTTAAAGTTGCAAGGTACTTTATTCAGATTATCCATTTGAGCTTGTAAGGTAGGTAATGCAGGTACCTAATCCTCCCCATGAGGAAACAGAGGCTTTGAGAAGTTGCCACTTGCTCATGGTCACATAACTGGAAGGAAGGAAGGAAAGAAGGGAGGGAGGAAGGGAGGGAGAAAGGAAGGAAGGAAGGAAGGAAGGTGCAGAAATAGATAGATGATTACTCCCACCTTCAAATTTATAATGCTATGGACATTGTTACATAATCAACCATGGCCAAAAGAGATTCCAGGACTGATTCTGTTAGTGATTTGGCTTGAAAATTGTTAATTATCTAGGGTAGATTGAGCACATAGGAACTTAGCTTTAAAATTGGAAGGGACCTTGGAGCACACTGAGTCTAATATCTTCATTTAAAGTTGATGAATTTGAGGCACAGAGAGGTTAAATGACCTGCCAAGGGTCACATAGCTTGTGAGTGTTTGTCAGGATTCAAACTCTGGTCTTCTTGACTCCCAGTACAGCATTCATCTGCTATGCCATTGAGTTGCCTCAAATAACTTCCCTGACAAAAAACTGAACCCCAAATGTGGTGGCTGAATCATCAGACCGTAAGGCAGCACATGCTTTGGGCAATAAAGCACCTACATATACTGACTATAGAAACAGACAGAGGAGAAGGGGCAGGATTGGAGTAGTATACGCATACACACACACACACACACACACACACACACACACATCCACAGTTGGGTAGCATCATTTGCTGCCTTTTCTCTGCTCACTGTCGTAATAAGGATTACTTGATTGAAGTTAAATAGAAGTGATGTAACTTTTGATATAACTTTGACTCAAACAAGTCCTCCCTAGAATCTTTAGAAGGAGGCAAGAAGCTTAGTGGCTACTTTATCTTCATTTTCACCTTAATAAATCCATTTGGGTTAGATTACTGGCCTCCAAAAAGTTGAGTAAAGAAGATGAGTGTATCACTGATTGTAATATGGTTCTGTCACTTACCAAGCCTCAAAACTGAATATATTTGTATGCATGTTGCTCCGTTAGATTATAAGCCTATTGAGGGCAGGGACTGTATTTTGTCTTTTTTTTTTTTGCATTCCCAGAATTTAACAGAGTGCCTGGCACATAGTAGGAGCTCCATAAGTGTGTCAGTCAAGTGATTGATTCTCATTAATTCCATCAGACTTTAACATGTCCTTAAAAGCCAAAACTTTGATTATGTTGAGAAATCAAGTCCACAGGGGCTGGTGAAATAGCTTCTTTTGGTCACTTAAAAATTTGAGGCATGTTGCTTGTGAATTGTGTGTACCCTCTGTAACTTAACTCCCCCATGAAACTACAGGAACAACCACATTTAACACCATAGACCCTCCCTGGTAGTGAACGCCAGCAAAATTTGGCCTTTAACAGACTTCAGCTCACCTCTTTAGACCAGAGGCAGTTGGTTCATTTAACAAAGTACCCAAGGGTTGTCTGAACTGAGAGCCATAAAAAATTGTTCATCTGCTCAGTCCCAGGCCATTTAATTTTGGAGGCATCTCTGCCAGTTGGTTGCAGTAATTAGCCTTCTTGTATCAGGGCAGCTTCCCTGAAGCTATGCTAAGTAAGGTTGCACTTTTGTATGGCAACCTAAGCAGGGCTGTGCAAATGAGCCTGGCCACCCATCTTCTAGACAGAAACCCTAACTGCAGCTTCCTGGCTCAGGGTGCCTTTCGTGCCCACCTGCAGATCTTATTTACTGATTATTAATGAAACAAACTGTAGGCAGCTGTGAAAAGCATGCACAGCATGGCAGCCTCACACTGCAACTCCAAACTATACTCCCTGGGACTGTAATTTCCTTGAAAGACACCTGACTCCAATTTTAGCTTTTCCTTGTGCCCCTCCCCCATTCTCATCCCTCCTTCCCCCCCATTTTGCTTATCCACACCCCTTCCCCAAGGCATTTGTGCTGGGAGTAATCAAAGGCAAACTGAGTCCTGAGTATGAGAGATAGGCACTCATGGAGCATTTGTCTTTGTATCTGTCACCTCCTTGATATAAGTGGGGATTTGGAAAGGAAAATATGTTGGTATTACTATCAAAACTGGCGTGAAGTACCATGGACCTGGGGTTAAGAAGACCTGCCAAAATGCTGTGTTCCAGGGCACCAAAGAATGAGGTTACGTGTGAGTTTATTAATTGCTAGTGGTAACATGGAGCTCATCCTTTATATTTAAAATGTGGGTTTGAAAAATAAAATTGAATTGGAAAAATTGCAGATCTGAAAATGGCATAGACTTTATGTTGTTTCCACTGCTTAGGGGTATGACATGTAGAGGGAAGGTCTATGAAGGAAGTAGGCTTATTATCGGCCTATACGATGTGAATCTTCAGAATTTACAGATCTGCATGCTAGTGAGCACATCTGCAGATCTTTGGTTTCCTGGGAAACCACCATGCACTACAATTGCAGGAAAAGGTCTCTATATTTTACGTTATATCCAGTGTGATCTTTATTTCCTCCTAAGTGCACAAGAAAGTAATATTTCAGAGGTTGGATAAATTTTTGCATGCTTAATTCTGAGATTAATTGAACGGACACCTTGGATGTAATTAAAAATAGGTTATGGTGTTTTCTTCCTTTTGATGGATGCTATTGCAAATATGGGACTTTATCTCATATTAGTGCCCTGATTTTCTTTTATTAGAGAGAAGAACTATTCAAATGAATAAAATAAAGCATCTGAAGTTGAAATTTGGGAGAGAAGGAACTTATAAATTCTGTGACAGATTAGCTATTTTTTGTTCCATTTAATCACTGGATGCTCAAAGCACTGTAGACTCTGTTAATTAAAAAATGATCTACCTAGTCTGGTTACAATTAATCTTTATTTGCTTGAGTTTTGAGGTAGAATAAAGTAAACATTCCAAATGGGGAAATACACCCCTTTCAGTATGTAGGGATTTTATGAGGATGGAGATTAGTAAACCATGGTGCTAAATTAATAAGATATAGAGAAGATATCATAGATATAGAAGTTGGAAGGGACCTTAATTATCTTCATCTCCACCCCCTCCTTCTCTCATTTTATAGATGAAGAAATTGATGCTCAGAGAGATTAAGTGATTTTCCTAGGTCCTAGAGATTATAAGTAGCAGGACTCAAGCCCAGGTTCTTTGACATTTTCTACTTGTGTGATCTTGGGAAATATATCCCTCTTTCTTCTGTTCCTCAGTGCTTTCTTGACTTTTTATATTTCACATTATTTTTTAAAATATATTTTTATTTCATTAACTATTTCCCTATTACATATGAACATTTTTAACAGTAATTTTTAAAAATTTTGAGTTCCAAATTCTTTTCCTCCCCACACTCCTCCTCCCTTCTTGAGAAGGCAAGCAATTTCATATGGATTACATATGTGAAGTCATATAAAATGTGATTCCATATTAGTCATGTTGCAAAGGAAAAAAAGAGATAAAATAAAACAAGAAAAATGAAGTTTATAAAAAGATGTTTCAATCTACATTCAGAATTTATCAGTTTTCTCTCTGTAGGTAGATAGCATGTTATCATGGACCCTTTGGAATTGTCTTCATCAAAGCAGCTAAGACTTTCACAGTTAATCATCCTTACAATATTGCTATTACTGTATTTTTGTTCTCCTAGTTCTGCTTCACTTCACATGACTTTGTATAAGTCTTCCCAGGTTTTTGTGAGAGCCTTCTGCTCATCATTTCTTGTAGCATAATAGTATTCCATTACAGTCACATACTACAACTTATTCAGCCATTCCCCAATTGATGGACATCCCCTTGATTTCAAATTCTTTGCCACCCCAAAAAGAACTGCTATGAATATTTTTGTACACATAGGTACATTTCCCTTTTCTTTGATCTCTTTGGGATATATACCTACAAGGGGTATTGTAGGTCAAAGGGTATGCATAGTTTTATAGTCCTTTGGGTGTGGTTCCAAATTATTCTCTAGAATGGTTGGACCAGTTCACAACTCTGTCAGCAGCGAATTAGTGTCCCAATTTTTCCACATCCCCTCCAGCAACTAATCTGATAGGTGTGAGGTGGTGCCTCAGGGTTCTTTTAACTTGCATTTCTCTAATCAGTAGTATTTACAACATTGTTTTATGTGACTATGGATAGCTTTGATTTCTTCTGCTGAAAACTGCCTTTCATATCTTTGGATCACTTATCAATGGGGGAACAGGTTTTATTTTTATCCATTTGGCTCATTTTCCTATATATTTGAGAAATGAGGCTTTTATCAGAGAAACTTGCTATAAGTTTTTCCTTTTGATTCCTTTTTTTCTTCTAATTTTGGCTGCATTGGTTTTGTTTGTGCAAAACTTTTTAAATTTCATGTAATCAAAATTATCCATTTTACTTTCTGTGATGTTCTCTATCTCTTATTTGGTCATGAACACTTCCCTTAACCATAGATCTGACAGGCACGGTTTTTTTCACTCTCCTCTAGTTTACTTACTTTGTGTCAAAATCATTTATCCTTGATCTTATCTTGGTATATGGTGTGTGAAATTAGTCTATTCCTAGTTTTTTCCCCAATTAAATTTTCAGTTCTTCCAGTAATTTTTTTCAAGTGTTGAGTTCTTAACCCAAAGGCTTACATTTTGGGGTTTATAAAACACTAGATTACTATAATTATTTACTATTGTATATTATGTGCTTAATCTATTCCAATGATCCACTGTTCTATTTTTTATCCAGTGTCACACTCTTTTGATGATTACCACTTTGTAACATAGTTTGAAATCTTTTCTTCCAGGCTACCTTCCTTCTACTTTTTCCCCTAGACAGGCTTGTCATGTTTATTATATTGGCTCAGCCTATCCATGAACAATTAATATTTCTCCAATTGTTTGGCCCTTTATTCACATGAAAAGTCTTTTGCAACTGTGTTCATATAATCCCTGGCTTTGTCTTGGCAGGTAGACTCCCAAGTATTTTATATTTGCTGTAGTTATTTTAAATATCTCTTCCTGCTGTGTTTTGTCATTAATAATATAAAATGTTGATGGTTTATATGAGTTTATTTTATATCCTGCAACTTTGTTGATGTGGTTAATTGTTTCAACTAGTTTTTTTAGGTGATTCTCTAAGATTCTTTAATTATACTACCATATCATATACAGTGATAATTTTTTCTTCATTGCCTATTTTTATTCCTTCAGTTTACTTTTTGGTCTTATTGTTATAGCTAACATTTCTAGTACAGTACTGAGTAATACTGGTGATAATGGACATCCTTGTTGCACCCTTGATCTTATTGGGAAGGTTTCAAGTTAATCTCCATTACAGATAATGTTTGCTGTTCATTTTAGATACTACTTATTGTTTTAAAAAAGGCTTCATTTATTCCTATGTTTTCTAGTGTTTTGTTTTTTTTTTTAATAGGAATGAATGTTGACATTTCCAGTTCTGGAAGCCAAGATGGCAGAGTGATTGGTAATTCTATCTCCCTCTCTTTGTTGACCTCCCTGGGAAAAACCCTGGAACAGTGGGAGTAAACAGACTTTTAGCCTGTGAGGCTAGAAAGATTGCTAAGGAAGGTTCCACTTGCTGTGGCCAAAGGTGACCAGTGAAGGATCAGAGCTGTTCCAGACAGCCCCATCTCAACAAACTGGGAGAAAATCCTGAGCCCCACGGTGATGAAACCAGCAACTGCCAACACCAGGAGCCCAGGTGTGCCTGAGCACCCCAGGGGAATCGAGAAGACACTAGCACAGACAGCTGAGCTTGCCTATGCTCTAGCTCAGCAGAGGAGACCTGTGGCATCCAAACTATCCCTCCCCCACACTTAATGAGCTAGCTCCAGGGTAAGTGCATGGAAACCCAAAAAGACCTCACCTGGCCTCTGCTTTCCAGCACCAGCCAGCTCAACACCAGGTAAGCTGTAGCATTTTAGCTTCTAGCTGAAAGAACCAGAGGCCACAATACACAAAGCCTCAAGTTTTAGGCACAAGATCTGTGGGACAAAGCTCCCTGTGCCACAGACACAGAGATCTACTTTAAAAGACAGAAAAAGGGTTATTATCATGAGTAAGAAGCAAAACAGAAAAGACCATAGACTCTTTCTATGGGAATGAGGAACAAGATACAAATACCAAAGAGGTCAGCATTGAGACTATACTCCCATCTGAAATGTCAGAAGGAAATATGAACTGGTCTGAAGCACAAAGAGCCTTCTCAGAAGAGCTCAGGAAGGATTTTAAAACCCAAATTAGATAAATAGAAGAAAAGCTGACCAATGACTTTAAAAATATGAAAAAACAAATCTCAGAAGAATTTAAAAGGACACTTGGACAAATGGAAAAGGAGGTACAAAGCCTTACTGGTGAAAATAACTCCTTTAAAGGAACAATTGGATGATGGAAAAGGAGATACAAAAGTTAACTGAAGAAAACAACTTGATAAAAAATAGAATCAGGAAGTAGAAGTTAATGAATCTATGAGATATCAAGAATCAGTGAAACAAAATCTAAAGGATGAAGAGATAGAAGAAGATATAAACTATCTAATTGGAAACACAACTGACCTGGAAAATAGATCTAGGAGAGAAAATCTTAAGGATTATTGGTCTACCAGAAAGCCATGATGAGAAAAGAGCTTGGACGATGTCATCCAAGAAATCATCACAGAAAATTTCCCAGAAGTCCTAGACTCAGAGGGCAAAATAGTCATCCAAAGAATCCACCATTCACCTCCTGAAAGGGACCTCAAGCTAAAAACACCAATGAATATCATTGCCAAGTTCCAGAACTATCAAGTGAAGGAGAAAATAGTGCAGGCAGCTAGAAAGAAGGAATTAAAATATCGAGGAGCTACAGTCAGGATCACACAGGACCTTGCAGCTTCTACATTAAAAGACTGAAAGCATTGGAATATGATATTTTGTAAGGCAAAGGAGCTGGAACTACAACCAAGGATTAGTTACCCAGCAAAATGAGTATAATATTTCAGGCAAGGAGATGGGCATTCAATGAAGTAAAGGACTTCCAGACTTTCCTGATGAAAAGGCCAGAACTCAACAGAAAATTTGATCTTCAAATGTAAGTCTCAAGAGAGGCATAAAAAGATAAACGGGAAAAAAAACTTGTTACACAATATGGGCAAACTGTTTACATCCTTATAAGGGAAGATGATACTTGTTAGTCTTGAGAATTGTATATTTATTATGAAATGTAAAAGGGATATACATAGATAGAGGGAGTGGATATAAATTAAATGATGTGATGATAACAAATGTGATTTAAGCATGTGAAGGGATAATAATGGGAGATGTGAAAAGGAGGAAGCAGAAAAAAATAAATTCCATCATAAGAATAGGCAAAAAATATAGATATTACAGTACAGGGAAAGAGGAGAGGGAGATGAACATTGTTTGAAAGGTACTCTCATCTGATTGGATTCAAGGAGGGTACAACAAACTCAGTTAAGCATAATAATACAATTAGCTCTATGGCACTAGAAAGGCAAGGGGGAAAGAAGTAGTAAGGGAAAAGGAGATTTAAAGGGAAGGGGTCTGAAAGAAGAGATGGAAGACTGAAGGAGTTGGTGATCAAAAATTAAAACTCTGTTGTGGAGGGGAAGGGAGAAGGGAGAACTAAAAGCATAAACAAGGGGAAAGAGAATGGAGGGAAAGACACAGATAGTAATCATAACTGTGAATGTGAATGGGATGAACTCTCCCATAAAACAGAGACAGATAGCAGAATGGATTAAAAACCATAATCCAACAATATGCTGTTTACAAGAAACACATTTGAAACAGGGGCACACATACACAGGGTAAAGGTAAAAGGTTGGAGTAGAATATTTTTTACTTCAGCTGATATAAAAAAAGCAGGGGTAGCAATCTTAATCTCAGACAAAGCAAAAGCCAAAAGAGATCTAATCAAAAGAGATAAGGAAGGAAATTATATCCTGCTAAAAGGCACCATAGACAATGAAGCAATTTCATTACTAAACATATAAACTCCAAGTGGTATAGCATCCAGATTCTTAGAGGAGAAGTTAAGGGAGTTACAGGAAGGAAAACTGTACTAGTGGGGGACCTCAATCTCCTCCTCTCTGAACTTGATAAATCTAACCTCAAAATAAACAAGAAAGAAGTTAAGGAGGTGAATAGAACTCTGGATAAGGTGGATATGATAGATCTCTGGAGAAAACTGAATGGGGATAGAAAGGAATATACCTTTTCCTCAGTGGTACATGGCACATATACAAAAATTGACCATGTAGTGGGTCATAAAAACCTCACAATCCAGAGAAGAAGAGTAGAGATGGTCAATACATCCTTCTCAGATCATAATGCAATGAATCTTATATGTAGTCAAAGGTCATGAAAATATAAACCAAAAATGAATTGGAAACAATCTAATCCTAAAGAATGAGTGGGTTAAACAACAAATTATAGAAAAAATCAGCAACTTCATCCAAGAGAATGACAATAATGAGACAATCTACCTAATTTTATAGGATACTGCAAAAGCAGTTCTTAGGAGAAGTTTTATATATTTGAATGCTTATATGAATAAAATAGAGAAAGAGGAAATCAGTGAATTGGGCATGCAGCTGAAAAAGCTAGAAAAAGAACAAATTGAAAATCCCCAAGTAAATACCAAATTAGAAATACTGAAAGTCAAAGGAAAGATTAATAAAATTGAAATCAAGAAAACTATTGAATTGATAAGTAAAAGCAAAGAGTTGATTTTATGAAAAAAATAATTAAATTGATAAATCTTTGGTCAATTTGATTAAAAAAAGAGAGAAGAAAACAAAATTACCAATATCAAAAATGAAAAGGGTGAACTCACTTCCAAAGAGGAGGAAATTAAAACAATAATAAGAAATTACTTTGTCCACCTGTATGCCCATAAATTTGACAATTTAAATGGGATGAATGATTATTTTAAAAGATATAAATTGCCCAGATTAAAGGAAGAGGAATTTCAAAAGAAGTTGAATTTAATACTTAAATAACAGAAGAGGAAGTTGAATACTTAAATAACCCCATCTCAGGAAAAGAAATTGAACAAACCATCAATGAACTCCCTAGGAAAAAATCTCGAGGGCCAGATGGATTCACAAGTGAATTTTATCAAAAATTTAAAGAACAGTTCATTCCAATACTATATAGACTATTTGGGAAAATTGGTGAAGGAGTCCTCCCAAATTCATTTTATGATACAAATATCGTTTTGATATTTAAACCCAGAAGAACGAAAACAGAGAAAGAAAATTATAGACCAATTTCTGTAATGACTATAGATGCAAAAATTTTAAATAAGATTTTAGCAACAAGAATACAACAATTTATCATGAGAATAATACATTATAATCAGGTAGAATTTATACCAAGAATGCACGGCTGGTTCAATATGAGGGAAAACTATTAGCATTATTGATCATATCAACAATAAAACTAACAGAAACCACATGATTATCTCAATAGATGTAGAAAAAGCTTTTGACAAAATACAATACCCATTCCCACTGAAAACTTATGGAAAACATAAGGAATAAATGAAACTTTCCATAAAATAATAAGCAGTATCTGTCTAAAACCTTCAGCAAGCATTATGTGCAATGGGGATAAGCTAGATGCATTTCCAATAAGATCAGGGGTGAAACAAGGATGTCCATTATCACCACTATTATTCAGCATGGTACTAGAAATGTTAGCTGTAGCAAGAAGAGAAGAAAAAGAAATTGAAAGGCAAATAATATATGGCAAAGAAGAAACTAAGTTACCACTCTTTGCAGATAATATGATGATATACTTAGAGAATCCCAGAGAATAAAGTAAAAAACTACTTGAAATAATAAACAACTTTGGCAAAGATGTAGGTTACAAAATAAACCCACACATTTCTATATATTAATAAAAAAGTCCAACAGCAAGAGATAGAAAGAGAAATCTCATTTAAAGCTGTGGTAGACACTATCAAATATTTGGGAGTCTACCTGCCAAAACAAACCCAGGGACTATGTGAACACTATTACAAAATACTTTTTGCACAAATAAAGTCAGATCTAAATAAGTGGAAAAACATCAGTTGCTTGTGGGTGGGCTAAGCCAATATAATAAAAATGACAATTCTACCTAAATTAATTTACTTTGTCAGTGCCATACCCATAAAACTATCATATAATTATTTCATAGAGCTACAAAAATAATATCAAAATTTTTTTGGAAGAGTCAAAGGTCCAGAATATGAAGGGAACTAATGAAAAGAAATGCTAGGGAAGGTGGCCTAGCTCTACCAGATCTCAAATTGTATTATAAAGCAGCAGTCATCAAAACCACTTGGTACTGGCTAAGAAACAGAAGGGTAGACCAGTGGAATATGTTAGGTACTCAAGATACAGTAGTCAATGAATATAGCAATCTACTATTTGATAAACACAAGGAAGCCAGCTTTTGGGATAAGAACTCATTGTTCAACAAAAATCACTGGGAAAACTGGTTAACAATGTGACAGAAACTAGACGTAGACCAATGCCTGACACCATACACAAGAATAATGTCCAAATAGGTACATGATCTAGGTATAAAGATTGATACTATGAACAAAGCAGTGAAGCAAGAAAGAGTGTATTCATCAGATTTATGGACAAGGGAAGAATTTTTGACTAAACAAGAGGTAGAAAGGATTATGAAGTGTAAAGTGGATAATGTTGATTACATTAAATTGAAAAGTTTTTGCACAAACAAACCCAGTGCAACCAAGATTAGGAGGGAAGCAGAAAACCGGGCAAGAATTTTTGCAGCTAGTGTCTATGATAAAGGCCTCATTTCTAAAATATATAGAAAACTGAGTCAAATGTACAAGAATACAAATCATTCCCAAATTGGTAAATGGTCTAAGGATATGAACAGGCAGTTTTCAGAGGAAGAAATTAAAGCTATCTATAGTCATATGAAAAAATGTTCTAAATCACTATTGATTAGAAAGATGCAAATCAAAATACCTCTGAGATACCACATCACACTTATCAGATTGACTAACATGACAAAACAGGATGATGATAAATGTTGGAGAAGATTTGGGAGAGTTGGAACACTAATTCATTGTTGGTGGAGCTATGAGCCGATCCAATCATTCTGGAGAGCAATTTGGAACTATGCCCAAAGGGCTACAACAATTTGCATACCCTTTGACCCAAAAATACTGCTTCTAGGACTATATCCCCAAGAGATCATAAAAATGGGAAAGAGTCTCACATGTCCAAAATTGTTTATAGCAGCTCTCTTTGTGGTGGTCAAAAATTGGAAATCAAGAACATGCTCATCAACTGAGGAATGACTGAATAAATTGTGCTATATGAATGCAGTGAAATACTGTTGTGCTATAAGAAATGATGAACAGGAAGACTTCAGAGAGGCCTGGAAAGACTTATGTGAACTGATGCTGAGTGAAAGGAAAAGAACCAGGAGAACGTTGTACACAACAACAACCACAGTGTGCGAGGATTTTTTTCTGGTAGACTTAGAACTTCATTGCAATGCAAGGACTTAAAAAATTCCCAGTGATCTCTTAAGGCAAAATGCCTTCCACATCCAGAGAAAGAACTATGGAATTCACTCACAGAATGTAGCAGATCATTTTCTTTTGTATTACGTTTTGGTTTGTTTTATGATTTCTCCCATTCATTTTAATTCTTCTATGCAACATGACTAAGGTGAAAATGCATTTAATAGGAGTGTATGTGTAGAACCTATATAAAATTTTATGCCATCTTGGGTGGGGAGGGAGGGTGGAAGGAGGGGGGAAAATCTAAGTTATATGCAAATGATTATAGAACACTGAAAAGAAATAAAATAATAAAAAAGAAAAAAATTATCAATGAGTTTTTAATTCTTGAAAAAACAAAGAATGTGTTGCACTTTGTCAAAGGCTTTGCTGCATCTGTTGATATAATCATATGATTTTTGTTACTTTAGTTATGGGTGTGATATATTATGCTGATAGTTTTACTAACATTGTGCCATCCCTGCATTCCTCCTAGAAATTCCACTTGGACATACTATTTGATCTTTGTTACATATTGCTGTAATCTCCTTGCTAATATTTTATTTAAATTTTTTGCATCAGTATTTATTACAGAAATTAGTCTAAGTTTTCTTTGTTTTTGCTTTCCCTGGTTTGGGTATGAAAATCATATTTGTGTCATAAAATAAATTTGGTAGGACTCTTTACATATTTTTTCAAATAGTTTCTTTAATATTTGTGTTAATTGTTCCTTAAATGTTTGGTTAGAATTCATTTGCAAATCTATCCTGTTTGGGAATTTCTTCATTTCTTCAA
Source organism: Bettongia penicillata ogilbyi (assembly GCA_023548195.1). Lineage (NCBI taxonomy): Eukaryota > Metazoa > Chordata > Mammalia > Diprotodontia > Potoroidae > Bettongia > Bettongia penicillata. The sequence continues at coordinate 2,962,702 of JAJHZJ010000204.1, read as the reverse complement.
TTTCAGGGAGCTCATTTATGGCTTGTTCAATTTCTTTTCCTAAGATAGGGCTAAGTATTCTTTTTCTTCTGTTATTATGGGCAGTATACATATACATACACACATATTTGTAAATATTCATCCATTTCATTTAGATTGTCAGTTTAGCTAGCATATAATTGGGCATCTATTTCACATTCTTTATCAGGAATATACTCAATGTATCAAAATTATAGAAGTGGATATTAGTAACCCAATTTTTTCTCTTATGGGAGGAGATTGGAGTTGTAGCATGGTGGGGAGAGATGGGTCACAGCCCAACAAGTTCTCATTCCACAAGTTTGTTTATTTATTTTTGAAGTACTTGGCAGAATAGTCACAGCAGGAGAAGCAGAGAATGAAAGGGTTGCACATCTCTATTTCAGAAATCCCTTTAGAGAATATCACAAGAAGGTCAGTGGGAGGAAAAGTGGAACAAGGTCTCATTGTCTCTGATGTACTCCTGTAAGAGCTGGAATATTTGTGAGCCATACCAGGATAAAGTAAGGAAAGTTTACTTCCAATTGCATCATGCTCCTATTATCATTATTGTAAAGGATACAAAAGTGGCATTGGCTTTTGGTAAGGGAGGAGGAAAGAATGTTAATAGTTGTATAAGTGTATTGTGGTGAATAGTCCATTCAAGGCTTTATTGACAGGTCCAGCCTCAATTATAAATGAGGGGAAGGCAAAGAATTTGTAAAGGCAGTCTTTTTTATTGGGGTCTCCCAGCAGGAAATCCTGGTTGCTGTCCAGAATGAATCAAGGAAATAGGGGATTCAGAGCTGCCCAAGTGTTTTATTTCATCTTGCCCCCACCCTGACAGATACTGTAACCATTTGAAATAATGATCCTCTACAAGGTGTGTTTTATGGAATGAAAAGAAACTTTTTCTTTGGTTGAGAAGTGGGATAGTAAGAACCTGGCTTCACAACTTGCAAGCATTTTAGTTCTCATGAAGAGTCTACTTGGTTGAAATAAATATATATGTTTTGCTCTGGTTCAACTCTGTTCTGGTAACTTAGCTTACAAAGCCCAAAAGTATTTGAATAGAATGCATTAGAAATAGTGACAACTTACATTTAGGTAGTACTCTAAGGTTTGCAAAATACTTTTCCATCTATTAAAAATTTCAAAATATTTACTAATCTGCATGGATAGAGGGAGTTTCCCCACTGACAAAATGAAGAGGCAGCCTGGTGTAGGGGTGGAGTACCAGCTTTGAACTCAGGCACTTTTGTTCAGTTACTTTTCAGTCATATCTGACTCTTCATGACCCTATTTTTCATTTTCCTGGCAAAGAAACTGGAGTGGTTTTCTATTTCTTTCTCTAGCTCATGTTACAGATGAGGAAACTGAGGTAAACAAGGTAAAGTTATTTGCCCAGGCTCACATAGCTAGTAATCATTTGAAGCCAGATTTGAACTCAGGAAGAAGAGTCTTCCTGACTCTAGGTCTGACATTCTATCCATTGTGCCACCCTTAGGCATACCCGAGTCTGAATCCTACCTTTGATACCTAATGAGTTATTGGACCTTGGACCTGTCATTTAACTTTTATGTGCCTCATGCAATTTCTTCATGCTTACCTGAAGCTTGTTGAAAAAGGAAGAGCATTGGACTTGGAGTCACAGGGTTTTGAGGTTCAAATCCTGGCTATTCTACTTACTAGTTGTGTGATTTTGAACAAGTTACTTAAAATATCTAGTGCTCAGTTAATTTGTCCTAAAATGAAGAGTTTGAACAAGAATCTTGGATCTGTGACTGTAAGTGCTTAGCACAGTTCCTGGCATATAGTCAGTGTTTAAGAAATGTTTATTGACTATTGTAAGTAGTTTAGATTAAGGTCCCTTTAGCTCTAAATCTCCCATCTTACCAAATCATAGATAAATTGAATTGTGCTAGTGGAGGGAGTTCTGAGACACGGAGTTGCCCATGGTGATGAAATCACAACTCTGTGATTATGAGTATTAACACAGGAAGGACAGATTTGAGAATGTTGAGGGAATAACATTGTATTTAAATAGTGTTGTAGAGTCCAGTAGCGTTGTCTGTAATCTCTTAGTGCTGAGCTGACAAAGCATTACCTTACAACTCTTATAAATATGACATCCCCAGCCCCCTTTTAGGATTCCAGCTTCTAACAGAATTCTTTCTATATAATGCTTATACAATAAGCACTGTAGCCTATTGAATGTTCTCTCTGGCCCCCAAATGCTCCATCACTGATCTAATCAGTGATGTTAGTGATGTTCTCAATTGGCAGTAAAACTCATAGTTTAACAGTTTTTGAAGAAAACTGACAGTGGGAAGTCAAACAAAACAAGCAATTGAAAACCTAAAAATAGGTCATAATATTTTTTCTATAGGGGATGAATAAGCTGAATTCAATGCAGAACACTTAAATATTTATTCCCTATAGACTTTAGAAACTGTGAGGCATTGCTATATAGAGAAATCAAGTATCACATCTTTGGAAAGTCTTCCACAGGTTTAGTCTAGCTTCTTGGATCACAAGAGGCACAAATAAAATTGGCCACACTGAAGGTATGGCCCTGTATTCAAGCAAACGAAAGATATTTTTAGGAGATTTCTTGATGGGTAAACTTTCTTAATATAAAAATATTGATAATCTGTATTATAACTTGATAAATCAGATCTAGAGAGTCAACCAATCAGTTAATGAACATTTATCAAGCACCTACTATGTGCCAGGCTCTGTGCTAAAGTGCTAGGGATACCAAAAGAGGCAATAGATAGTTCCTGTCCTCAAGGAGTTTACAATCTAATGAGGGAGACACTATTCAAACAAATATATGAAAAGCAAGTTATAGACAGGATAAATAAGAATAATTAACAGAGGGAAGTCACTAGAATTAAAAGGGTTTGAGGTAGGCTTCCTGTAGAATGTGGATTTGGAGTTGGAACTTAAAGGAGGTCAGTAGTCAGAGGCATGGGGGACAGCTAGAGAGAATGCCCTGAGCTGAGAGATAGGAGTAAGGTGTTAGAAGACTAAAAAAGCATAATGGCAGGAGGGTAGATTATAAAAGGCTTTGAATGTCAAACACAGCATTTTGTATTTGCTCCTAGAAGTAACAGGAAGCCACTGGAGTTTATTGAGTAAGGCGGTGGCATGATTGAATATGTGCTCTAGCAAAAAGCACTTTGGTTATTGAATGGAGGATAGATTGGAGTGGTTAGAGATGCTAGGCAGGCAGACCCACCAGGAGGCTATTACAATAATCTAGGCAGCATGAGGTACTAAGGGTAGTGGCATTATCAGAGGAGGGATGAGGGCATATTTGAGAGATTTTACAAAGGTGAAATCAATAGGCCTTGGAAATAGCTTGGATGTAAGGGATGAGAGACACTAAGGAATCCAGGATGGACAGTGTAGAGTTGAATTGGTTCACAAAGGAGTCAAGATGGGGAAAAGAGGAGAGAGAGGCTAATATAAAGTAGATGGAATGGGAGAGAATTTGGGGCGGCAGGTCAGAGGATTGCAAGTCATGGTACAGAGGAAGAGTAGGTTATGTAAGGGAAGGCAGAGGGAGAGGTAAAGCCAATAAATACATTATGATCTGTTAAGGAAATTTCAGGATTCTTCAACATAAAGGCTGTACATTTGTGGGGGATGGCAAGATCAAGGATATGACCATCTTTATGTGTGACTGAGGTGGAGTGGATGAGTGCATTGAGGAACTGAGTTGTTAGGGTATTTGAAGGAGAACCAATATTGATACTGAAGTCTCCTAGTATGAGAGTGGGATTTGAGGAGAACAAAAATTGTAAGCCAGCTATCAAATTCATCAAGGAAGGAAGGGGAATGCCTTGGGGTTCTGTTGACAACAGCTATCAGGATTTTGATAGGATGATAGATACAAATGGCATGAACCTTGAAGGAAGAGAGGCTACTGAGTAATGGAGGAAGGGAGAAAGCCTGGAGGTGGCAATGGGGAAACAGGAGTATTCTAATTCCTCTGCTTTCCTTGACTGGTGAACCTAAAAGAATGAGTGAAAGTACAGTCAGTACTCGAAAGAGTGGCCAGGAGAGTGGTGTCATGGGAGAAGCCAGGTTTCAGTTGGTTGGTTGGTTGGTTGTTGTCCTTTGTTCTTGAAGAGGACCAAAATGACATCATCATGATAAAGTGAAGTTTCAGTGTGTCCGATTGTGGCTGATCAGACCAATATGAGTTTGGAATGCTCTACCACAGGTTGGGCACAGATAGTGAATATCTGGGGTGGTTACTTCAAATTTGTGCATCCTACGTTTCCTTTGTGCTGTCTCAATTGCTCATAAAGCACAGTAACTTTTCTGATGTGGGTATGCCATGCTGAGTGGTCCTGTGTCAGTGTCTCCCATGTCATGAGTCAAATCCAAAGTTCTTGAGAGAGACCTTGAGAGTGTCCTTGTATTGCTTCTTCTGATCACCATGTGATCTCCTGCCCCATGTGAGTTCTCCATAATATAGTCTTTTTGGCAAGAGTACATTTTGCATTTAAATAACATGGCCAGCCCATCAGAGTTGTACTCTCTTAAGCATAGTTCGAATGCTTGGTAGTTCAGCTTGAGCAAGGACTTCAGTGCCTGGTACCTAATCCTGCCAGGTGATCCTCAGAATCACAGAAAGATTAGGAGAAGAATAGATTTTAGATGAAGGGAAGTTTGCTGCCTATGGAACAGGCATTCCTGAAAGTTGGGTGGAGTTAGGTTGGAACTTTGGGGTAGGATGGTTGAGGGTAATGGGAATGAGAAATTGGTTGGTAGGGGGTGGTGTGGATTGGAGTTTGGATGATGATCTACAGGATTTCAGTGTCATTGGAATGTGAAGGTATGAGAGTATTCATCATTGAGTGGAAAGCACCATTCTTCTCCCCGCAGAGGATAGGCTCAGCAGGAGATGAGAGACTTTCTGCTGAGTCTCATTTTCCCAAAGGACCCATATAATTCTTCTGATATTTAATGCATCTTGGAGTTGTCATTCCTTCCTTCCTGATCCTTCCCATGTAGTCTAGAACTTGGGATTGTTAGGAAGTCCAGGAACCTTTCCCTTTGAGAGGAAACCTACACAGGTCAAGAGATTCACAATACAAGTGGAGATTAAGTTCCAGGTTCTTCCATATTGTGGTTTCCTACTATGTCTGTGCTTCTTTGCCGTCAATTCTCTGTCTAGTGATAGCTCTTGTTCTCCTTCCCTGTCCAACTGGTTGGAGAAAAATTGATTGGAAAAAAGTTATTCTGTCTTTCTCTTTTTCTTCTGCTTTGGGAGGATCTCTATTTATTCCTTCTCTCTTCCACTCATCACATCTTTTCTTCCATGTATTTGGTTTCCTGGAAGTGCCTGATCTGTACAGTCTTCTCTCAAGGAAATACATTTAAAAGAGTTGGATTGTAATCCTACCTCTGTAGTTGTCTGGGTCTTAGCTTTCTCATCTGTAAAATTATAGGATTGAGCAAAGTTTCCTTCCAGCCCTGTATTCTATAATACAACAAAATGGAGATAGAAAGATATGTTTGACTTTTAAAACGTCCAGGTGGGTGATAATAAGGTCAGCTATTAAGGAAGAGATAGATACAAAATACCTTGTGAAGGTGGCATAGGTGGGACTAAGTAATGGATTAGATGGGAGAAGGAAAAGAAAAGGAAGAGTTAAAGTTGTACTAAAGATGTCAAACATAGAAAACAGTGTGAAAGGAAGTACTAAAATGGTGTGTCAGCCATTGCTACTACCACCAGCATGATGCACTGGATAGACAATTGGATTTGGGATCATGAGGACCTGGGTCTGAATCTTGTTTCATATACTTATTAGCTTAATGACCCAGGAAACCATTTAATTACTCTCGGCCTCAGTGAGCTCATCTTTAAAATGAGGGAGTTGGCCTCTAAGTTTTTTTGTTCCAGCTTTAAATCTATGCACCTTTGAAATACTAATGATAAATGATATTCAGTAAGTCTACTGAAGATGAGTTTATAGCTATATATGAAGTCAATTACAAAAAGTAGTCATTTTTATCCACAATAGTCCATAGAAGATTAAATACAAAAAAGTCAAGTAGCCACTTCTCCTATGATCGTTTCTATCTAAATTCCACAGGAAAAAGATGATAATGAGATAGCAATATTTAATAGTAACAACAACAGTGCTACAGCAGACAGAACCTTAAATGCAAAGCAATAATGGCAGGAAAGCAACTACTCCCAGAGAGTTTTCTATCTGAACTCCACTGTAGAAGAGAAATGTTGAAGATAATAGTGCTAATAATAATTATTATTACCACAAAACTCAATAAAAAACATTCAGATTGCGCAGCAACTTCGTTACATCATTCTTAAATGGATTTTTAGAATCTTAAATGATGATAATGGTTCTAGAAAATCCAAACAAGAACTTCCCCTATTAACTAAGGCAAAATCACACAACTGATTAGAGAAATGCAAACGCAACAACTCTGAGGTACCACCTCACACCCATCGGATTGGCTGTCATGACAGAAAAGGAAAACGATGAATGCTGGAGGGTATGTGGGATAATTGGAGCACTAATGCATTGTTGGTGGAGTTGTGAATTGTTTCAACAGTTCTGGAGAACAGTTTGAAACTTTGTCTAACGGGATATAAAACTGTGCATACCCTTTGATCCAGCAATACCACTACTAGATCATCCCAAAGAGATCAAAGAAAAAGGAAAAAGACCTATAAGTACAAAAATATTTATAGCAATTCTTTTTGTGGTGGCAAAGAATTGGAAATGAAGGGGATGCCTATCAATTGGGATGAACATGTTGTGGCATATAATTGTGGGGAAATACTATTGTGTCATAAGAAATGATGAAAGGAGTGATTTTATAAAAACTTGGGAAGACTTATAGGAACTGATACACAATGAAGTGAGCAGAACTAGGAGAACATTGTACTTAGTAATAGCAATAGAGTAACAATAACCAACTATGAAAGCCTTTGCTTCTCTGATCAATATAATGATCCAAGATAATTCCAAAGGACCCATGATGGAAAGTGCCATCCACTTTCAGAGAGAGAATTGATTAACTCTGAGTTCATACTGAAGCATATGTTCCTTTCCTTTATTTTTCTTGCTTTTTTTCTTTTATAATATGGCTAAAGTGGAAATGTTTTGCTAGATTGTACATGCTTAATGGATATTGTATTTCTTGCCTTCTCAATGGCTGGGGAAGGGGCAGGAGAGAGGGAGAGAATTTAGAACTGAAAATAAAAGTTTTTAAAAAAGAAAAAAATATTAGAAAGAGGCCTTATAGGTGTTTACAGATTTCATGATAAGATAAACAGATACCTCTTCACGTAGCAAATAGGAAAGCCTGAAAATGATTACATACAACTGAATTCTTGAATACAATCTATTTTGGTTTATATGCAGATGGAGCCTATGAAATAGTTAAGATCCAAGAGTGGAGTCAAAAGACAAAGTGATGGTAAGTATTCCCATGAACTTAACCAACAATATGTCAAGAAAAAAGGCATGGAACAAGTGACTGAGTCATGAGATTTATTTACAACGATAGTGATACAAGACTAGATCACTGACTTCAGAAATTACCAAAATATCATACTTATAATCCTGGAATTATTTATATATGCATATTTTTGCAAGAGAATAGTGGAAACTGTGCAGCATATCACTACAGACTGCAAAAAATTTAATAGCTACTGAATATTTAGAAAGACATCAAGTGGCCAGAATTTTAGACCAGAAATTTGCTGTCCTTCAGAAATGAACCTATAATACTTCCTTATACTACAAATACAAATTCTCATATTTTCTTGAGAATTCAGCAAATAAATTGTAGTGGAACTAGAACATCACCACAGATTGTTTATTGTAAACTCCTAGATATAACAAAGACCAGTGGAAGTACCATATCATATGTTGACCCTCCAAACTATGTGGAATGAAAGGTTCTCAAAAAAGTGGAAGAAATCAAACAAACCACATTGGACACACCATCATTGATGTCCTGCCAGTTCCTAGAGTTGTCCTGGAGACATTTTCAGGGACCATACAGAAGAGGAACTTGCATCCCCATGCTTCATTTCAGTTACAAAAAAGCAATCATTTCGTCTATCTGGTTAATTGTTTGCCAGACATTATACATGACATGATACTGTAATAAGCCATTGTTTCTGAACTTTACTGAACTTCAGATGATGATGACAGACTCAGAAATTTAAGAACAATATTTTAAGTAGGAGTCACCATACTGATCATTTATGTCCTCAAAACTATGTGGAAGTAAAAGAGGTAAAAATTTAGAAATAGAGCAGGAAGAGTTCCAGGCTGTAATATTAATAGAATAGGAAGATATTCCCTGCCCATTCGTAGGCATAACACATGGACACATGGAACCTGCGATTACATAGAGCCTGTAGTTACATGGAACTCAGACTGGAAGGAGCTTGCCCAAGGAGGAGAGAGAGAGAGAGAGAGAGAGAGAGAGAGAGAGAGAGAGAGAGAGAGAGAGAGAGAGAGAGAGAGAGAGAGAGAGAGAGATAAGCAGAGGATGAGAGCAGAGAGAGAAAAGCAAGAGGGGGCAGAGGGAGGAATTTATCTAGAGGAATTTGTTTTTGTGGGGAGGCCTGACAGAAAGAAGGTTTAAGATGTCGGCTGTTCCTTGGATTAGTGATAAGTACCCTCTTAAATCTTACCTCCTGGTATTCTAATGATGTCCCAAATAAATATTGTAGTTTTGCTTTTGGGGAAGAGAGTTTATTATATTTTGCAGATTTACCCTGGAAATATGCATGCATATCCATAGCAGTTGCTATGGGTATTGCATTGGCGTTACACAGGCCTGGAGTCAGAAAAATCTGAGTTCAAATGCAGACTCAAACACTTACTAACTGTGTGAACCTGGGCAAGTCACTTAACCCTCTCTACTTCAATTTCCTCTTCTGTAAAATGAGCTGGACAAGGAAGTGGCAAACCATTATACTATGTTTGCCAAGAAAAGCTTAAATGGAGTCATGAGGAGTCGAACATGGCAGCATCAAATGACAACATCAAAAGTTTAGAAATATAGACGAAATCAAAACCTTGTGGGTACAGGCAGAAGTGCCATCTGTTACTGGAGTTGTTTCAAAGATGCTTACACTGATTATACAGAACACTTTCATTGAATTAAAACAAAATTTATCATTTTATCCACCTGTGCCATAGTTTATTCAGCATCAAAACCAAAAGAACAATGACAGGTTAGTGACTTATCCCAAAGCCTTTCCATAAAACATAAAGATGAGAAAAAAATGAAATAATAAGAACAATACAACTGTGAGGTTTGCAGACACCTGGAGAAGACCAAATTTGGAAGGAGAGATTGTAGATGAATGGGAGAGAGAGAATGATGCTAAAGCCAAGTTGTAGGTGTGCTGGAAAGAAATGGAGTCAAGTCTACAGGTGGAGGGATTAGGCTTAATGAAAAGTGAGATACCTTTCCCTTAGTGACCAAAATGGTGACCACAGTGAGATGGGAGTGAGTGATGATGTAGTACATCAAGGAATGGAGAGAGATAAAGGAACTCAGGTTGCAGGATCTTAACTTGCTGATGTAAATGGCAAAGAAATATGCTTGTATGTGGTGTTAAAGAGAGCATTTGAGGGGTTTGGAGAGAGAGTAAATGGTTTGGAACGGTCACTTTGAGGAACTAGTTAGAAAGTCAATGAGAGAAGAGTAAAAGGATTGATACACAATATTCAGGTCCAATTTAGAAGGGGTGAAATCAATTGTCTTCCCCCCTCCTCTTTTTCCATCTTTCTTTCTACCTCTGTCCTCCCTTCCCTGCCCTCTCCCTTTCTTCTTCCCTATCTCCACCTTCTCAGTTTCCATTTACTTTTTGCTTCTTTTGGTTATGCCCATCATAACAGGGCATTCTGGGGGGTATGACCTGATGGGACTGATGGAAGGTCAAGGGTCCAAGGAATGCTAAGACTAAGTGAAGCATTTAAATATCAAATCATGGAGTTAAGGGTAGGTCTACAGTGAAGTAGACCATTAATTCTGAGTTTTCCTTTACACTGAGCCTAAATTTATATCTGCAGTTTCTAACCACTACTCTCTAGCCCAGCATCTTCCTGAATCTCCCTGGATCTTTTTTACATGAGGCTGTAAAGAAAATAGAAAGGGCTCATATCTGAGCCCTTGTCAGTGTAATCATGAGCCCTTCCTGGTGAGCTGTTTCCTACCTCAGAGCTTAGAGTTATGGTACTTGTTCTAGATCTGTAGAATAGTGACCATTAGAAAGCTTACTTCAAATTACCTGATATCAAACTAACAAGACTTTTAATATATTACAGTTTTAAATATCAGAGTTCATATTGTCTGCTAGACCTTTGGAATATTATCAATAACAACAGCTAACATTTATACAGCAATTTCAGGTTTGCAAAACTCTTTACAAATCTTCTCTTATTTTGGGAGGTAGATGCTATTATTATCTCCATTTTACAGATAAAGAAACTAAAGCAGACAGAAGTTAAGTGATCGACCCAGGGCCAAATAGCCAGTGAATGTCTAAGTCTAGGTTTGAATTCTGGTCTTCCTGACTCCAGGCTCTATCCAGGGTACCACCTAACGGTCTATTAATTTTCTATTAATTATCTAGAGCTATCAGGCAAAAATCAAGTAGCACAAATACAAATACCTCAATGTACACACTTTTAATTTTTTCTTTTCTGAGTTAGCTAATACATCCACATAAATGGCACATAGCACAGTGGCAAAAGTGTGCTGGCTACCAGTGCCATCAAGATAGTGTGTATCAAAAGGTGAAAAGATAAAGGAAGGATGCTAAAGATGCCCACTTAGTTTAGAGTTAGTCCCACACCCTGAGAGACTTTGTCTGCAAACCAAAATGAAAGGGATACATTCACTACTCTTCCAAAGTCTCACATGGAATGACCTTCTCCATTCCCCTCCTCTTCTCCTAGCCAAAGACATTGCCTCATACTTCCCCTCAAAGAATAAAAACTAAGGGCTCTTTGCCAGGAGTTTCCTTTTCTTTCCTACTCATCTCAATCACTTGGGCATCACTCTTCCCCACCCAGTATCTCCACCCTGTTTCACATAAGGAGGTAGTCCTTGAAAAGCAAACTTCTCAGCTTGCAACCTGAATCCCCTCCCCTCCCATCTTCTCCAGCAGATTGCCCCTTCTGTCATCCACATTGTCCAATCTTCAGTCTCTCTCTGCTGATTAACTCCTTCTCCATTGATTAACCCTTCCCTTGCTGTCTCCAGAGATGTCCATTTATTCTCTAGACTTTAAAGAAAACATCCCTTACTTGAATCAGTCATCCCTGTTAGCTTTAGTCTATATTTCTCCTCATGACTAAATTCCTCCAAGCTGTCTACACTAGATGCCTCCATTTCCTCTCCTCTCACTTGCTTCTGAATATTCTTCAGGCTGGCTTTGAACCTCATCATAAAGTCAGCAGAAACTTCTCTGCTTAAAGTTATCAGTGAGCTCTAAACTGAGAAATCTAATGGCCTCTTCTCATTTCTCATCCTTCTTGACTTCTCCAAAGCCTTCAACACTACTGATCACCCTCTCTTCTCTATTTATTTGTGACACTGCTTTCTGAATTCTCCTATCTGTTTGAACTCTCTTTCTCAGAGTTCCTCATTGGAGTTTCATCCAAATCTTTCTCACTCAAGTCTATCCAATGTTCAGATGCCGAACTGCACAGGTTTGACCATGTTACCCCACTCTTCCTCTGAATAAACTGCAACAATATCTTATTATATCCAGGATCAAATATAACATTCTTGGATTAGTATTTTAAAAGCATTCATATTCTCCTTGGACTCCCATTAAATTATAAGCTTCTTGAGGGCAGGGTCTGTCTTTTGACTTTTTTTGTCTCCCTAGCACTTATCACAGTACCCAGTACATAGTAGGTGTTTAATAAATGTTTATTGATGGACTGGCCCACTCATTCCATAGAGTCTTCTTACACTTTGTCCCAATCCGTATGCTCCATGATCCAGCTATGTTTCTCTACTTGTTCCTTTTATATGACGGTTTATCTCTCAGATATATACATATATATATATATATGTATATAGACATACACACATATATATGTATATGTTATATATAGTTATATAGTATTATATAGTTTCTCATATATATGTATGTGTAATATATATGTATATATACATACACATATGTATATATATATATTTAAAGGTAGATATTTGCATGTTGTTTCCCCCTTTAGATTGTGAGTTACTTGAAGTACTATGTATTTGCCTTTCTTTGTATTCTTAGTGCTTAGTACAGTACCTAGCATGCAGTAGGCACTTAATAAATTTTTATTGACTGGCTGATACCAGAATTGAATGCTCTTCGTGAAGAATACCCCACTTACTGCATCCCATAATTCCCAACTTATGCCTGTAAGAAGAAGTAATCCCTATCTTAGAAAGGTAAGCATTCCCTGGGGGGGGGAATCTAGATATAAACCCAGGCCCCAGAGAGATATAGAAAGTCAGCTCCATAGGATCATAGAGGTCCATACTTTAGATCTTGAAGGGACTTCAGAAGCTATCTAGTCCAACAAAATTTAATTAGCACCGTGGAATTTCTGATCACCATTTTAACATCTAGTGCTTGGGTTTCTTAAACCCTGAATTGGCTCCTAATTCTCTGCCACTACATCTTTTAATTAGAGCAGCTTATAAGAAGAAGCAAAACCAAAATGACTAGAATTGAATCAGCACACCAGAGAAATAGAAGGCAAAGTGTCTACATAGTAATATCTAGCATTCATATAGTGCTTATATGACACCAAGACCATCCACTGCATCCTCCGCCATTGCTATTCATCTTGATTTTGGTTCTGCTCCTGGACTGCAGTGACTTAGGACAAGAGATGATTTTGTGCAACTCTGCCTTCCTTAAACTCTTGGTTCAGTCAAGACATCACTTCAAGATGTCACTCATTCTCTTCGAAATGAAGCATGAACGTAATGGCAGTCCTCATTTTATAGATGGGAGCTGAGGCCCAGAGTCACTTGCCTGAAGTCCTACAGTTAGTCAGTGGCAGAAGGAGGAATTTGAACCAACTTGACTCCCAGTCCAGTACTCTTAGGTCAGAGACAAAACTGAGGGTCTTTAGACAATTAAATATACTAACTGTAGTTCAAGTCTTAATCAGCAACTTACTACTTCTCTATATCTATGCTCATGCCTTTTTCAAAGCAACAATAGTTTTGTGCTTAGGATTTATTATTTACAATGTAAATTATGAACAAGACATTCAAAAAATAGGTGGCTTACTTCACACCCAAGGTGTCTAGACTTGTGGTTTATACTTGAAAGTTGTGTTTGAGCAGAATATTACTCAAAGTAGGATGCTAACTAGTGATGAAATTACCATACTGTAGAGTGCTTACCTTGCATGGCATTAGATCCCCCTATTATTTTCATTTATAATGATGTCAGTCCAGGTACAAATAAAGAAACCACTTAGTGCACTGGAATTGGAACACTCTACTTTGAAAGCCTTTTCTATCACTAGTCTGTCTGAGGGCCCCACTTGGGAGATGCAGGGATTCTATCCCTGGCAGTGCCAAAGGTTACTGAGCTGCAAAAGACCTGTGCCTACCAAGCTCCTATAAGTTAATTTTTGCTCCTAGGGAACTGCCCTAATTTGCATTGACTTTCAATGACCTACCTTCAGGCAAGCACCCGCCCGCAGGCTGAGGTATGGTTTAAAATAGCACAATGTATTTAATGAATACCAATTTCTCTGTGTGAGATGTGGTGGCATCTCCTTCCAGTGGCTTTTACCAGCCTGTTGTTGTGGACTGCTTTGACCTGGTCAGGGAACACAGTGATGGCAGGAGGTTGAAGAGGTGAAGTTAAAGGGGATTCCATCACTGTTTGACTTTTCAAAATAGCTTTGAGCTTCTACCTAAAAATCTCCCTACACCCCTGACCCAGACTCTGTTCATTCCATTAATGTGATTATAGTCTTTTCATTTTTCTTTTCATAAACTCACTTGTGCCTCCGCTCATTAGCGCATGCCCTTTGCAACAGGGGAGCCTGACTTCAGGTGAGCAAGAAGCAGCAGGAGAATGTGAGCTCTTAAAAGATTCAGCTTTCATGGAGGCATTGCTAGCAATGAAAACGAAGGGAGGAAAATCAAGAAAATGTAATAAGTAAGCAAAGATGTCTTTGATTAGAATCTTATAAAATAAATGTTTGCATGCAGGCACTTCTTAATGTAGAAAAATACCTCTGGGAGCTAAGGGAATAAAAATGAACTACCTGAGAGATTTAAGTTTAGGAAAAATAACTATTTAGCATGCACGAGTTGCTTTCTGTGCTGTATTTTAATACATGCAAATGGAATTCATATTATAACAATGATCTCACGACAATCCAAACTGAGCTAATATAGATGGCAATTGATAGAATTTTGATTTCAAAATATTGTGGCGAAAATAATATGAGTATATCATATGAAGACAATAAGCGAATAATACTAGGAAGGGATTTTTTTTTCCCTCAAGAAAAGCTTATTTCTATTATCTACCTACTTTTTTTTTTGGGATAATAGAAAATGTGTATTTTAGGCTTGTTACAACTGGACAACTTAAAGTTATAAAGCTTTCTGGTTTGATTTATTGTATACTGAAGATGAAAATTTAGTGCTGAGTTCTATAGATTGGAAATCTATCTTATGTAATGTGGTGTTTCAAGGTATTTTTTTTTCCCCTAGTGTTCTTAAATGAGGCAGCATAGGGTACCAGATAGTGCATGGGACTTGGACTTAAGAAGGCAAAGGATCAGATCCCACCTCCAATCTTATATTACTTTAAGCCCTTGAACAAGTCACCTTATTTCAATGGCTCTCAGGAAACTCCCTAAAACTTACATAGTCATAGATGGATTATCCATTTGCCTTTTGGTGGAAGGTGATCTTACACTAACAAAATCACCAATCATCCCCATATTCCTAATCAAACATCAGTGTAGGCCTCACATTTCTGCTGCTGTATATCTAAGGACAGAATACTTTCAGTTGATTTGTGAAGATGACCATACATACATAATAATTTTGTACCAATGGCAACCACCATAGAAAAACTATATACTAAGCCAGTGACATCAAACTCAAATAGATATGGGTTCTCTGACCCTTACATAAGGATTCTTGCTGAATGCATAGTGACTTAGAAAATCAGAGATTAACATTTTCTATGTTCTACTATTTTTTTATTTTGTTAAATATTTCTCAATTGCATTTTATTTTATTATTTAAAAAAATTTTTTTATAAAGTTTATTTATTTTCAGTTCTCAACTTTCACTTCTACAAGCATATGAATTCAAAATTTTCTCCCCATCTCTCTCCACCCCCACCCCAGGAAAGTATGTACCCCATCCACCCCTTCTTCCAGTCTGTCCTCCCTTCTATTACCCACCTTTCTTCCATTCCCCTTCCCCTCTATTTTCTTATAGGCAAAATAGGTTTCTATACTCCGTTGCCTGTATATCTTAATTCCCAGTTGCATGTTAAAAAAAAAAAATTAACATTCATTACTAAAGCTTTGAGTTCCATATTCTCTCCCTTCCTCCCTCCCCACCCACTCTCATTGAGAAAACAAGCAATTCAATATAGGTCATACATGTGTAACAATGCAGAGCACTTCCATAATAGTTATGTTGTAAAAGACTAACGACATTTCCCTCTATTCTATCTTGCCCTCCATTTGTTCCATTTTCTCCCTTGACCTGTCCTCCCACAATAGTGTTTGCTTCTGATTATCCCTTTCCCTAATTTTCTGTCCCTTCCATTATCTTCCCTCTCCTATCTCCTTTCCCCTTGCCTTCCTGCAGGGTAAAGTAGATTTCCATATCCAATTGAGTGTGTGTTATTCCCTCATTAAACCAAATCCCATGACAGTAAAGCTCATTTATTTTCTTTCATCTCCCCCCTCTTCCCCTCCATTGTAAAAGTTCTTTCTCCCCTCTTTAATGTGAGATGATTTGCTACATTCTACCTTTCCCTTTCTCTTACCCTAGTACATTCCACTCAAAAGTAAATTTTATTTTTTTTAGGTACTCTCCCTTCATATTCAGCTCAGCCTATGCCCTCCGTCTATGTGTGTGTGCTGTGTATATACATATATACACATATACACATACATACATGTACACATACATACCTACACATAAATAATGTACACATACATACATATCCATACACACACATATGGATATGTATTTGTATTCTCTCTAATGACCCTAAAACTGAAAAAGGCCTCATGAGTTACAAATAATCTCTTTCCATGTACGAATGCAAACACTTCAACTTTAATGAGTTCCTTAAGGCTTCTCTTTTCTGTTTACCTTTTCATGTTTCTCCTGATTCTTGTATTTGAAAGTCAGATTTTCTATTCAGCTCTGGTCTTTTCAACAAGAATACTTGGAAGTCCTCTATTTCATTGAAATTCCATTTTTTCCCCTGAAGCATTATACTCAGTTTTTCTGGATAGGTGATTCTTGGTTTTAATCCTATCTCCTTTGACCTCTGGAATATCATATTCCAAGCCCTTCAATCCCTTAGTGTAGAAGCTGCTAAATCCTGTGTTATCCTGATTGTATTTCCACAGTACTTTAATTGTTTCTTTCTGGCTGCTTGTAATATTTTCTCCTTGACCTGGGAACTCTGGAATTTGGTCACAATATTCCTAGGAGTTTTCCTTTTGGGATCTCTTTCAGGAAGAGATTGGTAAA
Organism: Bettongia penicillata ogilbyi; assembly: GCA_023548195.1. Classification (NCBI taxonomy): domain Eukaryota; kingdom Metazoa; phylum Chordata; class Mammalia; order Diprotodontia; family Potoroidae; genus Bettongia; species Bettongia penicillata. The sequence continues at coordinate 2,945,905 of JAJHZJ010000204.1, read as the reverse complement.
TTCTTTCCATTTCTATTTTACCCTCTGGGTGTGGAATATCAGGGCAGTTTTCCTTGATAATTTCCTGGAAGAGGATGGCTAGGTTCTTTTTTTGATATGGTTTTCAGATAGACCAATAATTTTAAATTATCTCTCCTGGATCCATTTTCCAGGTCACTTGTTTTTCCAATGAGATATTACAGATTGTCTTCTATTTTTTCATGCTTCTGGTTTTGTTTTATAATTTCTTGGTTTTTCATAAAGTGATTAGCTTCCATCTGTTCCAATATAATTTGTAAAGAACTATTTTCTTCAGGGAGTTTTTGCACCTCCTTTTCCATTTGGTCAATTCTGTTTTCTAAAGCATTCTTCTCCTAATTGGCTTTTTGGACCTCTTTTGAAGTTTGATTTACTCTATTTTTATTTTTTTTCTGATCATTTCCTTTATTTCTTTTCCGACCATTTGCTTTTTCCTCTTCCTTTCACATTTTTTTAAAAAATAAATTTATTAATTTAACTTTTTACATTCATTTTCACAAAATTATGAGTTCCAAATTTTCTCCCCATTTGTCCCCTACCCCTACTCCAATACACCGAGCATTCTAATTTTCCCTATCACCAATCTGCCCTCTCTTCTATCATCCCTCCCTTCCCTTGTCCCCATCTTCTCTTTTCTCCTGTAGGGCCAGATGGCTTTCTATTCCCCATTACCTGTATTTCTTATTTCCCAGTAGCAAGAACAATACTCAACAGTTGTTCCTAAAACTTTGAGTTCCAACTTCTCCCCATCCCTCCCTCCCCATCCATTCCCTTTGGGAAGGCAGGCAATTCAATATAGGCCATATCTGTGTAGTTTTGCAATTGACTTTGATAAGAGTCATGTTGTGTAAGACTAACTGTATTTCCCTCCATCCTATCCTGCCCCCCATTGTTCTATTCTCTCTTTTGATTCTGTACCTCCCCAAGAGTGTTGACTTCAAATTGCTCCCTCCTCCCATTGCCCTCCATTCCATCATCCCCCCCACCCTGCTTATCTCCTTCTCCCCCACTTTCCTATATTGTAAGATAGGTTTTCATACCAAAATGAGTGTGCATTTTATTCCTTCCTTTAGTCGAATGTGATGAGGGTAAACTTCATGTTTTTTTCTCAGCTCTCCTCCTTTTCCCTCCACTAAAAAGTCTCCTGCTTGCCTCTTGAATGAGAGATAATTTACCCCATTCCATTTCACCCTCTCTCCTCCCACTACATTTCTCTCTCACCATTTACCTTAATTTCTTTTAAGATATGGTCCCATCCTATTCAATTCACTCTGTGCTCTCTGTCTCTGTATGTGCATGCATGTGTGTATGTGTGTGTGCATGCATGCATGTACATGTGTGTGTGTGTGTGTGGTGGTCCCACCAACTACCCAGATACCAAGACGTTTTAAGAGTTACAAATATTGTCTTTCCATGTAGGAATGTAAACAGTTCACCTTTGGTAAGTCCCTTATGACTTCTCTTTGCTGTTTGTTTTCATGCTTCTTCTCATTCTTGTGTTTGAAAGTCAAATTTTCTTTGCAGCTCTGGTCTTTTCATCAAGAATGCTTGAAAGTCCTCTCTTTCATTGAAAGACCATATTTTCCCCTGAAGTATTATACTCAGTTTTGCTGGGTAGGTGATTCTTGGTTTGAGTCCTAGTTCCTTTGACTTCTGGAATATCCTATTCCACGCCCTTTGATCCCTTAATGTACAAGCTGCTAGATCTTGAGTTATCCTGATTGTATTTCCACAATACTGGAATTGTTTCTTTCTAGCTGCTTGCAATATTTTCTCCTTGACCTGGGAATTCTGGAATTTGGCCACAATGTTCCTAGGAGTTTCTCTTTTTGGATCTCTTTCAGGCGGTGATCAGTGGATTCCTTGAATACTTATTTTGCCCTCTGGTTCTAGAATCTCAGGGCAGTTTTCCTTGATAATTTCATGACAGATGATGTCCAGACTCTTTTTTTGATCATGGCTTTCAGGTAGTCCCATAATTTTTAAATTGTCTCTCCTGTATCTATTTTCCAGGTCAGTTGTTTTTCCAATGAGATATTTCACATTCTCTTCCATTTTTTCATTCTTTTGGTTTTGTTTGGTGATTTCTTGGTTACTCAGAAAGTCATTAGCTTCCATCTGTTCCATTCTAATTTTGAGAGAACTATTCTCTTCAGTGACCTTTTGAACCTCTTTTTCCATTTGGCTAATTCTGCTTTTGAAAGCATTCTTCTCCTCATTGGCTTTTTGAACCTCTTTTGCCAATTGAGTGAGCCTATTTTTCAAGGTGTTATTTTCTTCAGCATTTTTTTGGGTCTCCTTTAGCAGGGTATTGACCCGTTTTTCATGCTTTTCTTGCATCTCCCTCATTTCTCTTCCCAGTTTTTCCTCCACCTGTCTAACTTGCTTTTCAAAATCCTTTTTGAGCTCTTCCATGGCCTGAGCCCATTGGATATCTATTTCAGATGTTTGGGATACAGAGGCCTTGACTTCTATGTCTTTCCCTGATGGTAGACATTGTTCCTCCTCATCAGAAATGAAAGGGGGAAATATCTGTTCCCCAAGAAAGTAGGCTTCTATGGTCTTATTTTTCTTCCCTTTTCTGGGAATTTCTGGGCATTTTCCCAGCCAGTTACTTGACTTTTGAGATTCCTCTCCACTCCTGCTTAGATCTGCCCAGCTAGTGCTTGGGGTCTGAGATTCAAATGCTGCTTCCCAGCCTCAGGGCTTTCAGTGGCAGGTGCGGCTGCTATTCAATGTGAGCTTAAGTTCTGATGCTCAGGTGGGGGCAGGGCCACCTCCCAGGCTCATTTCCCTCATGGGGTTTATGCGGATATCTTCAGTAATGGAGTGGAGCTCCTCCTTGCTCCGGGAGCGCACCTGCTTCTGCTGCTGCTGCTGCCTTCCGAGGGGGCCTGAGTTATGGAGACACCCCGCTCCCCTCTCAGCCAGCCCAGAATTCTCTCTCACTGACCTGTAGTGCCTGTGGGTGGAGGGACCTTTGTGTTTGCCAGAGATTTCTTCCCTGAAGCCTGCTCAGATCTGTTCCTCTTGGAGCCATGTGGCTTGGGCAAGGCAGGGCTGAGCTCTGCTGTCCGGTGCGCGACGGACCTTTGGGGTCAGTTTTTCAGGGCTCTCTGGAATGGAAATCTCCTCCACTGCATTGCTGCATGGCTTGCTCTGCTCCGGAATTTGTGGGGAGTTCTTTTTACATAAAATTTATGGGCTGTGGATTCGGAGCTAGCATACATGAGTCCTTTTACTCCGCCATCTTGGCTGCTCCCCTTCTACTCTATTTTTAAAGGTGTTATTTTCTTCAGCATTTTTTGGGGGTCTCCTTTGGGAAGCTGTTGACTTGCTATTTATGATTTTCTTGTGTCACTCTCATTTCTTTTCCCTATTTTTTCCTCTACTTTTCTTACTTGCTTTTCAAAATCCCTTTTGAGCTCTTTCATGGCCTGAGACCATTGCATATATTTTTGGAAGGTTTTGAATGTAGAAGCCTTGACTTTGATGTCTTCCTCTGATGGTATGCTTTGTTCTTCCTCATCTGAGAGGATAGAAGAAAATACCTTTTCACCAGGAAAGTAACCTTGCATAGTCTGATTTTTCCCCTTTGGGGGCATTTTCTCAGCCAGTTACTTGATTTTTGAGTCCTTTGTCAAGTGGAGGGTATACTACCCTAGGGTTCAGAGGTTTTGTGTAGCTGTTCTCTGAGACATGTCTATGGACCTGTAAGTTCTCAGTTACTCCAAGGTGGCATAATCAAGGGAGAGGAGTTTACTCCTCTAAAAACTCTTCTCCTGGTCTTTGCTCTGGTCTGTGAGCAACCACAAGCACTCTTTTCTGCCCTGGAACTATGAATAGGGTTCCCTCTCCACTGCCACCACCAGCTCCTCCACACCAGCCAGCATTCCTCCTCCTCACCCCAGGACCACCACTCAGGACTGAGACCCAGATCAACTGCTCAATTTCCCCAGGGTCCTTAGATTGAGGGCTCCAAAAGTGGATGCTGCTTGCTGCTGCCACAATGGAAGCCACTGCCCTGGGGCTAGGGCTGGGACCCGATCATGCTCCCCTCTCTGGTGTTTGTGGGTTGAGAAATATGGGAACTGAAGCTGCTACCTGTGATTCTGCACCCTGAAGCCTACTCCAGTCCTGTCCATGCAGCATGGCCCAGACTGCACTGTGCTCAGCTCTGAACCTGGTATGATAGACCTTTCCTGTCAGCCTTCCAGGCTGTCTTGCACTGAAAATCTGTTTCTTTCATTTTGTAGCTTCTGCTTCTGTAGAATTTGATTAGAGTCTTTCTTTTTTTCTTTTTTTTTTTTTTTTTACAGCTATTTTATGGGCTATGTGGGGAGAGCTTCTACAGGTCTGTCCTTCTACTCCTCCATCTTCTCTCAATTGCATTTTAATCTGCTTTAGCCCCACTTAGGAGAACTGTAGGCCCCTAATGAGGCCACATAGTTGATACTTTTGCACTAAACAGCTTCCTTCTACTTATTTAGTCAAGCAATTATTTTTGATTATTTGTTGTATTCAGGGCTAGATATCAAATCATAGGATCATAGATTTAGGATGGAACCTTGGAATTCATCTATTGTAACCGTCTTATTTATTGTTGCAGCAACTGTGACAGAGTTAGATGACTCCCCCAAGTTCACAAATGTATTATTGTAGCAGAATCAAGTTTCAAACTCACTGCTTTGACTTCAAAGGCAGGGCCCTTTTCACAACAGGACAAAGAAAACTCGGTCCCTGTTCTCCAGGAATTTGGAATCTAAAAAAGGAAATCTTTGCAGGCAATTTTAGTACTAATTACAGTCTCATAGAGCAATTGTCTAAGTTTTATAGGAATACTAGAATGAAATGTATTTAAGGAAGACTTCATGGAAGAACTGGATTTTAAGTGTATAGTAATTATATATGTTGACAGAGCCCTCTTCTGTCTTTTGGTGGTACTAGTATGATCCACTTTTGCCTAGTAGCTTATTTTGATAATTTTAACAATAGTTGAAGAGTATGGTATCCTGGATAGTAAGTTGCTTTACTAACTTCCTTACAAGTTAGAAGGAGCTGAATTTCAGTCCTGTCTCTGACATATACTGGCTGTGTGACTTTTGGAAATCACTTAATCTCTCAGTGCCCTAAGTAACTCTGTAAGACTATAAATTACAATTACTAATAGGCAGTGAAATCACAGGTTAAACCAATTGTGAGCAGAGAACATAGAATTTAGAACAATCATTTAGTCCAGACTTCTCATTGCAAATATAAAAATCTTGATAGAACACACTAAATGTGTAGGTCTGTGTTTATACCTTTACTTGTGCATAGGCTACAAACATTATCAGTCCCCAAATAATTCTGTCTCATTGCTAGCCCAAAGTCTGGAATGGAGGAAACCTGTCATCAGCAAGGTCAAGGCTAACCTGTTCAATATGAGAGTGTATAGACAGTTTTCTATCTTTTTTATAATATTTGCTCCCTGTTAAATTAAATAATCCCATCTTTGACATATGAAATATTGTGTTTATTAAGGCAAGTTTTCTGTCCCTATTTAGGGCAGGATTCCCTGCTGGGAATGAATGAGCAGATTCTAAAGAATAGATAGCTTGCTTCCTAAAGAATCATGTGGGGTCTCTGAGCTCTTCAGCTGATTATCTACAGCAATATATCTATAAATCAATATCATTATCATGATCTGAAAATTGCTTTATGATATTTTTACATATTAAAAAGAAACTCTTAATTTTTTTTGAAAATAATATACCAACTCACAGTAGAAACTGAAACATGAATCCTAAGAGTATGATATAGCTCTCTCTCTATTTTTTTTAAAAGCTAAAGCAATCTCCCTAAAATCAAGTGGGATTCACCATTGGCATGAACATCCCTTGCAATAAGAAGGTGAATATAAAGGAACATTTTATTTAATGTCAGTTTAGTTTAAAAGTAATTTGTAGAATTAAAGAGGCAGTATCATGTAGATGCTAGAGAGTCAACCTCAAGGCCAGGGAAGCTTGGGTTCAAGTGTTGCCTTGGAAACAAACGGATTGTATGACCCTGGGCAAGTCACGTAGTGTTTCAGTGCCCCCAGCAACTCTCTAAGATTGTAGGTTGCACAGAAAACCAGACTTAAAATGACAGATGAAGTTTCTTCCCTTTAGCGTTCCTTATACAGGGGAGGGGAATAAGCATTTATATGACACCTACTATGGGTAAGCCCTGGGCTAAGTGCTTTACAAATATTATTTCATTTGGTTCTCACAATAACCCTGAAAGGCAGGTGGTTATTGTCTCCATTTTAAAGTTGAGAAAACTGAGGCAAGCAGAGATGAAATGATTGTCCAGAATTATATTAGTCAGTATCTGAGGTCAGATTTAAACTTAAGTCTTCCAGATTCCAAGCCCAGCAGTTTATCTACTATATCACATAACTGCTTCTATCACAGCTCTAGTTCTTATTCCTAATACAAAGAATAACAGATTTGACAGGCAACATGGTACACTGAATAGAGAGCAGGTCATAGAGTTAGGAAGACTTGGATTCAAGGACTGCCTCTGAAACAATAGCTGTATGACCCTAGACAAGTCATTTAACTTTTCAATGCCTCAAGCAACTATTTAAGACTGTTAGTTGCAGAATAAATACAGATCTATTTTGGTAGAACTTCCTTACACTAATTAAATCACAGGTTCCCCCATCAGATAATTTACTCAGGAAGAGATTCCTTAAAAATAAAGTTGATATCCATCTTTGTTCTCAGGAGAATGTTGGATAGGAAGGTATTTCCTACATTTTGTTCCTGGCTCCAGTACTGACTCTCAAAATATATATTTTTAAAAGACTCCTTATAACTCTTTTTGTTGGATTACCTACCTTGTAAGAGTGCGAATGAGTCAAGAAATAAGCAGTTATTTCTTGTAAAGTACAAGTTATAATAACATTATGGCATGATAAATTTCCTTATTCTTTGTCTAGCCTTGATGGATGGATTTCACATTTACCCTTTGAAAATATCAATGATGTTACATCTATACTCTACCTTGGCAGCTTTTTTTAAATCACTGTGGCTGCAAACACCTTGAATCATTTAATACTATTGATAGTGTATCATTCCTGGTACAATTCAAGTCCATTGCTTTTTTGTTGTTGCTATTTTGTAGCAACAGAACTATAGATATTATAACTTTTAACTGTTTTCATATTTCACTTTATTCTATGGTAGAAATTCCCCCTTTCTCTGAAAACAACGGCCACATCTGAAAACAATAACTGATTATCGTTTTTTTGATTGATATCATTTCCCAAACTTTGTCTATCCCTCTCCCTCCTTCATTTTAGTGCCTTCTTTCTGAGATTTTCCCAGTTTTTCCTGTGTATTTCTTGTTTGCTCATTCATGCAGTCTACTTCTTGGCTTTAGACTTTGTGATAGGATCTTGCTCTAATGTTTGGACTGAGTGCCCTGTTATTAGGGCAGCTAGGTGGCATAATGAATAGTGATAGACCTGGATTCAGGAAGATCTGAATTCAAATTCTGTCTTAATATTGCCTAGCTGTATAACCCTGGGCAAGTCACTGTTTGCCTCAGTTTCCTCAACTGTAAAAGGGATATAATAATAGCACTACCTTGCAGGGTGATTGTGAGAATCAAATGAGATAATTTTTGTAAAAAACACTTAGCATAGTGCCTGGCACATATCCTTTAAATTTTCCTCTTAAAACCATTTTCCCTTTCCTTTTTCTTTTCTCTTTTATGTTTATTGTTGATCAGATGTATAAACCAAACATGTCCCTAGTTAACAGATAATAAAAAGACCAATATAGTACTTAGATGATTGAGATGTACATAGTAGGCATTCAGTGAAATATTATTGGTTTATATTCCTGCACAGGTGAAATTATGCATTAAAATGAAGTGAAAGCCAGTATAATCATTTCACCCTTAATTGAGGGGTTTAGTTATGCCTCTTCAACATGAACAAGTACATACAAGTTGCGCCTTTTTTCCCGATTGATTCCCTGTTCAGATGGAGTACCCTTCTCTTTTTTGGCCACTTCCTATGTATCAGTGGGGATATTTCTATTTGCTCAGGTTTCCAGAGGCCTATGGTTGTGTGTTTGCCTGTGCTAAATAAATAAAGTCAACATCCTCCAGCTGGATCCCCTGCTTTTTGAAAAGTGTTTGTGCTTTCATTACATCAGGCCCTAATGAAACGTAGTCTAATTATATAAATTCATTAAATATTGTATGAATAACCCTGCTGCCACTAATCCATACTCTACTAATGATGAGAGTGACAAGAAATGGCCCATTCCCTGGCAAACTCTTGCCAATCCATGGCTCCTCATAGCAGCTGATGAATGTTCTCTGAGAAAGCTGACTCAGGTTCCCAGTCTGCACGCCTACCATATTACCAGCTTGCTGATGGAGAGCAAGCCTGAAGCAAAGAGGAAACTACCATCTATCATACCGCAGATTTCCTTCCTGTTTGTAAGCATGGGAGAATCAGGGCTTGAGCAGTCAAGGATGTTGCCTGAAATATTAGGGGTATATAATTATAGTCTCAAAGGAGTGATTTCTAAACAAGTTTACCAAAGCTGAGGGCCAGCTACGGGGTTCAGTGGATAGAGCACTGGGCCTGGAGTCAGAAAGAGCTGAGTTCAAATTTGAACTTAGATACTTACTAGCTATGGGACTCTGGAAAGTCTGTTTGCCTCAGTTCATCATCTGTAAAATGAGCTAGAGAAGGAAATGGCGAACCCCTCCATTGTCTCAGCCAAGAAAACCCTGAACGGAGTCGCAAAGAGTAAGACATGAGTAACGTGAACAATATGAAAGCTGATACATCAAAATGAGGAGATAAATCATGGATTTAGAGCTGGAAGGGATGTTTGAGGTCAGCCAGACCAACTTACTGATTTTATAGATGAGAAAACTGAGGTACACAGGCATGGAAGAACCTGTCCAAGGTCACACAAGTGTAAACAGCAGCAGTAGGGTTGGAACCTAGGTCTTTTGACTCCATTAAATACTATCTACCTCATCACGCCCTAGTGCTGACCCCTTCAGAATTGTCCCTTTAAGGAGTAAAATACTTGATCAACAGCTCAGTGCCTACCTGTGACTCCACAGGATTGATGATGGTCTATGTCAATGATGTCAAACAGAAACAAGGACCATTAACCCAGATATAAGGATCTCTGCAGGCTTCATGTTGACTTCATTTTAAAATGTAATGTTCCCTATGTTTTACAGAATTTTTATTTATTTTGCTCAACATTTCCCAATTGCATTTAATCAGGTTCAGGCCCACTTGAGCGTTTTGCTGGTCCATGCCACCTGCCCTTCCATGTTTGACAATTCTGATTTATGCTTGATTGGTGAGTTATGTCTGACCCTTGGTGACCCTATTTGAGGTTTTCTTGGCAAAGATACTGGAGTGTTTTGCCAGTTCCTTCTCCAGGTCTTTTTTTACAGCTAAGACAAACAGGTTTAAGTGACTTGCCCATGGTCATACAGCCATTAAGTGTCTGAGGCCAGATTTGAACTTGGGAAGATGAGTCTTCCTGACTCCAAGGCTAGCACTCTATCCACTGTACCACCTAGCTGATCTATGCTGCCTACTTCCTGATAAAGAGATGTTGTACTCAAGATATAAAATGATTCATACATTTCTGAATGTGCACCATGTGGGAATTTGTTTTGTTTAACAATTTACATTGCTTGTGAATATTTTGTTTTTCCTTTTTTTGAAAAGGAGTGAGAGAGATAGAAAATAAAGGTTTGATAAATGAAAAGCAAATACAAAGAAGCAAATGCTTATTTCAACAATAATACCTTTGTCCAAAACCTTGTTGTAACTTTCCTTCTGTAATTATTTTCAGCATTTGTGTCCCACATGGATTATCAAATACCAGGAACGGAGGGAGCTTTAGGAATCATCTACTTCTATTTCTTCATTTTTTTGATGAGGAAGTTGAGACTTAGGACAGGAAAGTGACTTGTCTGAGGTCACACAGTAGGCCAGTGATGAAACCAGGACATGAAACTAGGGCTTTTGTCTCCAATTCTGAATCACTCATCATAGTACTGAATTATTTTCTCTTCACAGATTCTATAAAACTTTATTCAATCAATTCCATCTTCCATGTCTATGAGGTCATACTAAGTCATTCTTCATGGTCCCTGTGATAGTAATTGTTGGAGTTTGTCTTTCTTTCTCAAAGAGGACCATGGCATCAGGAAGGTTATGCCATGACTGGAATTGGATTTAAGTGAGGAAGGGCTGTGCAAAGTCAGCAGCCTCACTGTCTCCTCCAGAGCCATCTGAGTTCAGTGCAAGATATAGATCAGAATGACTGGAGAGGGCCCCACCATAGTAACAGGCTATGTGCAAGACACTATGCTAGGTCCTAGAAATATAAAGACAAAAAATGAAATTTTTTCTGCTCAAGGAGATGATATTTTACCAGGGGATCCAATATGTACACAAATATGTTACAAGGAAAACTAAGGCAGAGAGAAACAATAACTTGATGGGATCAGGAAGGCTTCCTGGGAGAGCTGGAATCTGAGGTGAGTCTAGAGCAGGCCTGCATAGTATACAGCTTGTGGGCCACATCTGGTCCGCCAAAGGATTTTGAGTGGTCCATAAAAATGTAGAGGATGAAAAAGAAAATAAAGACATAACAAGTGCTTTGTCCATGCCCTGCTTAACCCACCTTCCACTGGTCACTATTGTGCTCATCGTGTAACTTGGCAGATGGGTTGTCACTGCACACTCTCTCCTGTTTGTCATGTGATCCATGGCAACCAGCCATCATCTGCCTGTCCCTCATCTGAGAGGAGCAAGAGTCATATCTTTTCTCTGTGTTTTCCATCATTGCTGGAAGTGAACAGGGACAAAGTGAGTATAGCCATGCACCAAAGCAGCAGCAGACACCCCCAATACAATGAGTGGCAACAACTCTAGGACTTCTTCCCCTGTCTCACTGTGCAGCCATCCTGTAGGTTACATGAGTGTCTGGTGCTCTCTCCAAGGTCAGACAATCAGTTCAGTACTTCTTTGTCTGTGAGCAATTGCTGTGGAGATTTTATGGTTCTAACATTAAAGTTTTGGGGGTGACTTTGTAAAATGGATGATGAAACAGAAGATCACATCATAACACAGAGTGTTTAATCTGGAGTGTATAAATAGATACTTGTTTACTTACAAGAGAAACAAAATATTGTGCCTTGTCTGCTGAGAAGTAATAGCCATTCAGAAGGAATACAATCTTTGTCGCCATTTTGAATCAAACCATCCTGGCTTAAGCAAATTGGACATCAATGAAAAACAAATTAAAATGTCCAAATTGTTGAAAAATTTCAGTAGGGAACAATGGTTTTGCAAGGAAGTAAACTCAGAAAATGAGGTGACTGCTAAGGTTAGTTTTCAGATTTCTAAAGAAATTGATTGTAAACATTATTTCAGAGTACAAAAAACTGATTGCTGATAAAAAGTGTAATAAGTCCCTTTAACTAAATATGAACAGTAAGAAAACCTGAAAAGTATATTAAAACTTGTATCACTTAGCAAAATAACTTTTTTAACATTAATATGATTTCATGATAAATAAAAACCTCAAGTAATGTGTAATTAATTGATAGTAATTGAACTTTCCCTTTTTTATATGGTTTATTTGCAAAATAGTTTAATAATTAACTATATCTTTACTTGGAAAGCAAGCTGTTACAAAGCCATCTGCGGCCTGGAGAAGTTTAGCCTGTTTTAATTCTGACCCTTTATCTACTGCTAAGTTTTGCATGTCTGGTCTAGAGGGAAGATAAGACTCTTGAAAGGTAATGATGAGGAAGGATCATAGCATCATAGTTTTAGAGATAGTAGTTGACCTTAAAAGTCATATAGTCCAAGCCCCTCCTTTTGCAGATGAAAGAAGGAAGGAAACAAGAATTTATGAAGTGCCTATTATGTGGCAGGTACGATGCTAAGCTTTAGGAATATAAATACAGCAAAAAGAAAGCCCCTGACCCAAAGGAACTTACCCGCTAATGAGGAGAGATAACAAATAAATGCTGAGAGTGAGGGTGGGGGATATGAAGTTGGCCTCTCAGAAGGATGATTTTCGAGTCCAAAAAGCCTGGAACATTGCCAGGAAGGGAATGAAGGCAAGATTCGTAAAATGGCTCCAGGAGGAACTCAACTACTGCAGGACAAGTCTTGTGGAACAATATTCTTTGGGCACCAAACCACAGGGATGGTAGCATGTTCCAAGGTGAGGAGGCCCAAGGCACTGAGGAAAGTTGTGATATGAGACTGTAAGGGAGGAATGATTAAGTCAGGAAAAGGGAACATAGATCAAGTGGAAAGGGACCTTGGAGAGTCATTTTCAGTAGGAGAAAACTGAGGTCCGGAGAAGTCCAGGGACGTGCTAAGGTCTTAGAGGCAGTAAACAGAAAGGCCTGTTTTCAACCCAGGTGTTGTGACTCTGGAGTCATTATTTTGTCTTCCTGGCTGAGGCCCAGAAAGGTTGTGATTTGATCATTATTATACAGCTGTGAAGTATCTGAGGGAAGATTCGAACCCAGGCCTTCCTAATTCCAAGTTCAGTACTCTATCCAGTACACCCTGCTGCCTTTCACCTGAATGGAATTCCAGGTATAAGTAATGACTTTTGTAAACATGGTACATTGAGTTATTTTGAATAGCCTCAAGAATGGCAAATTTATTTTCATTTAACTTTTAAAAAGTCAAAGTTAAGTTATTTTTAAAGTTAATTATCTTTGTTAATTTTTGTTACTGGCCAGAAATAATTCTAGTATTAGGGTTGTTGGATAAAGCAGTAATCAAGCTACAGGATATAACTTTTCATCCTAAAAAAAAAAGACACTATTATAAATTAATGAGACTAGTTTCTTGTGAGAGGCAGCTAGATGACCCAGGGGATGGAGCTCTGGTCCTGGAATCAGGAAGGCCTGGGTTTAAATATGGCCTCATACTAGCTGTGTGACCCTAGGCAAGTCACTTAACTTGTATTTGCCTCTGGAGAAGGAAATGACAGACTGCTCCAGTACTGGCATGCGGTAGTCCTTGGGGTCACAAAGTAAGTTCGACACAAATGAAGAAGAGCCAAAGCTTCTTGGGTAGCTGATACAGTGCTCTGAAAGCTAATATAAAAATTTTATAAAAAGTTGTTTATCATGACCACAACACTGAAATAAGCATAATTCTGAGTATATACTCTCCCAAGATTTCTGTTTGACAAACAGCCAGGTGTTTTACATATGTTTACTTTTGTAAGAGATAGCTAGATGGCACAGTGGGCCTCAAGTCAGGGAGATCCAAGTTCAAAATCAGACACTTAACTAACAGGGTGGCTCCCAGAACATCTTTTAACTTCCATTGGCCACAATTTCCCCATCTGTAAAATGGGTCAATAATATCACCTACCCCCTGGGGTTGTTGTGAAGATAAAATGGGTTAGCATTTCTTAAGCATTTGGAAATCTTCAAATATTTTATAAGAGCTACTGTCATTGTGTCTATCATTCATGTTATTTTGTAGGATGTCTTCATGGATAGAGAGCCAGCCTCAAAGACAGGATTCACCTACGTTTCTTGTACTCTAGGCCAGGATGTTAAATTCAAATAGAAATGAGACTACCAAACTATACTTAAGAATCCCTGTGGAAGAATATTGATTTAGAAAATCACATATTAACATCATCATCTATACTTGATTTTATTTTTATTTATTTTAGTAATATTTCCTAATTCCATTTTAATTCAGTTCAACTGTACTTTGAAGTGTTATGGCTCCAAATAACCTGTCCCATGGGATAACTCTGTTCTAGTCAACTCTTGAAAACCATGATTTGCAGAGAGGATGCCAACCTGGAATGACAGAAGGAATTTCCTCACTTGGGAATTGCCTATACTAATGAAATCACAGGCCCAGTTCCTATTTCTGTCCTTTGCTTTTGTAATCAATCTCAACTTAAAATCATATATTAGATTCTTTTTGATGCTGAGTGTGGTCTTATGACAGAGGCACGAAGGAGAAGAACAGTAAAATGGTTTTGGCAACCTGGTAAAACTTGAAAGTCACAGATGGCTAAGAAAAAGAGACGAAGATGTTTCAACAAGCTTGGCTGTATACTTCTTGCCTCTTTACTCCCTTTTCTGGCCTTCAGAAATAAATGGAGGTGAACTGAGAGATCACCCAGAGCCTGCCTATAATGCTTCCTCCATGGCACAGAATTAATCATTTTATCTAGGGCAGGCCCTAAGTACAAGAGACAAGGGGTCTCTTTTGACCCTGAAGGAAACAAGAAGGTACACTGAGTTTCCTTTAGTCTACCCTTGGTGCTCATCAGATCTTTCATCCAAGCATTACCAGTTGTGCTGGAGCAGTCTAAAAAAAGCAATTAGCGCTGGGAAGGGGCTACCGGAAACATCACCTCATAACAAGAGACCAGAATAGAAACTGGGGAAACAACAGTATGTTGAGCAATTCCTTTTAATTAATAAAAGGCTTTTAAAAGTAACCATTTTAAATAATCCAGAATGGAGGGGATTGTCTCTTTATACAACAGTACAAACCTGTAATGTTTCCATTCCCTCCCTTGACATTTTGGCTTTGTGATACAACATTTATTGTATATTCCATCCCCTTCTGAGGGCTTTTTTTGCTAGATCAAAGAATGTTGGAGTAGCAAGGATTATTTTGGTATGTGTATTGCTGCCTCTCTGAGGTGGAAATGTTTGCTTTTCTACAGTGAGGTCACCAGGAGACTAGTGCCGCACGTAGAATTTCAAATATCATCTTTGTATTCCATTTTCACTTTGTTAATTTACATAGTGTTGCTGTACCGTCTCCAGTTGCTTCCCAGGGAACACACGTTCCAGTTGGCTAGGAAGAATACCATTAAAGTTGGGAGGCTGGACGCTTTTCATGAGGTGGTATTGAATGGTCTGGGGGGGTGGGAGGGGGGGTGCCAAGCCTGACTTCTGAGAAGCACCTGTTCCTTCTCCCTCAGGGAGACTGCAAGCAAGGCTGAGGCTCAAGTGCAGGTTTCATGTTCCATAGTGCTTAGTAGAGTGCCTGGCACTTAGTAGGCGCTTAGTAAATGCTAGTTAACTAGCAAACCAAAAGACACTGCTGAACCTATTCTCTACTCCCACCCTTTACTTTTTCATTACTTTTATTTACTGAGTGGTTGATTTCAATCATTTTTTTTCAAGATCCCTGGAATCTTGCTATGGCCTTGCTGGACAATCATGCATGTGAAAACAACAGTGTCTTGCTCTTAGACAAAGGCTGGACACTTTCTTGCACAATGTCTATGAGTGTTTAAATGATCAGAAGAAGACTGAGAAAAGGGGAGGCAGACACAAGGTTGAGAGGACATGGGCACCTACAGATAGGAGACAGTCTCCCTCCTAAAGCAACAATTCCCCTTCCCCCCTCCAAAAAAAAAAACCCTCCCAAGACATTGAGGCTTCTTCAGCTTCTATTTCCATCCACAGCTGCTGGCCCATGGGGACTTTGCAAATTTCCAAAGCTATAGAGACAAGAAGGCTGCTGAGGGGTTATTGCCTACAGGGAAAACAGAAGGGCATTGCTGACTTTAGCTTCCTGTGCCTCTAGAATTTATTAGAATTTTAGCACTGTAATTCAGATATTGTGTACCTTTAGAAAGACTGTAGTTGTAAAACAATCTGCTTCTGAAGAAAGAAAGCACTTCCCTTGTTCCTGCAAAAGTTTGTTTTGGGGACAGAAGAAAAGAACTCATGGAAGTTTGCGTTAAGTGATATGTCTTTAATTTTCTTTGGCCATTTAAAAAAAGGAATCAGAATTTGTCCTTGCTTTTTCAAAATTCCTCCCTCTCTCTCTCTCTCTCCCTTTTCTTCCTTCCATTCTTCCATCCATATATCCTTATATCCTTCCTTCCTTCCTTCCTTCCTTCCTTCCTTCCTTCCTTCCTTCCTTCCTTCCTTCCTTCCTTCCTTCCTTCCTTCCTTCTTTCTTTCCTTCCTTCCATCTTTCCATCCTTCCTTCTTCTCTCTCCCTCCGCCTACTCTAGCTCAGAACTTAAAAGTTTAAGTGATCCACCAACCCCTGCCTCCCCAACAGAAAAGATTACAGGTGTGGAATGCCTTCACACACCTGCTGTCTTCTCACCATTTCTTTAGAGTTAGGAAAGAGATCAGCCTAGACATACAGTAGAAATGAATTATGCTATCGCTCCATTCATTGCTCCAGTGCTATAGGGGAAATCACACATCAATATGCAAGGAAAGCTCCATATGATTCACAGAAAGCTTCCCTCGAAGATTCCAGTCATGCCTCTCAACATCAGCATTGTAAAAAGCATCCAGGAAAGCATACTTCATGTATGGTGAGGCAATGAGGCAAGTGACTCTGCTGTCATAAGTCAGGAAAGAAAATCAGTCTTATTATACATATACATACATATAATATATGCATAATATGTGATAATTTTATATGATATTTCTAAAAGAAAAAATAAAAAATCACGCCTTGGCCATTTTATAGACTTCTGTTTTCTCTCTGTTCCTCACTCCTAATCCAGTTCTCTCAATTTCTCAAGGCTGCACTAAATGCTGCCAGCCCCATCAGCAAGAGATGCTTGGATATCATTTCTTGGCATCACACTTTCAGAGAGAGCTTACACTCAGTTTGCTTTGGCAAGGAGCTTTCCAGGTTACCAAGTTAGTTCATGATCACTTCTTTTGCTCTGAGGAAAATTAGCAAATAGAACTTATCAAAGTTACTGAATCTGCTTACAAAACTCAGGTAGATTTGCCCCCTGTGCTATAATTATTCTTTTCTCTAAAGATTTCCTAAGAGAACAAAGCAATTTTAAAGAAAGAAAGGGGAAAGTTTGCCTCTTATCATTGACTGTTTATTTAAATCTTATATTAGTCATTCTGGTGTGGAGGGTATAAGGATTAAAGGTTTTCTATGTACCAGGCTCCAAACTAAGCACTTACAAATATTATCTCATCTGATTCTCACAACAACCCTGTGAGATGGGTGCTATTATTATCCCCTCTTTACAGTTGGGGAAACTGAGGCAGATAGAGGAGAAGTGTCTTTCTCAGGGTCACACAATTAGTAAGGGTCTGAAGCTGAATTGGAACTCAGGAATTCCTAACTCCAGGCCCAGCTGTGTTACCTAGTTTCCTCTAGGTGAAGATAAGGACACCACAAATAAATATGAAGTTTCAGTTCCTTTATTTACACTCAGTTGACATTCATAAATTCCTGGAAGAGATATTTGTTTTATCCTATGGCCTATTTCAATGAGTTGTGCCCAGAATTAAGTAGAATTAAACAGGAAGAGAAAGATGAGCTAGATTATTTTAGGAAATTGCAAGGCAGCATATGGACAGAGTACAAGGAAGACCTGAGTTCTAATCTTGTCTCAGACACATCTTAACTGCACGACCCTAGAGGAGACACGTGAGCTATCCAAGCCTCCTTTTCCTCTTCTGTAAACTGGGAATAATGATAGTATCTACCTTGTGAGGATGAAATAAGGTTTTATATGTAAAGTTCTTAGCTAATATAAAACCTATATAAATTCTAGTTATTATTGTTTTTCAATGATCCCAAACTGCCCTGAAAATAATGCACCATCTTTTTTTTAGAATTTAAATCAACATTCTACTGATAGGACTACAAGACATGAAACTTAGCAGTGTATGAAGAATTAAAAATGACTATCATCCAGAGGGCAGTGCATTGCTGAATATGAGCAGGCTAGAACACATAACCAATTACAAAGTTTGCAGAAGAATAAAAGGAAAAGATAGGATCAGGGAAACGTATGCTGGGAAGAGAAGGTGGCCTGGTCTTGTGCCAAGGATGAAGGATAACAGGTAAATGTCCCATTTATATCCTCTAATATCAAAAGAAAGAGAGGAAATTTCTAAAGTAAACTTATGGGAAGCCATGAATGGAAGTCACAAAGGGGGAGCAGGCATGAATGGGCTGATGTCTGCATCTTTGGAGAGAACGTTCCATTTTTTTAATACATTCATTTTCTTTATTTTTATTTCCACAATACTGGAATTGTTTCTTTCTAGCTGCTTGCAATATTTTCTCCTTGACCTGGGAATTCTGGAATTTGGCCACAATGTTCCTAGGAGTTTCTCTTTTTGGATCTCTTTCAGGCGGTGATCGATGGATTCTTTCAATACTTATTTTGCCCTCTGGTTGTAGAATATCAGGGCAGTTTTCCTCAATAATTTCATGGAAGATGATGTCTAGGCTCCTTTTTTGATCGTGACTTTCAGGTAGTCCCATGATTTTTAAATTGTCTCTCCGGGATCTATTTTCCAGGTCAGTTGTTTTTCCCATGAGATATTTCACATTCTCTTCCATTTTTTCATTCTTTTGGTTTTGTTTGGTGATTTCTTGGTTTCTCAGAAAGTCATTAGACTCCATCTGTTCCATTCTAATTTTGAGAGAACTATTATCTTCAGTGAGCTTTTGAACCTCTTTTTCCATTTGGCTCATTCTGCTTTTGAAAGCATTCTTCTCCTCATTGGCTTTTTGAACCTCTTTTGCCAATTGAGTGAGCCTATTTTTCAAGGTGTTATTTTCTTCAGCATTTTTTTGGGTCTCCTTTACCAAGGTATTGACCCGTTTTTCATGCTTTTCTTGCATCTCTCTCATTTCTCTTCCCAGTTTTTCCTCCACCTGTCTAACTTGATTTTCAAAATCCTTTTTGAGCTCTTCCATGGCCTGAGCCCACCGAACATCCACTGGGATGTCTGGGATACAGAGGCCACGACCTCCACGTCTTTCCCTGATGGTAAGAATTGTTCCTCGTCATCATACTTGAAAGGCAGAAACGTCTGTACCCCATCAAAATAGCTTTCTATAGTCTTATTTTTCTTCCCTTTTCTGGGCATTTTCCCAGCCAGTTACTTGACTTGTGAGATTCCTGTCCACCCCCACCTAGATCTTCCCAGCTAGTGCTTGAGGTCTGAGATTCAAATGGGCAGGCGCGGCTGCTATTCAATGTGAGCTTAAGTTCTGGTGCTCAGGTGGGGACAGGGCCGCCTCCCAGGCTCAGTTCCCTCAGGGGCTTTATACAGAGACCTTTGGTAATGGCCCTGAACTTCTGCCTGCTCCTCTGGGAGTCCCCGGCTGCCGAGGCTGCCTCTGTCGCTGCCTCTGCTGCTGCCTCCTTAGGGGGCCCGAGTCACGGAGACACCCCGCTCTCCTCTCGGCCAGCCCAGATGTCTCTCTCACTGACCTGTAGCACTTGTGGGTGGAGGGACCTTCCCAGCCGCCAGAGATTCTATCCCTGAAGCCTGCTCAGATGGGGCCATGAGGCCAGGGCAGCGCAGGGTGGGGCTCTGCTGTCCGGAGTGCGACAGACCCCTGGGGACGGCTCTCCAGGGCTCTTTGGAATGGAGATCTTTTCCCCTGTGTTTCTGCATGCCTTGTAGTGCTCCAGAATTTGTGGGGGGTTCTTTTTGCAGGAAATATATGGGCTGTGGTTTCAGAGCTAGCATAGGTGAGGCTTTCTACTCTGCCATCTTGGCTCCTCCCCCTCCATTTTATTTATTTTTAATGCTCTACAAACACTACCATCAAACTTAGGTTTTTTCCCCCTACCCACCCCCAAACACCCACTTCCCTCCCCAAGACAGCATACAATTCTATATAGGATCTACACATACGTTCCTATTAAATACGTTTTCATTATAGTCATGCTGTGTAGAAGAACTAAAATAAATGGGAGAAATCATATAACAAACCAAAACATAACACACACACACACACACACACACACACACACATACAGACACACATAAATGATCTGCTACATTCTGTGATTGAATTCCATAGTTCTTTCTCTGAATGTCGAAAATATTTTGCCTTAGAAGAACAATGGGAATTTTTTTTTAATGTCCTTGCATTGCTATGAAGATCCAAGTCTACCAGAAAAAACTCTCACACACTGTGGTTGTTGCCGTACATAAAGTTCTCCTGGTTCTGCTCCTTTCACTCAGCATCTTTCCAGGTCTCTCTGAAGTCTTCTTGTTCATCATTTCTTATGACGCAATAGTATTCCATTACATTCATATACCATAATTTATTCAGCCATTCCCCAATTGATGAGCATCCCCTTGATTTCCAGTTTTTGGCCACTACAAAGAGTGCTGCTATAAATATTTTTGTACATGTGAAATCCTTTCCCATTTTTTTGCTCTCTTGGGGATACAGTCCTAGAAGCAATGTTGCTGGGTCAAAGGGTATGCACATTTTTGCAGCCCTTTGGGCATAGAGAACATTCCATTTGATGAGATCTTAGAGCTAAGAGTTTCAGCTTAATGTATTTTTCAAACTGGAGCCTGAGTAGAATTAGAAAATGCTAAACTTGTCTTGAATGTCTTGGGTTAAGTGATTACTGTAGCCCTTCTGTCCTGTGAGACAGACCCAAGGATGGAAGACAAATGGCTTCCACAAGAATTTATTTCATTAGTCTTTCTTCCTCTCTTGTTGACCTTACCAACATCTACAATTTTAGTTTAACATCTCTCTGAAAATGGCTCCCAGCTCTATACATCCAGCCTTTGTCTGTCTCCTGAGCTCCAATCCTATATCACCAATTGTCTGTTGGACCTTCCAAATGGGATATCTCATAGGCATCTCAAACTTAATATGTCTAAAATGTTTATTAATTATTATCTTCCTCCTCAACCCCTCCTATTTACTGATCTTCCTTATGTCTATCAAAGGCACCATCATCCTTCTGCTTTCCCAGGTTCATAGTCTCCACATTATCCCCACCTCCTCACTATCATCTCATATATCCAGTAAGTAGTCAAATCTTGTCAACTCAACCTCCACAGCATCTCTCACATCTAATCCCTTAACTGTACTCCTACAGCTACCACCTTAGTTCAGGTCCCTATCACCTCTCATGCAGGCCATTACAATAGACTTCTAATCAATCATTCTCCCTGTTTCAAGTTTCTCTACATTCCAGTCTGACCTCCATACAGTTCCAATGTAATTTTCCTCAAATGCAATTCTGACTGTATCACTCCCTGTTCAGTAAACACTTGTGATTTATTATTGCTTCAAGGATAAAATAGAAATTCTTTTGTTTGGCTTTTAAAACTCTTTATAAGTTGGCCCTAACCTTTCTGTCCAAGCTTCGTTCAATTTCTCTTTAGCCAAACTGAGTATCTCACTATTCTTCACATGTGAATAAATTCTGCATTTTCATTTATATGTCTTTGCATTGACCATCTCTCCCCCACCCCCAATGCCTGGAATGTACTTCCTCCTTACATCTGTCTCACAGAATCCCTTACTACCTTCAAGGAGCACAGTTCCAGGGTAGCTTTCTTTCTACAAGATTTCTTGCCTGTTTCAACTGCTAATGTACTCCTTCACTAAGTTATACTTATTTCATATTCATTTGTTCTGTATATACTTATATAAGTATATCCATAGACACATATATACATACTCACATATGTGTGTATGTTTATATATGTATGTGTATGTATGTGTGTGTGTGTGTGATTTACATGGAGTCTCCCTTTCTAGAATTTTAAACTCTTTGAGATGGGGATTATTTATTTTACTTCATTTGTATCTCAAGTGTCTAGCCATAATGCCTGGCATATAGTATACATTTAGTAAATTTTTTTTGTTTGATTGACTGACTCATTATCCAAGATCCTTTCCTTCTTGCTGGATTTCATGTTGCACAGAGTTAGAGCATATTCTCAACTGAAGAGACTTCTGGACCTTTTCTATCAATCTCTTCCTTTCACTCCTGTCCCACAATTCCCTTCTAATATTTCAGTCAGACAATAAGCATCTATTAAATGCCTACTGTGAATCAGGTGCTGTTCTAAGTGCTGGGGATACAAATGGAAAAAAGAAAGGATGGAAGGAAGGAGGGAGGGAGGAAAGAAAAGAAAGGAAGGAAGGAAGGAAGGAAGGAAGGAAGGAAGGAAGGAAGGAAGGAAGGAAGGAAGGAAGGAAGGAAGGAAGGAAGGAAGGAAGGAAGGAAGAAAAAGTAATCCCTTACCTCAAAGTACTTAACAATCAAACTTGGGAGGGGAAAAGCAGGGAGTGAGAAGGTATTAAGAGCAGGGATATTATGTTGGTGTTGTCTGTCCTTTGTTCTAGAAAAGGACCAATGACATCAGGAGGGTGATGTCTTGACTTGCAAGTGAGTGGATTTAAGTGAGGCAGAGCTGTGTGAAGTCATCCTTCTCACTCTCTCCTCCAGACTCACTGGAGTCCAATGGCAAGACATAGGTCAGGACAACTGTTGATGGCCCAGAAGGATGTGATGGAGAAGTTAAAAAAGAATTTAACTAGGTGGGAAATGAGGAGATGACTGGTCTTTGTACCCTCCCTAAATAGAAGTTCAGGGAGAAATTCTATGTTCTACTTTCTAATCAGAGGGACAGAGGGTCGTTACTGATGAGGAATGAATACCAAGTATATAAATGTAATGGAAGACTATTGTACTAAATTCTTATTAGTGTAATGACCAACCAGGACTCCAGAGTACTAATGATGAAACAGGTTACCCACCTATTGATAGAAAGGTGAAGCACTAAGAATGAAGAATAAGACAAATATTTTGTAGATCATGGCCAATGTGAAAATTCATTTTGATTGACTATACATATGTGTAATATATTTCATTTTCGTGTTTTCAGTTGCCAGAGGGGTGGAGTAGTAGGGTGATCTTACCTCTTGGTTGATTAAAAAACTGTGTTTGTGTGTGTGTGCATGTATGTGTGTGTATGTGAAAAAGAAAACTTAAGAACTCTGATCAACATTGATGGAGGGGAGGTGGGAGGTTGCAGTTCATAATGTAACATGCTTCCTAGCAGAGTTATTGGATTCAGAGAGCAAACTGAGAATTAAAAAAAATTCGGCATGGCCAATGAGAAATTATACTTTGCTTGACTACATTATATATGCTTGTAATAGGAGTTTTGTTTTTCTTATTTTCTGAAGGTGGAGATGGGCAGAGGGAAGTGGGAGGGAGCATAGTAAGATGCCAGCCATTTACTGCTTTACAATAAAATGATAGTCCTCAGTATGATTGCATTTGAGCAGCACCTGAAGTGAACTTTCATTAAATTTTTTTAAAAATAAAAACAAAGCACTCCTGTTTTATTCCCTGGGCTGTTACTGCTGGGTCAAGGCATAACAAAAATACAAGCTACTAAAGCCCTGAGTATGCCCTTATTGTACATAGTGGAGAAGGACTCCCACAGTTAGGCTGGGGTGTCAAAATGGCAGAAGGTATGGTGAAGGTTGGTTGATACTGAATAACTGTTCTGAAAGTTTGAAAGTCTTCTTTCTGGGCTATTTGGATAAAGGTAATCAAGTTTGCCATAGTAGCCTAATGTAAACACTTTCTCATTGTATAGTTTATGCAATATTCACAGTGTCTATGGTAGCTATGAATATGCACAGTTCTTAATTTCAAAATATAGCAGACTCTCCACATGAAAGACAGAACCAAATATTTATTTAAACACCAGAAAGCCAAATCCATCATAGTAATAAAGAAATCTGTCATAGTAACCAAGAAGTCTATAAACCTTATCAGGTATTCCAACAAACACTCACTATCCTAGCTACCTATTTCCTCTGTCCTTCCCAGCTCTGACTAGTCTGATTCACTTCCTGCTCCACATCTTCTTATTTTACCTGTTCAACAAGCTCCTCCCATCACAGGCTCCATGTGATTCAGACTTTCATGTGACCCAGGCAGGTCACGTTGGCCTATTAATGGATGGGAAAGATCTTCCCATTTAAATTACCATTGCACTCATCCTCTCAGAAATTATTTCATCTATTACTTTTTTTTCTCCAGGCATAACCTAAGTAATAACATAGTAAGGCAATAGTTAGCTTAATAATAGAGACTCCAAAATAGATTTTGACAAGAAATTTTTCTTCTAAAGGCCATTACGTACCTTTAGAGTAGCTGAAATTCCAACTATTAGTCCTTCTTTTGGGTAAGACATTGAAGTACTCCAAAGAGAATGCAAAAGTGACTTTTGGTCAGGAATACTGGGCATTGTCAGAGAGGGCAGACCTAGTTGTGGCACCCCATGGGAGGTATGGGGCATCAGGAGAGCACTGATAAAGGAAATGCCTTAAATGAGGAGAATGGGCACAGAAAGAAGGATGCAGAGACTCCATTTTGACTTTTTATTTTAATTTTTTTTTATAAATTTATTTATTAAACTTTTTACACTCATTTTCACAAAATTTTGGGATCCAAATTTTCTCCCCATTTGTCCCCTCCCCCCACCCCAATACACTGAGCATTCTAATTTCCCCTATCACCAATCTGCCCTCTCTTCTATCATCCCTCCCTTCTCTTCTCCCCATCTTCTCTTTTGTCCTGTAGGGCCAGATGACTTTCTATTCCCCATTACCTGTATTTCTTATTTCCTAGTAGCAAGAACAATACTCAACAGTTGTTCCTAAAACTTTGAGTTCCAACTTCTCCCCATCCCTCCCTCCCCACCCATTCCCTTTGGGAAGGCAGGCAATTCAATATAGGCCATATCTGTGTAGTTTTGCAAATGACTTCCATAATAGTCTTGTTGTGTAAGACTAACTGTATTTCCCTCCATCCTATCCTGCCCCCCATTGTTTCTATTCTCTCTTTTGATTCTGTCCCTCCCCAAGAGTGTTGACTTCAAATTGCTCCCTCCTCCCATTGCCCTCCATTCCATCATCCCCCCACCCTGCTTATCTCCTTCTCCCCCACTTTCCTATATTGTAAGATGTTTTCATGCCAAAATGATTGTGCATTTTATTCCTTCCTTTAGTCAAATGTGATGAGGGTAAACTTCATGTTTTTCTCTCAATTTTCCTTTTTTTCCCTCTACTAAAAAGTCTCCTCTTTTTGCCTCTTCTATGAGAGATAATTTGCCCCATTCCATTTCACCCTCTCTCCTCCCAATATATTACTCTCTCACCGTTTACCTTCATTTTTTAAAGATATGATCCCTTCCTATTCAGTTCACTCTGTGCTCTCTCTCTGTGTGTGCATGCATGTGTGTATGTGTACGTGTGTGTGTGTGTGTGTATGTGTGTGTAATCCCACCAACTACCCAGATACTGAAGAGTTTCAAGAGTTACAAATATTGTCTTTCCATGTAGGAATGTAAACAGTTCACCTTTGGTAAGTCCCTTATGACTTCTCTTTGCTGTTTATGTTTTCATGCTTCTTCTCATTCTTGTGTTTGAAAGTCAAATTTTCTTTTCAGCTCTGGTGTTTTCATCAAGAATGCTTGAAAGTCCTCTGTTTCATTGAAAGACCATATTTTCCCCTGAAGTATTATACTCAGTTTTGCTGGGTAGGTGATTCTTGGTTTGAGTCCTAATTCCTTTGACTTCTGGAATATCCTATTCCATGCCCTTCGATCCCTTAATGTAGAAGCTGCTAGATCTTGAGTTATCCTGATTTTATTTCCACAATACTGTAATTGTTTCTTTCTAGTTGCTTGCAATATTTTCTCCTTGAGCTGGGAATTCTGGAATTTGGCCACAATGTTCCTAGGAGTTTCTCTTTTTGGATCTCTTTCAGGCGGTGATCGGTGGATTCCTTGAATATTTATTTTTCCTGCTGGTTCTAGAATCTCAGGGCAGTTTTCCTTGATAATTTCATGAAAGATGATGTCTAGACTCTTTTTTTTTATCATGGCTTTCAGGTAGTCCCATAATTTTTAAATTGTCTCTCCTGGATCTATTTTCCAGGTCAGTTGTTTTTCCAATGAGATATTTCACATTCTCTTCCATTTTTTCATTCTGTTGGTTTTGTTTTATGATTTCTTGGTTTCTCATAAAGTCATTAGCCTCCATCTGTTCCATTCTAATTTTGAGAGAACTATTAAATTCAGTGAGCTTTTGAACTTCTTTTTCCATCTGGCTCATTCTGCTTTTGAAAGCATTCTTCTCCTCATTGGCTTTTTGAACCTCTTTTGCCAATTGAGTGAGCCTATTTTTCAAGGTGTTATTTTCTTCAGCATTTTTTGGGTCTCTTTTAGCAAGGTATTGACCCGTTTTTCATGCTTTTCTTGCATCTCTCTCATTTCTCTTCCCAGTTTTTCCTCCACCTGTCTAACTTGATTTTCAAAATCCTTTTTGAGCTCTTCCATGGCCTGAGCCCATTGGATATCTATTTCAGGTGTTTGGGATACAGAGGCCTTGACTTCTATTTCTTTCCCTGATGGTAAACATTGTTCTTCCTTATCAGAAAGGAAAGGAGGAAATATCTGTTCACCAAGAATGTAACCTTCTATGATCTTATTTTTCTTCCCTTTTCTGGGCATTTTCCCAGCTAGTTACTTGACTTTTGAGATTCCTCTCCACCTCCCCTCACTAGTGCTTGGGGTCTGAGATTCAAATGCTGCTTCCCAGCCTCAGGGCTTTCAGCGGGGGGGGGGGGGAGGGTGGTAGGGGGGGGCAGGGCTGCTATTCACTGGGATTAAATTCAGGTGCTCAGGTGGGGGCAGGGCTACCTTCTAGGCTCAGTTCCCTCAGGGGGTTTATGTAGAGACTTTTAACAATGGACCTGATCTCCTGCCTGCTTTGGGGAGAATTTGTTGGGGAGTTCCTTTGTCAGCTGCTTCCCCCACTGCTTCCTCCTGAGGGGGCCTGAGTTATGGAGACACCCCGCTCCCCTCTCGGCTGGCCAGATAGGGTCTTTCACTGACCTGTAGCACCTGTGGGTGGAGGGACCTTTGTGGCTGCAGGATATTCTGTCCCTGAAGCCTTCTCGGATCTGCTCCTCTCGGGGCTGCATGGCCAAGGCAGGTCTGGGCTCTGCTCTGGGTCTGGTGCGTGATGGACCTTTGGTGTTGGTTTTTCAGGGCTCTCTGGAACAGAAATCTCCTCTACTCAGTTGCTGTGCAGCTTCCACTGCAGCAAAATTTGTTGGGAGTTCTTTTTACAGGTAATTTATGGGCTGTGGGTTCGGAGTTAGCATATGTGAATCTTTCTACTCTGCCATCTTGGCTCCCCACCCCCCCATTTTGACTTTTTTACAATTTTTCCTAGGACCAAATCTGTTCTCAACATTAGACTTTGGACAATTTTTTAGCTTTAACTTGGTTTTAAATTTTACATTATGTCCTTAAATTGGACAAGTGATTTTCTTTCTCTGTACTTCAATTTGGGGGTTATTTTTTCCTGGCCTTATAATCAACCCTTGAGATAAATATCTTATTAATTAGAAGAGCTTCAAACACATTGACAAATATATTTTTCAAGTGTTTTGTCAGTCCAAAGTAATGGCAATATCTTGGTCCTTTTTATATTTCTTGTTTTTTAGTATTTGCTACTACAGTCATTCAATAATACCTCTCCCACCTCTTCTCTCCATTGAGCCCTTCCTTGTAACACAGAAAAATAATTAAGCAAATCTTACTGAAAATGTGATGATGTTTCTCAATATATGGAGCATTTTGCTTCCATGGTCCTCCACCTGTCTGTTGTGAATGGGCAAAATGTGTTTCATCATCTTTTCTTCATTGGTTCTTTAATTCAAAGATCAGATCCAGTGTATATCTTCCCCAATAAAATGCTTCTCATGACATTACAGTTTTTATTGGGCAAGATTTATTAATGGATTTAAGGCTTTCACAACTCCAGGAGTAGTCACAGTGCTAGTAGTCCCAGCATAAAATAAACTCATTAATTTATCTCAGAGCTGACATTCCTTGTAAATCAAGAAATTTGTAGTATGGCAAAAAAAAAAAAGAGGGAGCTAGAGGAGCTCCATGTTGGGAAGGGTCATTACAGCTCCCAGTTAGGGAAGATTTCCAGGACATGGGATCTCAAGGGTTATTTAAAACACTTGGAAGGATAAACATGGGAACACTGGAGTAGGACTGGTATTTTGGGGTAAGGGAGATGATTATTGATGTTCACTTTACCACCAGAGATATTAACATAGTTTCTAAAAAAGGGTGTGTCAATTGACCATCTTTTAGATCAAATGACCATCCATGTGAGTCCCTATGGTCCTCAGACCAAAACACCTTCCCCTGACCACCACTCCCAGTGTGTTTCTTTCCTTATTGAATGTAATCTCCTTGAGGGCTGTAACACCAATGCAATATTCACAGTGCCCATGGTGACCATGAATATCCCAGTGCATTTCTTAATCATGAAATACAACAGACTCTCTACATGGAAGACAAAACGAAAACATTTATTCAGACACCAAAAAACCAAATCCATCATAGTAACAAAAATCTATACACAATAACAATATGGAGGAGTACATGATCCCCAAGGCTTCCCTCCATTAAGCTTCTCACAAACCAGCTCCATTAATCAAATCACAAGTAAATGCTCTTAAATAAAATTGCGAACTCTTTCACTCACCTAGTCAGTTGCCTGTTTGCCTTAATCGACTAGACCCTGATCAATTTCCTCTCAGCTCTGCTCTAGTTCTGCCTCTTCCTGTTTTACCCTTCCTGTTTCCCCCATCCAGCAAGCTCCTCCAACCACAGGCTCCATGTGACTCAAACTTCCACGTGACTTAAGCAAGTCACATGGGCCTATTAATGAATAGGAAAGAGTTTCCCATTTAAACTACCATTACAAGGACAAGGACTATCAAACTTTGAATTTATATTCCCAGGGCTGAGCAGTGTTTGGCACATAATAAGCACTCAATAAAAGCTTTTCTTAATTCATTAATTCCAAGTTTGTTTTTGAGTTGGCTTTCATGACTCATGTTTACCGGTATGCAGAAGCAATTTCTCACATCTTAAATGTCTCAGAATGTTTTCCCATCCCTCCCCAAGTTGACACCTCTTTCACAGAGAGTAAGAATATAGTCTTCTAGATATAAGAGAAGTGGACATTTGGTGGCTACTTCGAATGTTTTAGTCCCTTAAAATCTGGAAGTTATCCTTCATATCTAAGCTTCTTCACTCCTTTCTCTATTGTTTTTGTGCAGATGGTTCTCAAATTTTTTTGTGCAGCTCTAACCCTTTTCCCTGATCTATCTTCAATGTCACATCTCCAACTGCATACTGGACATCTCACATTGCAGAGTTCATGTTCAAAACTGAGCTCATTTCTCCCCTTTCTCCCCAGTCTTTCTCCTCTTTGTAATTTCTTTATTGCAGTCACCCAGGCCCACAACCTAAGCATCATTCTTGATTTCTCCTCATTCCCCCACCCCCATTCATTCAGTTGCCAGGTCCTTTCATTTCTCCTTTCGCAACATTTTTATATGCCCCTTTATCTACTCTGGCCCTGCTACCATCTTAGTACAGGGCTTCATCATCTCATTCCTAGACTACTGCAATGGTCGGCTATTGGGTCTCCCTGCCTCAAGACTCTCCTCACTCCATTCCATCCTCCACTGAACTACGAAACTGATCTTAAAATGCAAGACTGTCATTACTCTCTATTGCTGCCAGAATTAAATATAAACATCTATTTGGTTTGCAAAGCCTTCCATGATCTGGCCCTTTCATACCTTTTAAGTCTTCTTATTCCTTGTGCCCATTCTCTCTCACCAAGTATTCCGCAGTCCAGTGACACTGGGCTCTTTGCTGTTTCTTGCACAGAACACTCCATCCTCGTTCTCATCCTGAGAATTTCCACAGGTTGTCCCCCATGCCTGAAACTCAGTCCCTCTTCAATCTCCACTTCTCAGCTTCCCTGGCATCCTTCAAGTCTAAGCTAATATCCTATCTTCCATAAAAAATCTTCACCTAATCTCCCTAATTTTCATGCCTTTCTTCTGCAGATTATCTCCAATTTATCATATATTTTATTTGTACATAGTTATTTGCACGTTCTCTCCCCAATCAGACTGAATGCCACAAAGATGGGGACTAGATTTTTCCCTTTCTTTGTATCCCTAGTGCATGGTACAATTGCCTGGCACATTTTAGGCACTTAACAAACACTAGTTGACTGACTCTGCATGGTCAGCACTTTCTTGACAGTCCTTCATAGACCATGAAGACTTTATCATTTTGCTGAAGACTTTTAAAGAACACCAGTCACCTTGCATCATACTTACTTATCGGCTCTTTTCTTGACTCTTTGTAATTTATTCATTTTTCTTTTAAAATTCACTCACAATAATAAGGACTGATTTGAAGCCACAAATTATGGAAGTGTCCCACATCTACGTATTACACTACATCAATACAGTCTGGGAAGCTAGGTGGCACATTGGATAGAGTGCTAGGCCTGGAGTCATCTTCCTGAGTTCAAATGTGGCCTCAGATACTTACTAGCTGTGTGACCTTGGGCAAGTCACTTCACCCTGTCTGCCTCAGTTTGTTCATCTGTAAAATTAGATGGAGAAAGAAGTGACCAAGTACTCCAGTATCTTTGCCAAGAAAATCCCACATGGGATCATGAAGAGTTGGACATGACTTAGCAACTATAAATACAGTACAATGCTGTGTTGTTAATTTGTAAAAGATTAACAGTACTGGTTGCTGATTCAGTTTACCATCCACCAGTACTTTCACAGTCATTCTCCTTGAGGTGTTTTTGTTATTAAATATTCACTCCTCCTATGTTATGTTATCTCCTATGAAATGCAACTTCTTTTCTCCCACCTACAATGTGAGGAGCCTTTGCCTAAAAGAAGATAAAGCTGCTCCTATGACCTAATTGAGCCTGGTTTCTCAAACATAGCTTCTTGGTCATCTATGCACCTAAAAAGTTCCAGTCACTTAAATCTAGGCTTCTCAGACTTGGTGGGTGCCTAAGACTATGTGATTTGTCATACCCCGATGATTTAATGACCAGACTTGTTTCTATATGGAGATTTGGGAAGGGTCCATGTCCAGAAAAACTAAGGGACACTGTACCCTTGTTGCATGTCTTGTTGTTAGGGCAAAGACAACCTCCATTTGTAAATGTTTGATGATTTGTGAGTGCTTCCTTTTATACCAAAACTGAACCTGAACTAAGAGGATCATTAGATCTGACATTTCCTTTGTATCTCTGAAGTTCTTCAGATGAGCTATTCCAATTTGATGTAAGAGTTAGTGTTTCCTCTGCTTACTCTAAAAGTTGCTACATATGCTTCACCATTCATTTATCCAAGTATATTGAGGGCCTACTGTCTGTAGAGCATTTTGCCAAGCTTTGGGGAAGACAAAAGCTTGGAGGAGAATTTTTTCTTTTTAGTGGGGGAAAAGGAGTAAGGTGGTAGTGGGGGGAAAAGAACTGAATCTGGAGTAAGAAGACTTGGGTTTAAATTTCAGACTCATCATATACCATTTGGATGACACTGGGAAAGTCAACTAATCTCTGTGGATCTCAGCTTCAAGGGGCCGACTATATATATGATCCCTAAGCTTCCTTCAATATAATTTAATAAATCTTTATTGAGACTTGCCATATGCAAAGACACTGGGAAGGATACAAAATTCCAAATTCTATTAGCTTATAATTAACTGTTCTGCTGTCATCTGAGGCGGCTAACTGTAACAGTGGATGGAGTGCTAGGTCTGGAATTAAGACCTCAGTTCAAATCTGACTCCTGGTAAGTCACACGACCTCTTTTTGCTTCACTCTCCTCACCTTTAAAATAAAGCAATTACCTCACAGGGTTATTGTGAGGATCAAATGAGAACTATGTAAAGTGCTTAACATAGCGCTTGTCATGTAGTACATACTGTATCATTCCACTCCTCTCCCTTTAATTGTTCACACTTATCCAATCAAATGAAAAATGGCATGCCTATACGAATTACCATTTAAAGACTACATCTACCAGAATAACATAAATATATACACATACATCTTCTATTACATGTGAAAATACTATTAATCCTCTTCCTCAAAAATTCTATTCCAGTGTTTTTTTGTGACTCGGAAGTGACCCTGGATTCTTGATGGTAATGCAACAAGCATTTGAGCATTTGCTATGCATGAGACACTATGGATAAAGGAGAAATAGTCTCTACTCACAGGGTGAAATTTATGTATATGTGTATAATATTATATATACACATATACATATACACACGTATATATATACATATATATGCATGTGTATATATGCACATTATGCGCGCACACATATACGTTTATATATGTGCATTTACAAAACACATACAAAGCAGGTACAAGTTAATCAGTTAACCTAGAAACCAGAAAAGGGCTCAAGAAAAAAGTGACCCTTGAGCCGAGTCTTGAAGGAATTCCAAGAGATAGACGTAGAGAAGGAGAGCATTTCCTGCGTGAGGGACAGCCATTGCCAAAAACCTGGGGATAGGAGATAGAATATCATATTAAGGAATAGCAGGAAACCCAGTTTATCAGGATAATAGAGTTCATGGAGAAGAGTATTATGTAAAAAATCTGGAAGGTGGGAAAGCATCAGGTTGTGAAGGGCTCTGAATGCCGAATAGAAGCATCGAGGTGCCACAGTGGATGGAGAGGCGGGGCCTCACATATGGAAGACCTGAGTTCAAATTTGTCTCAGGTATCTACTAGCTCTGTGACCCTGAGTACGTCACTTAACCTCTATATACCTCCGTTCCCTTACCTGTAAAATGGGTTGTTGTGAGGCTCAAGTAAAAGGCTTATTAGCCCAGCACCTAGTACATACTAAGTGCCATATAAATGTTATTATTATCATCAACATGTCAATGAAAAACAAGCTTTATCAGGTCCTACCTTGGAGGATCAGCCTGATTAAGTTGGGAACAACTCATCACCAGAAGACTGGTTGGTCATCTAGGGATGAATTCTCTCTGCTGCTCTAACTCAGGAAGACCATCCACTAAGTTATGAGGAGTACATTCACTTATGAAATCATAGATTCCTGAAGTAATATGACTTCTGCATTTGAAGTGTATTTTCTAGTTTTTAAAGCATTTTTGTGCACTTTGTATCACTGGATCTTCATAAGGACCCTTTGGCAAAGGCAGTGCAGACTCCACACTGTCAGATTTAGAGACAGGAAGGGGAATCTTTGAGGCCATCTGGTCCAACTAAATCGCTTTAAAACATCCCAATTTTACAGATGAGGTAAATAAGACTCAGCTGCCAAACTGGCCTTCCTAAAGACCTGATGTCTGACCATGTCCTTCCTTTGGGCTTCCTTGCAAAAAGCTCCAGTGGTTTCCCATTACTTTTAGCATAAATTTCAAACTCCTCTGTTTGGCATTTAAGCCTTTCATAATCCGACTTCAGTCTCTTGTCCCAGTCTGATCAGACACTTGATGGCAATGACAAATAGTCAATTAAGAAGCATTTATTAAGTGCTACACAGCAGAGGTCAGCTATGTGGCACAATGGATAGAGTGCTGGGCCTGGAGCGAGGAAGACATCTTCCTGAGTTCAAACCTGGCCCCAAACACTTACTGGCTGTACGATTCTAGGTAAGTCACCCTTTCTCTCAGTTTCCTCATCTGTAAAATGAACTGGAGAAGGAAATGACAAACCACTCTAAGAAAACCCCCAACCCAACAACCCCAATCCAAGTTGTTAGTGTGTCACCTCCAACTACTTTGTATTTATTTACCTGAGTAATTTTGGGGGTAATTTATTTACACATTTACAATTTATGCAAATTTTTACACTCAGTGTTACACAAACATTTTGCATTTTATTTATATGCATATATGTTGTTTCCCCCCAAATAGTGTAAATTCCTTGATGTCTGGGACAATTTCATTTCTATCTTAGTATTTCCAAGCCTCTCATCCAATGCCTGACACATGGTAAGCACTTTTATAAATGCTTGTTTAATTGATGAATGAATGAAATAACTTGCTTGAAGTCAACTTCAATAACTAATTGAAGTCCATAACTGATGAAGTAAACGTCAAGAACTAGTAAATGACAAAAGTAGGAATACAACCCTGATCTTCTGAATCCTACTCTTAACAATCCTGCAAGAATAGGGCAGGCACTTTGGGTTGTTTGCTAGTCAAGATGGATTTTCATTGATCCATCAAATTCTCCAACCAGACAGCTGGCCAGAGGCGGGACAGCACCCTGTGGAAGCATAATAGCAAGGGTTATGGCCCCAAAGCACAACCTGCCTGTTTTTGCCCCTTGTGATTTATGC